>PVKZ01001193.1:0-456485 GCA_004027375.1 Macroglossus sobrinus
CCCTCCGGCTCCTAAAGAGTCCTCAGCCAGTGAGGGCGCTGATCAGAAAATGAGGTTTGTTTTTTCTCAGTTTTAGACCAGACGCTATCTCCTTTTCATTGGTCGTTTAATGACACACATAAGCTGTTTTTTCTGCAATTGGCCAGCCAGACTGATGAAATTGTAGTTTACTTCTAAAGAATGTTTTATTTCTCTTTGTGTATTTTTAATGGGTGATTTGATTCCTTTTCTTTTTCTCAACCTACTATGGTTGTCTTCTTAAATCGTTAAGTGTTCTTTTCAGCTAAATCGAATTGACTTAAGAATCTGACATTGTATTGGGGTGGGGGTCAGATATCCAATATAAGCTTGCAAAGGTATCTGTTAAAATTTTATTTCAGACTAATTTTATGGTAGGTATTCAGTTTTAGCACATATGCTTTTAATTTAGTTCTCTTTCATTTTTTTCTTGTGTGATTAACATTCACTTTTGTCTCTAGCTCTTTTAAGGAAGAAAAAGATATAAAGCCAATCATTAAAGATGAAAAAGGTATGATTTAACTTACATGGTGGGGAGCCACGTGGAGTCCTTAGTTTGGGATGGAGGGAGGGACATGTGAGAGCCAGTTTGGATCCAGTAGTTGTTTCATTGTAGATTACTGGAATGAACCGTTTTAGTGGTATCTTGAGAGACTATCTTTAAATGTTGATGAGCTGACTTTTATGTCTCTCTCGACATTGTCATTTTTGGGCTAGTGAAAATCCTGTCATACTACATCTCATTATACTCCTGTTTTTCCTTGCATAGTAATGTAATAGGAGTTCTAGAAACTTCTGTCTTGGTTGGGAACTGATTATTGAAAGACATTTTAGTTTGTAACTGACTTGGACATGATTATTTCTCAAGCAAGAAAATTCAGTGTCTGCCACTCATATTTTTCATCTTTTGCCCTAGGTTGTAGCAGTAATTAAATTTTTGAATCAGAAGAGTTGAAATTGAACATAGGGTTTAAGAGTGGGTGTGGTGTGGCCATGCTTCCTGTGATGCCTGGAAGCAAAACATAACCCTCTCCCTCCTGTTCCAGGTCGAGTGGGCAGCAATTCTGGCCGGAATCTGTGGGTCAGTGGACTGTCTTCCACAACTCGAGCGACAGATCTAAAGAACCTTTTCAGCAAGTATGGAAAGGTATGCTCTCCCTCACATCTCACCCCCCAGCTTTGATTTAGCGTTAAAAAATGCGGTCAAGGGTGTAGAAGCTTCCTTAGTGCCGCTGTTAATTTTATTGGTGGTGGTTTCTGATTTTTAAAAAGACAGGAGAGGAATCCTCTAGGGGGAAAAACCCACCTGTCTTTGGGTGATGTGCCTTATTTTCTGGTGGACAATGGATAACAGGCAGAGCAGGTGATCATATAGGATAGCGCTCAGAAAATGTGTATAAGTAGTCCCAACCTAAATGTTCTTGTGGTTCTTTCTAATTTTTCCAAAAAACTGCTGTCTTTTGGTGTATTCAAAACTTAAAGTTGGCATTCCAAGTTTTCATTCTTAACATAAGTGAAGAGTTGCCATGTAGCATTTTTTAAAATCTTAACAGCATCTTAAGTATATAGTTGGAGAACTGGAATATGATAGTGGTTTATAAATAAATCAACTCAGGCTGCTCATAGGAGCAGGAGGAAGATAATACAATTCAGAAGTCTTTCAAGGAACTTTAAGGATTTTTAAAAATGATTCTGTTATCTTGAAATTAGATGATGAAGCAGACTTACTTTGTGAGTCGTAGGCTTGCCCTCATCTCTTATGTGCCTGTGAAGCAGCCCTCTCGGAGAGGTAGGTGAGGTGTTGAGAAGCTGTGGAGATTCCAGGCAGAGTTTCAGTGGCTGTCTTATCCGGGTTTCCCAGGTCATTCCTTGCTCAGGTCTGTGTCACCCAGTTAGATATTGGTGAGTGCACTGGAGACGTAAGCAGATAGGACCCAGAAGAAGCGTTCAGAAGGGCTTGAAAAACTATTAAGCTATAATCTACCCATTTATTTTCTTCCTTCTGGACCCAGGCACTGATGATAAAGCCTGTGTAAGCAGATAGAAGGTCACTGTCACCATAGATCTTGTAGGTTGGTGGAAAAATTTACACAATAAACGTACCACACATTCTGCTAAGTATATTAAGGAAAACTATAGCACGCCATTCATGTGTGGTAGGGAGGCCTAATTTGGATTTGGGAGGTAGGTTCGACAAAGCTTGTTGAGGAAGTGTTATTTAGAGGAAGGCCTGAGTTGACCTTGGCCTCAGGTCCGGATAAAGGAAGGCTCCATGGTGGAACGAGGTGAACTTGTCAAAGGCTGCTGTGAAGAGCTAGAAGGCTAGAGGGAAAGGGGGATTGGGATGTGTGAGCTTCTCATGGTATCTCCTCTTATTCGGGTTTAATTGTCATTGGAAGTGATGCCTTGCAAGGATGATTAGTTTGGTGGAAAGGTCAAATGACCCCATAATTGGCTCAGCCCCCTGACCTTGAGAAGAAGCAAGAATGTTAAGCTGCATCTCTGCAGTCAGAGAGCTGACACTTGTGTCCCCCTCAGAAGAGGCTCCTGTCACCTTCGGCCCTGTAGGGAATGCTCTGGATGGATGAGAGCTTTTCTCTGCAGACAGAGCAGTGCTCCTCCAGCCCTGCAGGCAGAAACACAAAGGTCTGGGTCTGTGGGGAACCCGAAGAGTGGATCTCCCTCGTCATCTCGCAGTTGGGTCACAGGTCCAGAGAGAGGAGATGACTTGTTCAGGTTCACTCAGATGATCAGAGCTGGAACACAGGGTTCCTGGGTCTCAGGCCCTCTGTACTCCCCTGGGTGCTGGCTCTACCCTCACTACTTGGACCGCCCTACAGGAGGTTTGCTTTTAACGCAAACATTCGTGGGGCAGGGTTTCAGTCTGCCATCTGGCTGTTTTCTCTGTTCTGTTTCTTCTTGACTCCAGTGTTCCTGTTTATTTGCTGCCCTTTGCATTGGGTTTTTTTGTTTTTTTTGGTTTTTTTACAATTTGTGGTTTATTACCTATAACTATATATAATTGGTATACCTATATTCTAGTTCCTTGAGGTGTAAAATTAGGTTGTCGATTTGAGATTTTTCTTATTTGTTGATGTGGGCATTCATTGTGAACTTCCCTCTTAGAACAGCTTTTGCCGCATCCCATCAATTTTGGTATGTTGACTTTACGTTTTCATTTGTCTCAAGGTATTGTTTTCTCTTTTAATGTCGTCTTTGATGTTTTAGTTGAACTCTAAGATTTTTTAGTGGTTGCTTGTAGCAATTAGTGCTTTTCTAAACTGACCTCAGTCCCTCCCAGTGACATCATACAGTGGTACGTGCCTCACAATAGTGCCCCGCTGTTTCTCCCTCAGCCTTTACCACAGCACCATTGTACATTTTACTTCTAGTCAGTGAACCACAAAGTGTGTTCTTGGCTTGTTTTTGTGGGAATTTTAACAATTATTCTTAAAAGAGATTAATAAATAAGAAAAAAATGTTGTGTGTGTGTTTTTTTCTCCCACGTGATTACAGTTTGGGGTGTTCTTTGTTCCTTTTTCTTTGTATCTGAGTGCCCACTGGTTACCATCCTTCCTCCATGAATAGTTCTTGTAGGGCAGGATTGCCGATGAGAAATCTATAGATCCACAAAGTAGTTTTTTTGCTTTCATTTTGGAAGTCGTTTCCGCGGGCATGGAATTCCGGGTTCGTTGATCTTTGAGACAACAGAACTGCCACACTGCTCTTGGCACACGTCACTTCTGACCGGTTTGGGCCACGGTTCTCAGCTTTGTTTTCTTGCACACACATGGTTTCTCTTCCTCCAGCCGCCCCTCAGATTTTCTTTATCGCTGACTGGGAGCACTTTGCCAGTGACGTGCATTGATTTCATTTGCTAAGGTTTCTCTTGTGCCGCTTGCCTCTGAGGACACTACACATCCCACAAGTCACTGTTGCTTTGGTTTCTTTTGTGTCAGCCTTTCTCGGTTTCATTTTGAATAGTTTCTCTTACTGTGTCTTCAGGCTTTTGTATCTTTTTTTGTGTAGTCTCGATTGTCAGTCTCATCTAATACATTTTTCGTTTACAGAAGGTCGGTGTGGGTATTTTTAAACATCACCCATGTTTCCACCTGACATGCTCAGCCATTTCTCTGCCTTCTTGAATAGGATAAAGCGAAACCATTTGATATCTTTTTCCACTAATTTTGTCATTGTGTCATTTCTGGGTGTTTCTATCCATCAGTTTTCCTCATTAGAATTGGATTTTTCTTGGCTAACCCAGTTGTTTCTGATTAGATGCCAGGCATTGGGACTCTTGCCTTGATGAGAGCTGGTTATTCCTACAAAAGTCCTTGAGTTTTGGCTGGGGCACAGTCCGGTCACTCAATCCCTCTGATGGAGCTGTTAGGCTTTGCCATCAGGCCCGAGTAGCCTTAGCTTGAGGCTGGTGTCATTATCTCCTAGACACAACCCTTTTAAAAAGCGCACTGGGCCTGATGCCCGGGAATGATAGGCTTTGCCATCCCAGTAACTAAGTTCACTCTGGGGGGGAATGGGCCATTTGTAGCACGGAGTGAGCCCAGGTATTGTTACCTCTGCTCCTGCAGCCAGTCCTCTCCCTGGCCTCACTGATTTCCTCATACGTGTGCTGCTTGGGGGACCCTCGGTAGCTCCCTGCCACCATCTCTGCACAGCTGTGTCCTCTGTGGTAGTATGGTTGCCTGCTTCCTGGATCTTCTCAGACTCGGAGCTCTACTCATCTTGGGTAGCGCCCACCTCAGGCCCTCCTGTGGTCTCCAACCTGTGTGTCTATAAACTCTTATTGCCTGCATTTCCTCCTATTTTTTAGTTGTTTTAGCAGGCCTAGCAGGCCAGGAGGGTAAGTGCTTGGTACTCATGTCTGGCCAGAAATGGGCATTCACTCTGCATCTGGGCCAGTGCTCGCCTTGGTCTGCATAGACTGGGGTGCGTTTCTGAGCAGATAAAAGTCCTCAGCTATCCATGGATACAGTGCAGTTGGAGAAAATGATCCAAGTGGGGAGGGCTTTTGATTGATTAATTAACAAGTTGTGGTTAGTGAAGTTTAATTGTCTTTAGCTTTCCTGGTTTTTTCCTGTCATACGAAGGCTGATCTTATATCAAAATCAGTTGTATTTTGATAGGTCAGATTAACTAGAACCACTTTAATAACTGAAGATCTGACAATTTCTGGAGAAGTGAAAACTAGTAGAAATAATTCTGATCAGTTAACTGCTAATAACTTTTGACATGTTGTGTGGTTATTTGAGAAAATAAGAGTACCCTTTCCCACAAAGGTTGTCGGAGCCAAAGTGGTGACCAACGCCCGCAGTCCTGGTGCTCGCTGTTATGGCTTTGTCACCATGTCGACATCCGATGAGGCGACAAAGTGTATCAGCCATCTCCATAGAACTGAGCTTCATGGGAGAATGATCTCTGTAGAGAAGGTGAGGTGGTCCTTGCCTGCTGTAGCTCCCGAGCGCCACATGCCACAAGAACTGATCTGTGAGCCGTTTGTCTGTGTTATATTTTAGGCTAAGAATGAACCTGCTGGGAAGAAGCTGTCCGACAGAAAAGAGTGTGATGTGAAGAAGGAAAAAGTATCTAGTGTTGACAGACATCATTCTGTGGAGATCAAAATTGAAAAGTAAAGTGATTTTTTTTTTTTTAACCTTTAAAATGATGGCTCGGAGAAGGGCAGGTGGCATCCACAGGGACACTCATGAAACAAGCATGTGGTCTTCTTTGCATAGATAGCCTTCCCAGCTTCTCATTTAAATCAAAGGTGATTTTTTGCATCTTGCTGCCTTTTCAAATTCAGCTTTCAATACAGGTACTCATCGAAGTAACCTGTAACTTTGAAAAATGGATTCAGATGATCCTTTATAAGTACGCATGTCCAAACAACTTAGTACCCTGTTTTAAAAACACACACACACACACAAGATGAAAGAATAATACTTCTGTTTCATTCTCAGCTTCTGGGCCCTTGAACTTACAGGTCCACTCACATTGTAAAAACTGAACCCTTTGCTAAGAATCTGTCAGTCTCAGTAATTCCATTTTGCTGTTTTTTACATAAGAAAATTTAGCGTTGTGTACACATGACCATGGACATCAATACTCATAAGTTGGACTTGTTTTTTTAAAGATGTAATTGACAGCCTTTATCGTGGCCACATTGGAAATCGTAGGTGCCTGAGAAATGGATGTCAGATTAGCCTTCACCTACTTAGAAATGAGACCTATACTTTTATCAGCAATTTCTCTAAAGACAGACACATCTATAAGAGTGCTGAAAAATCTGTGTTGGTAGAACGTGGGGAGCTATTGAGAGCTCTTGATTCTCTTGGTGTCTTGAGATGCATTTTACTCATTGATTGTCTAATCACAAAAGTGAGGTGTGTTTACAGTAAAAAGGAAGGGGGACAACCAGCTATCGTGGGCCAGGGGTTCCCTTAACCCCTGTGAGGTCTGTGTTCTGTGTAGAAGAGGAAACAGGCTCAGAAAGGGGCTGTGCTGACCCGAGGTCACACAACCCGGCTTGCAAGCATCGAGGCCAGGATTTACTCCTGGGCCGCTGCCCCCAGCAATGGGCACTTAACTGGGTGATGAGCTTAAGATGTTTAAAACCAAACTGCCTTCAAGTGCTTTGCCTAGGAGGTTGAACATTTTAAAATTTGTTTTTAAGCTTATTTTTCTTCAAGTAAAAATCTTTCTTAACCTTTTATTTTAATAATTTTTAGGCTTAGTAGTCAGCCTGAGTGACATAGGCTGTCCTGGACGAGTGGCAGTTGCTCTGTGATTGCCTCTGAGAATGCACATGCCGAGGCCAGGCATGAACCACTACCCTGGGAGACATTTTTTGGTTTATATCCCTTCAGCCTTTTTTTTTTTTTTACATTTTTTTTTTTTTTTTTTTTTTTAGGAATTACTTTTAGGCTTAATTTTATTAACAGTTTCTTTGTGTGTGGGAGGTACCACGTGAGTTCAGAACAAGTAGAGGAGGGGTCTCCTGTAGGTGGGAGGTGCATCCAAGATGATCCACAGCGTCCTTGTTTGTAGTCATGGTGTCACTGGAAGCAGTCTCTAGTAGGTCAAAAGGAAAATGGGAAATGACCATGAGGTGTGCAGCAATTAAAAGGAACCAGATCCGTGTGTGTGTCCACACAGACTAATCTTAAAAACGCGAGGCGAAAAGCACTATAAGAGCATGTCAAGTGCCATCCTATTACGTCAGTCTCTAGAAGTGCCATAAAACATCCCAGAGGGCAAGAAGTGCTGGTTAACCCAAAGCGGCCTGGCCTTCCCGTCCCAGAGCCTGGCGCACAGTGGGCATTTGATAAGCATAGAATTTAGCTGCCTGAGACAGAGTTGAATGGCAATGATGATTTGTTTCGCTGCTTAGAATAAAACTGCCTTCGGTTGAATTGTTCCTAACAGTTTCCATGTTTGCTGACATATAACATGCCATTTTAACTCCCCAAAGTATGCAGTTAGCAGGTGCAAATACTGGTGGGTGGGCGGGCCACTGCTTCATGGTGTGGAGACTTCCTATTCTCGTACGGTATCTCCATTCTATTTTGTACTGTACCTATTTGGGAAAAATGTTTTTCCCCACAAAACTTAATATTCCACACATTTTGTTTCACAATGAAACATTTACAAAGTAGTTCTTCACAAGCATCCTTACATGGTTGGAGTGCTTTCTCACATCTACTCGCGCGCCTGTCTTCCATACAAGTACAGCTGGCATTTTGGAAAAACCTCCTCATGAGCCTGCCGTTTCATTCTGTGTGTTTGGGATGTAGCAGATAACTCAGGTGGAGGAGGGGCTGCACCTGGAGAGAAGGTTATCCTCACGGTTTTCAAACAGTTCCCTCCATCCACTTGCCGCTGGATTCGTTTGTTTTATGTGGACGTCTGAGCAAGCAAAGCGTTCCTGGTAGAGTCTCAGGAACTCAAGTTTGATAATCACATTTTTACATAGAACCGTAATTAAGAAGGAAGAGAAGGTCGAGAAAAAGGAGGAGAAAAAGCCTGAAGATATTAAGAAAGAAGAAAAAGATGAAGATGAGCTGAAACCAGGAGCCACAAATCGGTCCAGAGTCACCAAATCAGGTGATGAGAGTCTAAGTATTCATGAACCGGGAAGAGCCAGTCAGAATGGTAGCTGGTGGGTATCATAGATCAAGTGGGCATGTGAGCTTTTGGTGGCTTTGCTGAGTTTGGCTGCTTGTGGGGGGCTGTTAAAGTAGCAGAGCCCCAGGCGATGAGATGGCATACAGGAGTTCCTGCTGGGCAGCGACAGTCCAAAGGTGCCGTAGGTGGTGACTTAAGCTTACTGACGGTTCAGTGACTAGGGATCCTGCTTGTCCTGAGTCTCCAGCAGAAGAGAGACATTTGCCAGAGGGAGCTATTCTAGTTCTTGAAACTAATTCAGTGCAGTTCTGCAGGTGTGTTGTCAGGTTTTTCCCACATGTAAAAGCCAGGTCTAGTAAAAACTAGTGAAATGAAAGACCCTCACATAATCTGTCCCCTTCGAAGCAGTTGCTCTTGGAGCATGCCACTTCTGTTGTCATTTTATAAAAATTCCTTCTGTTCTGTGCCTTCAGATTTGCATGAGACGCCACAAAATGTTTTGTGGCAAAAAATCCCATCGTCTCCTTTGCTCTGAAAGAGAAAACTAGAAACAAAACACAACCATCTGGAGCACTGAGTTCGGTGCAGTGCATTCAAAGTAAAATCTTGAGCATTTGCGGTAATTTGCCAGCAGTGTCATGAGGGACGTGTTTTTAAAATGTCTGAGTATTGCACATCTCTCTAAATCAGTCACTGTTCCAGTGGTTAGAGTCTTGAGTAGCATGGTGTGGAGGGGAGAGTCAGTTTGGAGCCTTTGCTGCTGTAGACGAAGGATGGGAAGCCCACTCATGCTAAGGGGGGCCCCCCCAGAGCTGGCAGTGTCTTATTCAGAGCACAAGGACCGGGTTTTATAGAGCTTTCCAGAATGTGTGGGAGGAATAAAAATCAAAATCGCTTCTTGGGGAGCCACTAGGATTGAATGTGAGGAGTAATGGGGCCCTGCAGGTGGGATGTGTTCGTGTACATGTCGCAGAAGGCACTTTGACCTAGATTTAAGTTTAAGACATGAGCAGATCACATCCACTCCATTCCGGTGGGCAGAGACCTGTGAGGGTCTGCCAGCCATTTTATGCTTCCTTTATATCCTCATTAAGACGGGGTGAGTCACAGAGGCTCTCCAACAGTTAGCATCAGTCACAGTTGACAGAGTGGCAAGAGCCCCCATTCGACCCATGTACTGCTTGATAGAAGCAAGGGCATTGGCATGTTTTCACAGATTGCTGTGTTTTTTTCCTGAAGGAAGCAGAGGAATGGAACGGACAGTCGTAATGGATAAGTCGAAAGGAGAGCCTGTCATTAGTGTGAAAACCACAAGCAGGTCAAAGGAGAGAGTGAGTATTGCTTCTGTATCTCAGGTCCAGCTGTTTTTGTTGGCTTAATGACTATGATTTGCATTATGAAAACAACAATGTTTGCCCTCTACATTTTTAAGAATTCTTTGAAGTCCTCAGGAGGCACATTGTTAACTCTAGGTTATATGTACAAGCAAATAAGGTTCTAGAACTTATTTCAAAACAATACTCATCCATGTTGGCTCTCTGGACGTGTTGGCCTTTCTGATTCTCTGTCAGGTTGTACTGTCTTCCGCAGGGAGAACTGATTCCTGATGATGGCTCACCACCAGGCACGGTTGGTGGGCTGCTGCTCTCTGGCTGATCATTAGCAGGCCGTTCGTGTTCTTTGGTTGATTTTTTAATCTTCTGTTAACCAAAAAGAGACGTAGAGTCCACCCTAGAACTGGGAACTTGTGCGCCCAGCTGCACAAGCCAGTGGTTTCTCATTTTGCTTCCTCTGCTCTGGAATACAAAGCTCTGCTTCCCAGACGAAGGTTCCAGTGAGAGTGCTGATAGAGACAGCACTGCATTTCCAGAGGCGTGAAGGGAACAGGGTTCATTCAAGAACTTCACCGTCGAGACTCTGTTTTTAAGTTAACGTTTGGATTCTGTAGAGAATAGTTTCTGCTGCCATTTTTTTTCTGTGGGCTACATGAAAGTCATAAGAGAAACTTAGAGAAGAAAACAGATGCTCTTATTATTATTAGCCAAATAGCTCGCAAGTTAATAAATAGCAGTAATGCAAGTATGATCAGAATATTCAGATGGTACAGGAAGATAGAACACAAGCAAAACAGAAGTCTCTCTGCTTCAGCATGGGCTCCTCCCACGTGTTCTCTGCATTATACACACAGCACACATGTGCACCGAGATGCCACCATTAACAAGGCCCCTTGTAACGCCCTCAGATACCTTTCATATGTAATCTATCTGGGAGAGCTTTATATACTGAGGCATATGGCTCCACTTCTAACTTTTATTTTTTTAATTTAGTTTTGAAATACGTGTGGATTCACAGGAAGTGGTAAAAATGCAGAGGTCCCACGTGCCCATCCACCCAGTTTCCCCCAGTGGTTTTATTTCCTGTAACTAGCATGATGTCAGAGTCAGGAAGGCGATGTCCATGTTGGCGTGCTGTGTGTTTTCAAAGCTATGACATATATTCACCAGTGTAGATGACATACCCTTTTTGAAAACTGCTGTGGGACGGCCACCCTATGTGTGCCCCTTGGCAGATTTACATTCATACGGGAAACGCCCATCGGAGGTGCTTGTGCATTCTTTGTGACAGATGTCATCAGGTCTCTTTCAGGAAGGTTGCTGATGCTACTGACATTCATGGGATGCGTAGCGTATACCAGGCCGCTAGTAAGTGGCAAGGCCAGGCTGTGAACCCAGGAGTCCAGTTGGGGGACTCCCCTGCCGTGCTGGCCGCCACATGAGATTGAACCCTCACCTTGGAACATAGGGTGTCTGTCCCTCCTCACCCCAGCCTATCGTGTGTGCATATCACACTAAACTCTGTCCTCCTCACAGGCAGGCAGTGTCCCGTGGTGTTTTGGACTGTGGATCTGTCCTCTTCCTGAAGTGGTCCTATCTATCTGTCCGTCCCTCTTCACCTCCCACTGCCCCCCCTTTTCTTTTTGAGTAGGCTATTTGGTCCTAACATTTGCCCCTCTCAGTCTCTATTGGGTTGCTTTGTCTTTCGTGAATTTTTTTACTTTTTATGCTTGCATGGGCTGATTAAGGAATTAGGCTGAGCAGCTTTTTTCAAAGTGTGGTCCCCCAGGCCGCTCCCTGGGGAGAATTAGGCTGTGGGCCAATCCTTGTGTTTAGGGCCTTGAGACAGCTTCCTGGGAAAGTCTGATTCGTCACTAGTTTGGGTGTACCAGCCTCTGAGCGCTTCAGACATGAGAGTCTGCCATTGGTGTTTCCTGCATTACCCAGAAATGGAGCAGCGTGAAAGTCCTGTTAATACTTTCTGCCTCGACGGGGCGCCGCTTTACAGCACAGTGCCTGCCGCTTGCTCTGTCTACTTCAAGGCCACTGACTTGCGCCCCGAACCAGCTGTTGAGAAGTGAAAGGTGCAGGCCATCATCCAGGTGTCCAAACAGCCGGCTTGATGGCTGCCCCTGGTGAATGGATAGGCATCAGATGCTCATGCCCCGTAGGTCTGAGAAGCCCAGTTCTCTAGATCATGTGGCTTATGTGGCTTGGCTGCATTAGTAAAACTACCTGTAGATCTTTCCAAGGTTTTCTCTCTCTTTTCTCTTTCTTGAATGCCCTTTGTTTGCAACGGTTGAGGGCCAGACTATGGTGCGATGTAACTCAGGCATATAGTAAAGTGGCCTGTGCTGTGGTCTCTGTGTAAATTGCACTCGACGGAAGAATCCTAGTCTAGTTCAGATGTGTATACTTCGTGCATTTGTTGTAGTAATTTTTCTGACGTTAATAAACCAATTTTGATAAACAGAGCTCCAAGAGTCAGGATCGCAAATCAGAAAGCAAAGAGAAGAGAGACATCTTGTCATTTGACAAAATCAAAGAGCAGAGAGAGCGAGAGCGCCAGCGGCAGTGGGAGCGGGAAATCCGGGAGTCGGAGAGGCGGCGGTGAGTGGAGCCGAACCAGGCTGGCAGCCACTAGTCTCCTTGGGGTACAGTTGTCCTTTCTCCCCAGTCAAGTCTACTACGTGGCCTGAGCTCTGTGCCCCCCCCCCACCCCCACCCAACACACACACCATGAGTTTCCTCCAGGACCAAAAGGTGAGGGTTCGAGCCAGATCACAGTCAGTCCATCATGGGTTTATCTACTGAGCATTTGCTCTGGCTGAAGTTGGTCCCTAGCACGTGGAGCAGCCTCATCCCGAGGTGGCTCTGATGGAGGGTCCCTAGCGTTGAGACCTTAGTCTTCCCTCCAGAAACCTATACAATTAAAAACAGTAGCTAAGGAATGGGGTGGCTTTGTTAGAGGTATCATCAGGATACCTATGACAGGAATGGCTTCTTCACTCCTGAGATGTCTGCGTTTAGTGGCCTTCTCATGCAGCAGTGGTCACACAGCGACGTTCTTTGCCCTCTCGTCTTTTGTTGAGCTGGTTTATCAAAGTACTTTCAGTTTCTGCTGTTTCACGCCCGGGTGTCTAGAGCCTCGTCATTTTCCCTCCAGTGTTGCTCTGTGAAAGTGAAACAAAAAGCTCTATGTCACGGCGTTTGGGGAACTTCCTTGAGCTAAAGTAGATAACATAGAAACTTCCTGAAGGTCGTGTGATTTCAGCCCCTACTTATGTCAGTTTGGAGAATAAACGCACATTGAGAAGTTTTTGACCGCCTTTGGCGGTCTTGGGCTTCCAGCTGGCTGGCTAGTGCTTGGTTTGGAGCCTTTTTAGGCACCAGTGGAGTGTGTGGGGTGACAGTGACTGCTCCTCAGACGCAGAGGGAGGCGTCCCAGTCCCTGCTCAGCTCCAGGGGAGCAGAAGCTGAGGACATGTAACCTTGGCTCTGGCTGCTGGTGCCAGGCCAGCATATAATCAGACCTTAAGCCTTCTTTTCTGTCTTACACCTTGCCAAAATACAGCTTTTTACAAGGGGAAGGTGTTAAAAAGAGACAGCTCCTTGTAGAGCATTAACCCACAGCAGAGCACCGCTCTCCCTAGGGTAGCTCTTGTTCTTACTTCCAGGCTTTGCTCTGGGTTTACCCCTTGTTTTTCTTACTTTACTCCTGTAATGACATGTGGCCTCATTCTGGGGCCTTTAAACCAAGTTCTCCTGGCCTGGACCTGAGGCTCTGTGTTGCCTGCTGCCTCCCAGCCCACCTGGCTCTGCTGTTTTGAGGAAGGGAAGGCTTGGAGGTTGGGTGGACTCGAAGATCCAAGCAGCTCAGCAGGAGTGGCTTTATTTAGCACCTGCCGCCTCCTAGCTGAGGTGGCAGCCAAGCCTGGGGCCCAAGCTGGCGAACCCAGAATGGCCAGCCAGAAGTGCTCAGGCACCTTTGGAGGGCGATGCCCAGGTGACTAGGGGCCTCCACGGCAGGAAATCAAGGCAGCCTTGCCCTGTTCCCGCAGAGAGCGCGAGCAGCGGGAGCGGGAGCAGCGCCTGGAGGCCTGGAAGGAGAAGGCGCGACTGCAGCGGGAGCGCCTGGAGCTCGAGTGTCAGCGGCACCTCCTGGAGCGCGAGCGCATGGAGCGCGAGCGGCTTGAGCGTGAGCGCATGCGCGTGGAGCGCGAGCGCCGGAAGGAGCAGGAGCGCATCCACCGCGAGCGGGAGGAGCTTCGGCGCCAGCAGGAGCAGCTACGCTATGAGCAGGAGCGGCGGCAGGGGCTCCGGAGACCCCACGACGACGGGAGGTGAGGGCCTGGCCTCGCGTTCCAGTAGCTGCTTCTGCCCCTGAACTCCTGAGTGCAGAGCCGGGGCTGTTTAACACAGAATCTGGACCCCTTCCCAGAACCCACTGCCACCAGCACCTCCAGCGTATGTAGTTCAATGTCACAGTCTTGTAGCTTTACACCTCTTTTCCCCAACTGAGCTTCAGAAAACCTTGATGATTGCCACTTGCTGAAAGATCTGTGAAGCTTTTACTTAGGCCGTTCCTTCATTCGCACCATGGTTCCTGGTGGAGCATAGTCACGCGTGCGCGCACGCACACACACACTAACACACACACACCCTACCCCCCACCCCCCACCCCTCACCCCCATCCCAAGTGTTTGTCGTAGGAGACGACAAAGCATGTGTTAGGCCCACCTTGGCCATGGCTGGTGCTCTGTCTCGTGTGTCCTTGTAGAGGGAGAGGCACAGAGTCGGCACCATGGAAAAGGACTTTGCCATTCGTGGAAAAGTAGGTTTATTGGTCTCCAACTCCTCTGAGTTGCTTAATTGATGGCCACTGATCACCCCACCACCCATGAGCCTAGTTTTCTGGTAAAAATCAGGAAGAAGATAATTGGATACTGTCCTGAGCTGTATATAGTTCACTCTTACTGGTCTAATTTCCTTTGCATTTTGCAAAAAACTCAGAGGGAGGTTCAGGTTACCAAGAAGACGGGAGGATGAAAACATGGTACCTTGGAATGCCAGCACTGAAGAATCAAATATTTCATTTTACTTGCATTTGAGCTCAGGCAGGGATCAAGGTATTAACAGCCTCGTGACACAATTAGCTCACAGCAGTTCGTTTTTTCAGAATTGTCAAATGAGAATACCCGTATGCCTCTTGGTGGTTTGGGGGATGTTAATTTATCAAATCAAAGCAGTACTGATTGAATGTTTAGAGATTAGCCCTGCAGGACATTTTAAATGATACTGGATCTGGAGAGCCTCCCTCTCCACCTCCACTCCTTTCTTTTTCCCCTTTATTCTCTTCTACGTATGAAATTTGCATCCTTTTTACAATAGGCGAGATGATGTATATTGGCCAGAAGGAAAACGTGTAGCCATGGAGGACCGGTACCGCCCGGACTTCCCTCGGTATGATCACCACTTCCACGATTTTGATCATCGTGACCGGAGCCAGTACCAGGACCATGTGGTTGACAGGTCAGCACTCAGCCCCTTGTCTGCAGCAGGGGCAGGCCTGTTCTCTTAGTGTCTTTCTGACTTGTGAGGATCCATGTGGGTAACTGACCGGACTGTGGGATTTAAAAACACGAGTGTTAGAATCTGGGGTCACTTAGAGTGTCTGCAACTTCTCTGGCAGAAAGGCCCGTCAACCCATTTTACGTGCTGTTCTTTACACGGATAGGACAGATAGGGCCCTGGGCAGGACCTCTGCCTCAGTACGGACACTCAGATCTTTTGGGAGTGGCCCAGGCTCTGAGTTTCATGGTTCCCTGGAGATTTATCCCTGTCCCTCCCACCAGCATAAACCTCCCTGGAATCATGGGGCTTTGTTAATACAGATGAGGAAGCAATTTCTAGAGGAGCTTTGACCCGCCAGAGCCAGAACAGGCAGGGGGGTCTGGAGCCCACATCTGTGTGGTCCACTGACCACCGTAGGTTGCTGTGCCAACAAACTGCAAAGAACTGACTAGAGAACAGGGACAGTGCATAACGGGGTCATTTTTGTGTATCGAAGCTCTGGGCAGGGTTTTACCAGTGCCTTTTTTTCTTTCCCCCACCCTTTCCTTTTCTCTCCCTTCCCCCTGTGTCCCTTCCCCTGTACTTTCCTTTTATTTTCTTTTCTTTTCCTCTCTCCTCTCCTTCCCAATGCCTTGTTTAATGAAGACTACATCTACTTGATTAGAGAGACAGCCCTTGATTTTCCAGTTGAAGAATTCTCTCTTGGGGGAAATCTAAACAAGGCTCCCCTGGGCCGGGTATTCTAGAGCCATCTAACAGGTCATTAGCTCTTCCTGAAGGAAAGAGAGGGTGGGGAGGCTGTTGAGAAGCCACTCATGTAATTCATTGTGGCTGGAGCTGGTTCGAGATCTGGTACGGTATGAGTCCCGTATTATGCCAGACCAGAGGTTAGGGACCCTCTGGGGCTTCCCCATTACCCTAACTAGTGTCACCAGGCCACGGTAAATAAGACCTTAGCTTCATGGGGTGGGCCTCTGCTTATGAGACTCCTCCCTCTGAAAGATTTCAGTAAAATCTTTATTCTCACCTTTTTAGGATCTGATTTGATTCCTATCCCCCAGGACAAGATGTAAGCCAGCTTTTTTTAAAAAATCAGGCCCATAAATGACAGTTCATGTGTGGGAAGGTAGAACAAGTACCCTAGTCGTGGAGCCCCTGTGTGAGGCCTGCAGAAATGTGTAGTGCTGTCAGCTGCCGTCACAGTGAGATTTTCCTCTTTTACAGAAGGGAAGGTTCGAGGTCAGTGTTGGGAGAGCGAGATGGGCAGGTGAGTAGCGCCCAGACACTGGCCCCGGAGCACCTGCTCTGTGTTGGGGTGGGTGGGGAGCACAGGCACACAGGATTGCTTGTTTTCTGATGAGCCCTCGAGGCCCTGTGTGCACATACGTAGGCTTGCTTTTTGCTTTATTTTATCCAGCAGACACTGCAATGTCTTGAGGCCTGCTTACTTAGAGTGCCTCTGAGTCTTGGGACTGTGGGACTAAGTGACCTGTTAGGGGTTTGTTTAGTCCATGTTTTGATGGGCGGGGTCTTTCTCTTTCCAGTTGTGGGGTAAATAGGCTGTTTTTTTTACAATAGGTATATTTTCTGAGAGGACATTAGATCGGCTCTGTTGCCGCCCAGCTGTGCTGGCTTCCTGAGCACAGAGCTGGTTGGCCAGGGGTGCTGAGTCATTCTTGTCTTTGACACTCACCTCTGGCGTTGTGAGGAGCGGAGCTGCCTTCCATAGATGGATGGCAGAGCAGCAGAGTCTGGAGGTGTGGGAGGAACGCTCTTGTCATCAGACAGGAGGGGAGACTCCCAATGACTCTTAGTGGGCCCTTCAGGGGAGCCATCACGAGTCGCAGAGCCCAGGCTCTCCACGCTGCGGGGGCAGAAGAGGCCTACTCTTGTGCTCTGTGTGACGCCCATGGTGGAGTGCTCGATTCTCAAGTTGGGGGTGGGGTGTCTGGAAGCACGGGGCACCTTCCAGGAAGAGTGTTGTCAGGGTCTCCAACAGAGCACCTAGCACAGTGAGGCTCAGAGGGGCCCTGGGCAGAGCCACCCCCAACCCATGTCAGTGTGCACAGGTTGACAGCCCTCCAGAAGGCGAAGCCTGCTGCAGGCCTGTCCCGGAGGGATGTGGCTAGAGTTGCCCTGTCCTTGTACCTTCCAGCACTATTCAGACGACCGCCATGGCCATGGAGGACCAGAGCGCCACAGCCGGGACTCCCGAGATGGCTGGGGGGGCTACGGCTCGGACAAGAGGATGAGTGAGGGCCGGGGGCTGCCGCCTCCACCCAGGTTAGTGGGTGGGCGACAATGGGGGCGGGCATCTTCCCCTTGGCCTATCAGGCTGGCCACTCTGAAAATGAGTGGGTCACGTGCGCCTTGCCAGCTCACCCTCCAGGGTGCCTGCCTGCTGAAGGAGCTGGCTTCAAAGCCTTTCTTAGGCTTGCCCCTGTGGACAGCAGAGAAGCCTCACCCTCCAAACTCACCCATAGTTGTCCTTAGGCACTTTATAGGCCAGGTCACAGACCCCACAAGGTCCTCCTGGGGCTTTCAGGGGCAGTGCTAGTCTGACAGCTTAATGGAAAAGGTGCTTTTCCAGCGACCCACTTAGCACTTGATCCTTTAATGTTTAAACCGTTTTTCTTAGTACCTGTGGGGAACTTAAATGAGACGACTCATCCTCCAGCAGGAGACAGCCCCGAGCAGTGTCACTGCATGATTGGGCAGCCGTCACCCGCTGGCACATATTCCATGCCTTTGGGTTTCAATGTGGCGGGACAGTATTGCCTTCGCCTTCACAGATGTCAGGGGGTCCTTGTTCTGGATCAATGCGGTGGCTGATGCACTTCTTGTCCCAGGCTCTGCCTGGTCTGAGGGGCTTCCTGGACAGCCACAGTGACTGCTGCTGCCTTCACCTTCAGACCTTGTTCAGATTTTAGTCTCCTAGAGCTTCTGTCTGAAACATTTTTTAAACAGCTTTTTTGAGGTATAATTTATGTGCCACACAGTTCACACATTTCAATACATTCGTGGAGTTGTACATTCATCACCATAGTCAATTTTAGAACATCTTGATCACCCCAAAAAGAAGCCTTGTTCCCCTTAGCAGTCACACCCCTCCCCCTGCCCCATTACCTCTCTCCAGCTCCTGGCAACCACTAATCCACTTCCTATCTCCATAGATGTGCCTGTTCTGGACATTTCGTACCGATGGAATCACACACTATGTGACCTCTGTGTCTGACTTCTCTCATGAATGTTGTGTGTTCACAGTCTGTCCACATTGTGGCTAGTGTCAGCGCCTCATATCTTATAGTCACATAATGACCTGTGTGGATGGATCACGTCTTGTGTGTCATCCTTGCGCTGACGGACCAACACTTGGGTTGTTTACACTTTGGAGCTGTTATGAATCATTCCACTAAGAACATTCAAGTACAAAAGTTTATGTGAACATACTTCCCATTTTCTTGGGCAGGCACCGAGGAGTGTGTCTTTGCTGGGTCACATGGTCACCCTAGGTTACAGCTTTTGAGGACCCGCTGCAGTGTTTTCACTGAGGCAGCCCCACCTTCCCTATCCACCAGCCATGTGTGAGCATGCCTGTTCTCCACGTCCTCGCCAGCACTTGTTACTGTCTGTCCCTTGGTAACAGTTGTTCTGGGGCAGGCACAGGACGCTCGCTCACTCGTCTCGCGCCTACTGTGCTTAGTGGCCACTTGTGTTTTCTCTACCTGTGGGGACCTTAAATGGGACTACTCATCCTCCAATGGGAGACAGCCCTGAAAAGTGTCACTGCACGATTGGGTGGCTGTCACCTGCTAGCAGGCAGTCCATGCATTCGATTGGGGAAATGCCGGTTTGCATCTTCAGCAGTTGTCCCTGGAAACCCACCAATGGGGTGCAATTGCCAGGCCCCTGCCTCGGCGTAGAGGTGTGTTGAGCACATTGGGACCATTGCCACCTGCTTCTTGTTTCGGTGCAGGGGTGGACGCGACTGGACTGAGCACAGCCAGAGGCTAGAAGAGCACCAGGAGCGCACCTGGCCAGGCACAGTGGATGCAGGCACAGTGGGCCGGGAACATGCGAGGTGGCAAGGTACAGCTGACTCTTGCTAGGATGGGAGCTCTTCTGGGGTGGGGCGACCACTACCCCAGATCTCTCCAGAGGCCAGCCTCCCCTCAGTGTTTCCAGAGGCTTCCAAGGAGGGAGTGTTTGCAGACTTTCCTCTCTTCCAGGTGGTGAGCGGGTCCTGTCTGGGCCCTCTGGGCCAGGGCACTTGGCCAGCCGGGGTGGAATGTCGGGGTAAGAAGTTTTGTTCCCGGCTAAAATCAATTTGTTCCTGCTCCTTACTTCCTCTCCCTTTTTTGCATGTTTGATCAACTTGCTGGGTTGAATATTTTGAACACAGACCCCAAACGCAGCTCTTGGCAACTTGTGCAAGTAATGCTCTCCAGTGACCCAGAAGGCAGTCTGGAAAAGCCATGCAGGCTCTAAAGGCTACAGAGCCATGCGCCGCGCCACGTTACGTGAAAGCATGATGTACTTCAAGGGACAAACGTGTGCCTTTGTTCCTAGGCGAGGCGGCTTTGCACAAGGTGGGCATTCCCAGGGCCACGTGGTGCCCAGTGGAGGACTGGAAGGTGGAGGACTGGCCGGCCAGGACCGGGGCAGCAGAGTCCTGCACCCCCACCCCCACCCGTACCCCCACTTCACCCGCCGCTACTAAAGCCCACTTCTTCCTTGTTCAGGTAGGCTGACGCACTGTTGAACCTCTTAGCCAGTTACCTTGAACTTATGGAAACTTTTAAGAAACGAAAACAAATCCTGCCGTCATGTTGTAGCTCAGTACAATGTGAACTCACTTTTTTTTTTTTAAATAAGTGTGTTCTTGTTCTTTTTAAGACAAGGTTTCTGTTAACGAGGCATTCCATTTTCATTAATAAAAGTTTACGGTTCGCACTTGGCTGTATGTGTCATGATTGCAGAGCAGAGAACAGTACCGTTGTGCTGTGTCACCGCTGTGCCTTTGCGTGGCAGCTGCTGGCGCATCACCCTGGATTCATTCTCTCAGCCAGAGAGAAAGTGGGGTGTCCTCTCCCCGTCTGAGAGAGGAGGGGACGGGCACAGGGGTTATATCTCCCGGTAGAGCTGGGTGGGAATTTGAATTCTCGTTGGGGGATGGAGGAATGCATGCGTTGTGGAGCACCTGGCCGGTCATTTCACCCAATGATCGAATGCGGTTTGGGGGTCTGGCTGTGGCTAGGTATGTGTGGTGGGCCCTGCCCTTGACCACTGGGTGGCGCTGGGGCTACCCAGAGCACAATGGCCCTTCTGCAAGGGCATGGCATGGTCCCAGTGTGCCCAATCAGCCATTTTTCCAGAAGTGCAAATCCACATGTGATGTGTCCTTGTGTGCAGTGGAAGTAATTCCACTTTTCTTCATTAAAGTCTGCCAGGCAAGGCATGGGCTGGTGTGAGCCCCAATTGGGTGTGACACTACAGTGAGGTGCTGGTCTCCTCTGGGAGGAGAGTTGCTGCCCAGGGAAAGCTGCTGCCCTCGGAGCAAGTGACCGCACATGCGTTGGGACATCACAGGGCCAGCTCTCCACCTCATGACTGTGGCAGGCCTGTCCACCAGGTTGGGTCAGGGGCTTCTGGGAGGTCTGGGGGTGGGTGAGAGGGAGGGTTCACTTCCTACCAGCCCTTTCCCTGGTCCAGCGTGGTAAGAGTTAATCTGCTGTGCTATCTGCTGGAGACCTCAATTCCCTCCCCTCTATAACTAGGACAGCCACCCCACAGGCCGGAACAATTGCCAGTCGCCAGTTCTCAGTTCTCCGGGAGTACCCTGTGTTCCCACTGGGCTGTTTAGTTTTAAAAGAGCAATCTGAAATCTTCCCCAGCCTGCCGGAAGCCAGTGCATTAAAGGCAGGTCAGCGCTGGCCCTCTGTGTCCTGTCTGTCTGAATTGCTGCAAATAAACACTTTGTGAGCTTCCCCCACCGCAGGGGCTTGTAGAATCATTTTCCAGTGCCATGTCCACAGGACCCCATCCCCATGTTTGCACATGGGGAATGGTGTGACATATTGTCTCTTGCACCAAGGCCCATTTCTCTGAGTTATAGAAATTGGAGTCCAGGCTTCTCCTGGTGGGCAAGAAAAGCCAGACTCAGCCTGGGTTGTAGGTGAGACCTGTTTTCAGATGTCACGTAGCTGTAGTGGAGCAATTACTCTGGCAGGTAGGAGTGGCATCCTGGGGTGCAACACCAGGACTCTCCCCCGAGCACTGTTGCCAATCTGCCCACCGAGCCTTGGGACACAGTGCAGGCCATTCCCCCTGGACAGCTACTTTTCAGCAAGCTGGGCCTAAAACCAGGCTCTGTTTTACAGAGAGAGACAGCACAGCAGTTTGCTAGGGCTGCTGTGACAGTACTATCTCTCTGGTTAGAGACAACTTTATTCTCTTTGTTCTGGAAGCTGGAAGTGCAAGGTGAAGGTGTTGGCCAGGGCGGACCCTTCTGAGGCTGTGGGGGAGAATCTGCTCTAGGACTCTCAGCTTCTGATGGTCTCTGGCACTCGTGTTCCCTGGCTTATAGAAGTGTCACCTCCATCTCTGCCTCCTTCACCCAGCCCCACCCCATGTGCATCTGTGGCCCATTTTCCTGTTTTTATAAGGACATGGTCATACTGGGTTAGGGTCACTAATAACCTCATGTTACCTCTAAAGGCCTCGTCTCCAAATGGGGTCACATGCCGAGGCCCCGGGGGCCAGGAGTTTGAAACACATGGATTTGGGGTGGGGCGCAGTTCACCTCTCATCGGTGCTTTTTAGTTCCAACACATACAGATTTCTCCAGGAATGCAGCTTCTGGGTAAACTGAGGAAACTGCTCGTCTTTCAGGTCAGAACCTCACCAACGGTTATTCACTGTTTCTGTGAGCAAAGCCGCTGGGGTCTAAGTGCCTCCATCAGTGACTGGTGCCATTATTGGCTCCCACGTGAATCCCTGGCTGCCATGGGCGGCACTTGCACACAGAGTTCTCAGGCTGCTTTGGACAGTGCCAGGCATTATCGGGCGTCATTTGCTTTGTGTTTCTTTGTGTCTGATGAGGCATCATGTTGGGTTGTTCCTTTTCATAAGTTGTACGTAGTTGGTTTATATCCTTCCTGCTTTTTATTGTAAGAGAAAGGTCAAGCAAAAAATAATAAGCCGCTATTGGACACTCAGGTCATTGCCACCGTTTGGCTGCTGTGAAAAGCGTGGATGTTTATTCACATTGTCTCCAACCTTCAGGTGGGTCGCAGGGGGCGGCAGGTGGTAAATCTGGGTTTAACCACCAAGAAACGACCACACTTCCCCACGCTGCCCTGTTCCCAGCGGTGCCAAGTACCGGATTTCTCTGCATTCTCGCTAACACTTGTTATTTTGTTTTTGTTTATTTGTTTTCTAATAGCCACCCTACTTGGTGTGCAGTAGTGTGGATAAACAAAATGAGATGTGTCTATACAATGTGATATTATTCTAAAAAAGAAAGACCTTCTGACACACTAAGACATGGATAAACCCTGGGGACATTCTGCTCAGTGAAAGAAGCCAGACATAGAAGGATGGATACTGTGATTCCACTTATGGGAGGTCCCTAGGGGAATTGCATCCATAGAGACAAGGAGTAGATGGTGGAGCGTCAGTTCAAGAAGATGAAGGAAGTTCTGGAGATGGACAGTGGAGACAGTGGCATAACATTGTGAGTGTACTTCAGAATTCTTACATTTTGTGTGTATTTTATCACAGTTTAAAAACATTTTTAAAAGAAGGGGATCGCTAGGTATCAGAAGTGAGAAGCACTGGGGTCGAAGCCAGGAGGGCAGGTTAGGGAGCCAGATGTGTGGAATCAGCCTGCCTATCTGTCCACAGGGCCTAACAAGTTCTCTGCTTTGGCTTCCTAAACTGGAAGAAGAGAGTAATAATAGTATTTACCTTAGAGGGTCTTCCCTGTGATTAAGTTAGTTAATACACTTATAAAGCTCAGAATTGCTACCTGGCATATAGTGGGTGCTTAATAAATGATGAGCACAGGGAGGCGCTGCAGGATAGGGTCTGGGGTGTTCGTGCTTCACGGGACCTGTAACGCGCGAGGCCTGGAGGGAGGCAGGAAGAAATGATTGGGTCTACAAACAAAAAGAAAACTAAAATCAGAATTAATATTTCATCAGATGTCTCCACATCTACAAAAAAAAAATGTGTCAGCTTCATCAATTGCTAAATTTTGTATTCATAAAGATTTCATTACATTTCAAAACAGTTCCTAGGTTAAATTTTCTCACTTTGCAGGAATTCCCAAGCCCGCGTGATGATTGCCAGGCTTAAATTGCATCTGTTACTTTTAGTCAAATAATTTCAAATGCAATGTTATATACATAAAAAAAAGGCCTTTTGATTTTTAAAAAACACAGCCACAAAGTTGTTGGTTAGCAAGGCTGTGGCGCTTTTTAACTGGCTTGCAGACTGGAGGGCAGAGTCTCCACTCTGAAATAAGACTGTCCCTACCTTAGTCACCCAGTCTAGGGTAGTGAGTTATGATGAGACCCAGATGGCAGAGCATCAAAAACCAGAAAATTAAGACATGGCCAGCACACCTGAAATGTAGTAGACAATGAGTAAATACTCATCGAATCTGAAGAGAAAGAAAATACATAATAATCCTGTAATTTTAATTTCAGATTTTCAGATCACTTCATCTCTTGTGTGGCCTCTGGCTCTTTTGAGGCCTGGTGGAAAATTCTAGTTTGAAGTGTGATGGGGCTGCCATACATATCCTTGTGTCTCATGTCCTCAGTAAGCACAAGGTGACAGATGGTCCTTGCTGAGACTCAGGGAGCACTGCAAACGTTAGGACACGTGCAGTAGTAACCTGCTGTTACTGAGAAAGGGCTGAGGATCAATCACATCTAGCAAGAGTTACCTGGGTGTGGAGGGAGGTGCTCCTTAAAATGCAGGTTCCCAGGCCCCGACTCAGACCTGATATGATTCAAGTCTTATCTCCAGCTGCTCCTGGGATCCTAACAATTGAGAAGCACTGAGGTGGTAGCCCTGTCTGGGAGGTCTCCACGAGCCTTGGATGACTTCAGACGAAGCCAGGGGAGAGAGTTCCAGTCACAGCTCTGCCATTGTCCACCTGGATGACCTTGAACCAGTGACTTTGAACCCCTCTGAGTGATTCTGAGGAAGCAACGAAATGATGCATTTGAAGTGTTTTACATAATATCTGCTTAGAGTAGGCGCTTAGCAAATGGTTGTAGTCGCTGTTAATTCTTCCAAAAGAGCCAGGTCTAACCTGGGCCTCCTGCCTCCTTGCCAGAACCCCTCCCTCTAAGGATCAAATGTAGCCTCGGACCTGGGGAAGGGAGCCACTTGGCATCCATTTCCATCACAGCTGGAATCTGTAATGTTACACTAGCAATTTTTAAAACCAGAGGACTGGGTTCAGCCTCTCAAATGCTGCGTGCTGTGGGGTTAAGTGCTGAAGCCACTGATGGCATCTCGCGGCATCTTCAGTCCCGCAGTCCTACCCAGTCCGCACCAGCCAGCTGTTAAACTGCCGGGGCGCCCCACATACCCAGCCACAGGAACCTCACGTCAGGCCCCACGGGGAGGCTCATAAAAGGCACCGAAGCTTCTCCTATGTGGATGCTGCTGGCCAAAAGGACCAAATATTTACAGACTTGGCTGAAATGAGACCCAGCAGGGTAGATTTCACAAGTGGCCCAGAAAATATTCCTTCACCTCCTCTTCCTGGGAAAGCAGGGCACAGAGGGAAGAAGCCCACTTGGCTAAGCACCCCCTTCCCACTCATCCCCCGCCCGCCCCCCCACACCCCACCACCACAAGGCAAAATCAGAGATCTAGGCTCAAGAGCAACCTCAGTCTTTTCTAGCTTATTCGTTTAGCAGATGCCTCTTGGGCACTTCCTGCGTGCTGGGCTCTGTGCCAGGGACACAGCCATGACCATAACTGACAGACCTGCTCTCTGGAGGTCAAGTGGCTAGAGTAAGACTGGCTTCCTCCTGGAGGAGGTGACTAGAAGGGCATTCCAGGGCAGGGAAAAGAATGCACAGTAGCCCCCTGAAAAAAAAGTGTGTGGTGCCTCAGAGGAACTGGGCCAGAAGGAGCAGGGGAAACATGGGGACAGAGAGGCCTCTGAGGGCCGGGCTCATCAGGGGTCAGGCCACCAGCCCATCACAAGGAAATCCCCACCCTCCTAGCAGGGTTCGAGGGTTCTTTCTTCCCCTCGTGCTTTCTCTCTGGGGCCTGCCTTGCTTGGGGCCCCAAGTTCTCACAGTCCCTGCACCCCACCACCACCATACAACCAGCACTTCTTACCGGCTCCCTGTGGACGAGGACAAAGGCACAACAGGGGGACCACATACTCCCCCAGGCATAAGGCCCCTCCCCAAAGACCAGAGCATGGGAGGTAGCAGTGGGTGCAGGCAAAGCTGGTGAGGTTGGTCATTACACCCCACCCAGACTGAGTCACAGCAACAGCCCTTGGGGTGGCAGGAAGTGACACCATTGGAGGACAGTGCACAGGGGATGCGGCTATTAAGGGAATGTGCAGAGGGGGCTTTGGATGTGCCCAGATCAGTTATGGAAGAGACCTTGGGCTCCAGAGGTGGGAGGAGGGGGGGAAAGCGATGGAGAAAAAGAGACAGCTGCAGAGAAAGGCAGAGACAGGCACAGAAAGAGGAGACAGATATGGAGGAATAGACACGCAGACACAAACAAACAAAAGCAGTCAGAGAAGGACAGAGGGACCCGACACCCACAGATGAGCCACTGGGCTGCCATGCCCCACTCCTCCCACCCCCTTCCCCTGTGCCCACCTGGTGGCGCCCGAGAGCCACATTCTGTGCCACAGCCAGCACTGCTGGGTCCCTTCGGCTGCCCAAGTCCCTCTCCCTAGACCTGCGGTTCCCCCATTAGTCTGCCAGCAGGAGGCTCTGGGCCCCAGGGAGGAGGGACAGAAGTGGAGGCTGGAATGGGGAAGCCTCCCTAACCTGGCTCCCCCAGGCCAAAGCCCTAGGTCATGTATGCGTGTCTCAAGTGCATATCTGTGCTGCACTGGCCAGCGGGTACGTGTATCTCTCTGAAGTGTGTGTGTCAGCACTGGTCTTGGAACATGTGTTTGTTTGTGTCCCTGTGTGTGTCTTGGCAGGAGGGGTGA
The DNA here is from genome assembly GCA_004027375.1 of Macroglossus sobrinus. Classification (NCBI taxonomy): domain Eukaryota; kingdom Metazoa; phylum Chordata; class Mammalia; order Chiroptera; family Pteropodidae; genus Macroglossus; species Macroglossus sobrinus. The sequence goes on from PVKZ01001193.1 coordinate 26,281, forward strand.
CTCTGTGTGTCGTGTCTATGCACAGGAACCTGCCACTACCTTCTCCATTTGCCTTCCCTGGCAGTTCTACATTGAATCACCCAAGGAATTCGAGACCTGAAACATTTATGGAACACTTACTGGAACCCAGAGTCCTCCGTGAAAACCCTGAGTAATCACTCCCTGGAGGGATGAGGATGCATGTTCGTGGAACTCACTGAGCAAGATTTAGGTTCAACTAAACCTGAGCACCTACTGAGTGCCAGGCCCTAGACAGGGGAGTGCTTTCATGCTGTGGACTCAGTTTTCTCATCTGTAAAATGGGCCTGATATCAGCACCTACCTTATAGCCTTGCTGTTAAGTAATTGAGTTTTTAAAAGCTCTCTGAACACAGCCTGACATCACAGCAAGTGTCCGAAATCATCAGATTTAATTGTTATAACCGCAAGCACATCCATTAACATGTGAGGCCCTGTGAACTCTCTGCTCGCCTCCCAGGATTTGAGAGTTGTCTTGAAGGCCTGACAAGGAGCTGCTCAGGGGCTTGTGAAGAAAGCTCCCTATTTGTCTAGCTCAGTGATTCTCAAAGGTCCAGTGTACAGAAAGAGCAGACGAGCTCATGCGGGGTGTATAAACCCGAACTAGGTGCTGTTCCAGCTACCAGGGACTCAGCAATGGACAAAACATGGAAACTCCTGCCTGAGGGGAGCCTCTGCTCCAGTTGGAAAAAGTTGAAATCAATTCATTGATCAACAAAGGTGAGTCACTGTAATTAGTTATTATCCATCAAAGGCTTTCAATACACATTGCCATTTTACCTATCAGAAAGAAGGTACTAACCTATGCCATTGATGGACTTGAGTGCCCGTTGCCTTGCACCCTCACAAAATTTTAGTGTTTTCAAGTATCTTTGTCTAATACCCAGATGAGGAGGACCCTAGGGTGATTCAGCACTTTTCCATGTTCATCTTTACTTCACAGTTTCCTACCTAAAGTCTTGTGTGTTCTAAGAGGTATCTATGTTCTTTGCATGTATCTCTCTGTTCCTATCTCTGACAACTCTGTATATATGAAGGATGCAACTTTGGAACACGTTGGTGGAAAATGGCCTTTGTTTCTGATAGAGCTAGGCTGGAATAACGTAATTTACTAGTAGAGACCACCATAAGCTCTCATTTGCTGAATGCCCTAGCAATGAATGTCTTACGAAACTTTCCTAGAGGGGTACAGGTAGGCCCCAAAAGTAGTAGCTTTGAAGAGAGTCCTCTGACTTGAGACAAGCCCTGAAACATTTATGGAGCATTTACTGGTGCCTGGGGTCCTCTGTGGAAATCCCGAGTAAACACTCCCTGGAGAGACAAAGATGTGTGTTCATGGAGCTGACCAAGCAAGAATGAGGCCTTTCTTAGCTAAAGGTCAGTGTAGATTCTCCACTGACACTCTTGCTTCAAAGCCTTGCATGACTCCCCATTGCCCTTAGAAGAAAATCCAAACTGTCCCTGTGCCCTTCGCAAAGCCACCCTCCCCACACCACATTCTGCTTTGGGCACCACCCCCAGGTAGATAGGTACCTGAGCCCTCCTGCTAACTCAGTCCTTCCGTGTCCAGGGGCTCTGCTCCACCTTCCTATATGGCTGTGGGGGTGTAGCTTTTCCTTCTGGCCTCAATTTTCTCTTCTGAGAAATGGGGGAGTAACAGTACCAACCTCATAGGTTTGGTGACAGGGACCCAATGCGATGACATCATAAAGCATAAAGGGATGCCATTTGCTTTTTCCAAAGCCTTTTCAGCCTCTCTCTGGGGGGAACCTTGGCAAACAGCTGCCTTGGGACTCACTTTCTTGATCAAAACAAGGGTACATAGATAGTATTACTACTGGTCCGCAGAGGGCAAAGCTGGCCTTTGGGGCTCAGCGAGTACATTGAACCTGGCAGGGACTGTAAGGAATTCACGTCCTGTCCACAGAGGGCCCACAGCTGCCACTTGGACTGGGGACTTGGTGAGGCAACAACTTCTTATATGGAAACACTCATTTACCGATTCTTTTTAAAAAACATTGTGTGGGCCTCTGGGCTTGCAGTTCACGAGGGACAATTCTAGATAAGAAATCTCTTCTGTGTCACAAGAGGCCAAGCATCTGTGATTCCGGAATTCAGCCATGTTCAGTGGCTGCATCACTCCTGGAGTCAAGTTGGCACAGCACCCACCCTTCTTCCCTGTCTGCCTGTGAACTAGGGGGATGCGGGTGCTCAGAGGACCCACACTCTCCGGCCCATTTTAAAAGCCCATTCTCTTCACATCCCATTGATTCTCTGAACTTCCTCGCACCTTCCTCAACATTCCTTTGCCCCCTCAGACAGCCGAAAGTGACGTGTGTTGTCATTTGGGACCCTGACCCTTATATTAGTGAGCCCTCCAGTTCTAGAATGTTCAGGATATTCTGGGAGGAGAGAATATTCTGAGGGCCTAGAACTTTAGGCCTTCCAGGATGTTGGGTGTCTGCAGTTTTGGTGAACAGCAGTTCTGAGCTTCCCCGGTTCCAGAACTCAGGGATTCTCCAGCTTGTCCCTGTCCGCCTGGCTCTTCCATAATTGCTCGTGACAGATAATAGTATCTCCAGGCAGAAACCATGGTTCCTCTAATCCAGTGGCCCAGGCAGAGGGCCTGCTGCCCACAGCCACCTGGCTTTTCCTAACAGCTTAATGAGAAAGTCAGAATTAATTGGAACTGGCACCCAACAATCACAGAGCTCAGCGTGGCCGGCTTGGCGTCCATATGTTAAAGCCGACTGTCCCAGGGCCTTGCTCTGATCTGTTCTAGACACCAACAGGTGTGACACGCAAGGCCCAGAGCTTGTCCTGGCCAGGGAGGTGGCTGGGGCTGGCCTGGTTCTGCAGGTAGAGCCAGCCTGCTCATCTTACCTGGAGAGAGTACGCACCCCCATTCCCCCACTACCCCTCTCTTGGCCTCAATTTCCCAACTTCGTTTGATGGGTTACATGTACCTCACTCAGTACATTCACAGTGCTGTAATCTGTCCTTGGACACACTGGTGGGCTCCCAGAGGGATCTAGGTGACTTATCATTTCAATAGCTATTCAGAGAGATCACCCCATTTCATACTCGAAACCCCAATGTGCGAGATGGCTCTTCCCCAAGCCCCAGCCACACAGTGTATTATTGAACTCATCCATCTTCAGCAACCTGATAGACTTACTTTAAAAAAGTATTTCATGGTAGTTGTATTTCATACCTGGCTTACTATGAGTGAGAATGAGCTTCCTCTCATGGTTAGAAGAGACTCATTTTCCTTTTTAAAAACTGTTCATGTCTTTTGCTTATTTTTCTTTTGGCCTGTTGGTCCTTATTGATTTCTGAGAGTTTTTTACACATTAAAGAAATCAACCTTTTGTCTGTCATGTTTTGGAGAAGACTCTCCCTGACTTTGTTGACCTGGTATGTGTGTGTTCGCATGTGTAAGAATTTTATATTTGTATGTAGTCAGTTAATTAAAGGCTTCAGAGTTTAGTGTTGTGTTTCAACAAACTAGGGTTATTATTTTTAAGTCCCATGTTTTCTTCTAGTAGTTTTATAGTTTTGTTTTGTTTTGTTTTCTGGGAGGGAGGGGAGATCTGCCTGGAATTTACTTTGCTTTTAGCCATCTTTAAAATCTCAATCTGAAATCTGATAATTATATAAGAAGCTGCATAGTCAGTGAACAACAGCATAAGCGCTGAAGCCAGGTGGCTATGGTTTGAATCCTGGCTCTGCCATTTTTCACCATGTATCCTCAAGGAAGTCACTTACTTTCTCTCTGCCTCAGTTTACTCATCTGTAAAATGGGAGATAATGGAGACATTTGAAAATCAAGGGAAGCATTTCGTTTTTTAAATCAAGTACCTAGAAGACCACCTGTCACTTAGTAGCCAGTGCTTTTCCTGTCTGCTAATTTTGTTTTTGTTTTTTTTTGAAGAGTGAAATTGCCTTTCTTTCTGATTATTCTCTCAGCATAGCCAATTATAAGTGACTGTGCTGAATTCAGGGACATTTCTAAGTGCTCTACCGTCACAGCCTCCCACTGAGTAGAGGAGACCAGTGAGGCCCAAGGAGGAACTTCCGAAGGTCAAGGTCAAGATTAGAGCCCACGTTCTGTCCACTGCCCTGCTCTGGCCTCAGTGTCCCTTCCTTCCTCTAGGCCACTGCTGGAAGAATGGTTCCTAGTGGGCTCCATCTTAAATGGCTTCTAAGTACAGACTTTGAATCATCAAGGTCAAGCCCGCATCCTGGATACCCAGAACTGGTCAGTCCTGTCCTGGAGGGTATGGCAGTGGGATGGGCAGACAGCAATCAGGGAAGGCTTTCAGGAAGAATGTGCTTGGATATGCACACCTAGACAGACAGGCAGCACTTGAAGAAGGGGTTGTGAGGGTGAGGGCATCAGCACGGAACTGGGGGTGGGTAAGTCCCTGCTCACAAGCCTCTGGTGGCCACCGCTGGCCACAGCCTCGTCCCCCGTCTTTCCCCACTAGGTGCACACTGAACCATGTAGCCAGTGACTATGGATGTTGAACCCTAATTCATCTGCCGACATCCTAGCTCCAGCGCCCACCCATCTGGGAAGCCATCTTCACCTGCTGGCCTTTCCCAGCTTGGGTTCTCTCCTACTCTAGCCCTTATCCTACTGGGCTGGGAGTGTCTGTGTCCCCAGACTCAAGCTCAGGGCCCTAGGCCATGATTTTTGTGGTGCTGGGCGTTGGGCAGCCCAGCCCAGACAGAGTAGGTGTTTGTTGAATGTATCTTGAAAGAAATAAGGGAATAAATGAATGAGTGGTGACCTCTTCTGCCTAGAGCTCTCCAGGCCCCCACCTCCCTGAGGTAGAAGCCCAAGTCCTCCCAGAAGCCCATGCGGCCCTGCACGACTGCCCTGTCCCCTGTCTGCCCTCCCCTCCTCCCTGTCCCCCATGCTCCAGCCACCAAGGCCTCCTCTCTGTTCTTCTAATGAACTCGGCTCAGTCTTGCCCCAGGGCCTTTGCACAAGCTGTTGCCGCCCCCAGCCCACAGTACTTGTGATCCACGACCTTTTGCATGGCTGGCTCATTCCCTCTCCTTCAGAACTGAACTCAAATGCTATCTCCTCTGAGAGACCTCCCTTGACCTTCATCTCTAGGAAAGCCACCAATCTGCCTCCTTTTTCTCTCCCTAGGAGTTCCCACAATTATCAGATGCATTGTGTATTTAAGTATTTATCTTTATGATGTGTCCTTTTTGTGCCTTTTGTTCACAGGCATCCCAGGTGATTCCAGCAGATAATAATTTGTATATAAATAGAGGGGCGTCTGTGCGTGGGGGCCAGGGCCTTTAGCCCTTCCTGTGTGCCCCGCCCTCGCCGGCCTCCGTCCTGCACACCAGGCGTGTCCGGGAGGGCGGGGCGCGGCGCTTTGGGGCGGGCTGCGGGGCCGGTCGGGCGGGTGCGCAGGGCGCACGGGCTGGGGCCGGTGCGGTGCGCCCGGCGGGCGCCATGGAGGGGCTGCGGCGGGGCCTGTCGCGCTGGAAGCGCTACCACATCAAGGTGCACCTGGCGGACGAGGCATTGCTGCTGCCGCTCACCGTGCGGCCGCGCGACACGCTCAGCGACCTGCGTGCGCAGCTGGTGGGCCAGGGCGTGAGCTCCTGGAAGCGCACCTTCTACTACAACGCTCGGCGGCTGGATGACCACCAGACGGTGCGCGACGTACGCCTGCAGGACGGCTCCGTACTGCTGCTTGTCAGCGACCCCAGGTGGCCGGGGGCGAACGTGGGGACAGGGTCCTGGGGCGAGAGTGAGTCAGTTCTGGGAGGGGACAGCCTACTGGGGTTGGGTGGGCATGAATCAGGGCTGGGGGTAGACAGCCAGCCACCAGAGGGCCTGGCTGGGGTCCCAGGTGGACAGTGGATCAAGCAGTCTGGGTGGGTAGACTCCCGGTTCTTCTTCCCCCTAAACGCCTCCTCCAGCACTGCTGCTGTGTGACGGGCTGGGAGAGGATGGAGGGAGTGAGGGGGGCCCTGAGAGCGGCCTGGAGGGCAACTGGATGCCCCCATGCAGCAACTTCCTTCTTTTCTCTTTCCATTTTGGCCTTTCTCTGGACTCCCCTTTCTCATGATCTCTTTGTCTCCTCTCTCCCTCTCTTCATGGTGCTGTCCTGTTTATTTCACTTCCTGTTAATCTTTCTGTCTCTGTGGCTCTGTCCATTTCTGTGTCTGTCCATTATCTTCTGTGCTGTTTTCTCTGTGTTTTTCTTTCTTGCTGCATCTCCCCATCTTTGTCTCTCTGTTCATTTGTCTCTATTTTTCTCTGTGTCTCTGTCTCTCTAGATCTCTTGTCCTCTATCCATCTCCTCTACCACTTCTGTCCACCTCTCATTCCCATTCTGATGCTTGCTGTCTATACTCTAACCTGTCCATCCGGGGTCCCCAAAGAAGTCCGCTGGCTAGAGAAAGGCATCTAGGCCATGGGAACAGTGGAGGCTGGTGCTTGGTGAGATAGATAATGAGGTGAGGGAGACGGGCTGGGGCTGGTCACAGGGCCCTAGACAGACACCACCTAGAAGGTGTTGGGTAGGAGACACAATGGCAAAATATGTGTAACCCTGGAGTTTATGTAGGTCATGCTTGCTGGAACCCTACAGCAGGGGTCCCCAACCCTTGGTCTATGGACCGGTACTGGTCTGTGACTTGTTAGGAACTGGGCCACATAGCAGGAGGTGAGCTGTGGGCAGGCGAGTGAAGCTTCATCTGTATCTGCAGCCGCTCCCCAGCGCTGGTATCACCACCTCAGCTCCACCTCAGATCATCAGGTGTTAGATTCTCATAGGAGCACCGGTCCCTGGTGACACAAAGGTTGGGGACCACTGCCCTAGAGGCTTGGTTCTGCCAAGCCTGGGGTGATGTTTTGAGAGCAGAAGCCTCAGTTGCCGGTCCTGGAGACTCAGTTTGTGTGTGTCTGGGAGAGAGCCTGCCTCCCCAGGCCCTCAGAAGGGAGCACCTCAGGGGGCAGGGGAAGACAGTGCGATGGGGATCGATGGGGGTTTGGGACTTGGGGCTGGCAGAAGCCATTCTCCTACAAGGTCTGGGGGCTGGATAATCCATAAATGTCTACATACCATGGTCATCATTCGATATACAGGAAGCATTTATTGAATGCTTACTGTATGCCAGGTCATATGTTGGGCATTGGAACCCAGTGGTGACTCAGACAGACCAGGCCTGCCCTCATGGAGCCTTCGGTCAGGTCAGTGGGGGAGATTGACAAGAAACCAAATAAATATATGATTAACATCAGTTTATAAATAGATGCTGTGTTATTCTAACTCCATAGGCAGGGTCTTGCCTCAGGACCTTTGCCCTGGCTTTCTCCCTCACCCAGCGGCTCCTTCGTGCCTTTGTTTCAGATGCCACCTCAGGGCAGTTTGCCCTGACCACCCTGTTTATTATGATTGCATCTTGCTAACACCCCTCCCCCACACTCCTGCTTTACCTTTCTCCCTGGCACTTACTGGCTGACTTCTCTGTATTTTTATCATTTTTCTTACCTATTCCTGTCCACTTTATGAGGGCATCGTTGCCCATCCTATTCCCTGCCATGTCCCCAGTTCAGTGCCTGGCTTATAGTAGGTGCTCAGTAAGTACGTGGAATGCATTGTATCTGGAGGGGAGGACAGGGCTGCTTGGGACACCTCCCTGGAGCCCTAGCCATGCCTGGGAGCTGGGGAGAGGGCCCCTAGGCTGCAGGTGAATGCTGGGAGATGTGGAAGATGCTTTGGTTGGATGCTAAGCAGGCAGGGAGGCCTTGAGCACTGAGGTGAGGGCTGCATTTGGCCTGCAACCTGTGCCTTTCTGTCACCCGCTTTCAGGTAGTCTGGGTTGGAGGAGGCGGAGCCAGGACCAAGGGGACCGAAGATGCTGGCTGAAGGAGCAGGCTGCAGTGGGGGGCACTGTCAGGGGGTAAGTCACTCCAGGGACCTCACAGATTGTGAAGGCCACAGATGGGGAAAATGAGGCCCAGAGAGAAAGAACTTACCTGTTGACTGTCATCCCCCTTCATTTCCCTGTGCTTTTCGCCCCTTGAGCGAGGACACTGCCCTTGCCCCTCCACTTACCTTTAGACTAATGTGAATGATGTTCCCTGACTTGGACCTTGGGCAAGTCTCTCTGCCTCTCTGGGCTATGCTTGCCCCCTCCTTACAATAAAAGGGTGAGGCTTTGGTTGGTAGGTTTGGTTTAATCGTACTCTTTGCCTGCAATTTCTGTGAATGCCACTAAGCAGCTTTAAATGACCCAGAATGGCTAGCTACCTGTGGCTAAGGGCCATCGTTGTCCCTTCTGGAGGGCAGCCAGGGTCATCAGGAAGGTGGGTGCAGGTGTCACTGTCCACGTCGGGAAGGGAAGTTTGGGAAAAGGGAAGGCAGCTTGGCCAGAGGGCTGGGGTTTTGTCCCCCCAGCGGCCTGGGTCATCTGCATCCTCCTACTGTTCCAGGTTCTGGGCTCACAACCAGGTGGACAGTGAAACACTGGCCTGACCAGCTGATGTCCACTGCCTTGGACCCTCCTGGTGGAGCCCCTCCCCCACACTGACCCTGGACACTGCCGCCTCCCTGCCCCCGCAAGCCAGCCAGGCTATGCTGTGTGACCTTGAGGCCATTCCAGCAAGATGGCCCCTTTGGGGCCCTCAGTGCCCTACCTCAGGAAGTTCCTATGGGCAGCCAGAGGATATTGCACGAAGAGAAGCACAGGGGGCTCGGGGGCTCGGGGCAGTATGCTCCCGCCTGTATGCTATCTGGCCATGTCTCTACCCAGGCTATGCCCCCGCCTAAGGTACCTTCCACACTCCCCTCTGTGGCTCCAACCCACCTGGGACTTCCGCCTCCTCCAAGAAGTCTTTTCAGATGCCCTCCTGCTCAGCCATCCAGCACCTTGTCCTCTTTCAGGCTCCCACAAGCCCCCACTACTGTGAACAGTCTTGGCTACAGGGTGCAGCTAGGCTCTCAGGAAATCTCAGATGACTAAAGGTGGAGACTCCCAGTTCTCCAGCGTCCCCCTGTGTTCCACCCTTATCCCCAGACACCTCTCCACTTTATACCTGTTCCCGCCTCCTAAGTGGTGCCACCTTTCCCTTAAATCCCACTGCCTATCTCCCTGCACAGCGTTGCCCAGCTGGGTCTGAAGGGCTCTGGTAGAGTTGTGGGGATCTGAGGGCTCCCGTGCCAGGTAGGGCACTGAGGCATGCATGGGATGTAATTTGGGGGGCATTCCAGGAGAGGTTTTGCGGGAAGTCTGGGTACGAGACCATCTACCATAGAATATTAGACCTCAGTTGGATCTCTGACCTGTGGCCACATGGTGTCAGGTCCTTTGTGCAGACCCTGGGAGTAGGGGGACCCCGGGGTGGGGGGAGGACACAGGGCCTGTGTAAGTCCTGGAGGCTTGTGCAGGGCAGAGGCGTGGTGTCTGGGAAGAAATAATGTCCTAATCAAGAGCCGTGTTGGCCGCAGGGTCCAGAAGAGGGCCAAGTGGGTAAAAACTCGTGACAACGGGGAGAGCACACTCAGACCATGCATTTGCCCACTGTGGGCGGACGCTTGGCCACTGGGCCCCATTCACCTCTCCTTGGAGATGTCAGTGCAGGCACCTTTCTGGGCCATGAGGGGATGGAGGTAGATGGGAGGACAGATAATTGGGGGAGAGAGGGTCCTCCACTTCCCTCCTGCGGATAGTTGGAAGTGTGGCAGGATGCCCTGGGGTGCTTTGTTCTGTCCCCCCATCCCTGCTGGGTGCCCAGTCCAAGCCCAGGACCCAAAGACACCAGTTCCTGCTCCTGGGTCTCCTAAGGCAGGGCCTTCAGCCGCTTCTTTCACAGTGGGTAAACTGAGGCCTGCGGTGGTTCCCAAGAACCCCAGTACAGACAGTGGGGGAGGCAGCGCAGGCCCTGCTCCTGCCTGGTTTGGGCCTCTGTCCGCCACAGGGTCACACGCACATACCTGCCCATCCACCTGCACACTCTGGAATCTGATCCCCAGGGCCTAGCAGGAAAGTGAGGCTTTTAGTAATCACCCCAACTCCATGCCGGGGTCTGTGCCATGTCCTCACAGGGCTTTGATTTAGTGTAGGCTGCCAGCTGCACTGCTTAGCAGCAGTGGTGGCTGTGATTACGGTCCGTCTTATAGATGGGATGTCCAAAGTCACCGCCCTCCTGGCTGCTGGTCCAGCAGCCCCAGACCCATGCAGGGGAGGGGGGGGGTCCCTGATGGAGGAAATGGGAGGGTTTCCTGCTTCTTGACTTGGGACAGGGTAGGAGAAAGCATTTTCAGGGCATTTTGACATTTAACAAACAACATGCAAATTGAATGCAAATCGCATGCAAATCATCACCCATTTCTTAAGCCTGGACAGCTCTGGCGTGTTCTGGAGTAATAATGTTGGACCTGTCTCAGGCGGTGCCTGGAGGCGGAAACAAAGCCTTTCCCTTCCTTCCTCCTCCCTCCCTTGCCTTTTTCTTTCCTTCCGTTTTCCTTTCCTCCCCTCCATTTTCTTCTTCCTTCCTTTCTTTCCTTCTCCTCCCCTCCTTCCTCCCTTCCTTTTTTCCTGTTTTCTCTTCCTTCACATCATTTGTTGAAGGCCTCCTAGACCTGAGATGAGCACAAACAGCAAAAGTGGCTTCCAGATGGGGAAACGGAGGCACAAACCAGACCTGAGATACCAGAGCCACATTCTGGAACATGTCCCCTGCCAAGTGTCCTCATGGGCCAAAGTGGACAGTACCTGTGACCCAAGAAGGAGAGATGCCAGTGGCGGGAGCAGACCCGACAGAGCTTGGCAGAGCAGAGGGGAACCATCCTGGGCTTCTTGGCCTTGAGTGGCCGCCGGCTGCCAAGCTTGGGTCTGGAGATGCCTCACACTGATTCTCTCTACTCCTGCAGTCCTCCTTCCTCCTGCTATTCTGTCAGCATGTTCCTTGAATTCTGGCCACAGCCCTTCTGCCCCATTTGCATGCCCTGCTGTCTCTGAGCTATTCATTCTTCAAAACCTTAGCTCCAGTGTCCCTTCTTTGTACAGCCATTTCTGATCCTCTAAGAAGAGTCTCCACTTCCCTCTGAGCTTCAGTTACCTTACCTCTCTCCCTTTCCGGTCTGGCCCTGACCACTTGGGACCTGCGGTGTCACTGTCCGCTCTATCTTGATTTCAGCACGTGTCTGGTTATTTTGTACTTTTAGACGTTTGCATATGCTATTCTCCACCCAGAATGCTCTTTCCTGTCTTTTTCACCTGGCGCACCCCTAAAATTTCAAGGCCCTCCCCTAACACCCCACCTCCATGTGGGCTCTGCATCTCTCTCCAAGACCACCACTGAGTCCTGCAGCCTTCGTCCTTCCAGCCCACCCCTGACCCATGGAACGGGAGGTCTGAGGAGTTGCTTCTGGGGGCCTCTTCACTTGGTACTAGGTACCAAGGAAATATCTATCTCTCAGAGTATGTTAAATAAAAGACTGAAAACAAAATCAAGTTTCAGATCTGTGATAACCAAGCACTTTTCGCCCCGCCCTCTCGCTCACCTAGAGGCCTTTGTATAAACTGTTCCCTCTGCCAGGAATGCCTTTCCTTTGACTCCTATTTTGGGGGACCCTAAGCCAGCTGCCTCCTGTCTCTGGCCTGTGAAACTAGACTGGGGGAAGCCTGTCCCCCACTCCCACCCTGGGGCCTCCCAGGCTCCTGGCTCCACCCCAGGAGCAAGTCTGGGCTGCAAGAGTTTCGGGTGAGACTTGGCAGCTACCAACTCTCGCTGGGGCCCGAGGCGTCCCGGGGAGGGGCCGCTTTGGCTGCCCACCCAGTTCGCTCTCCCAGAAGGTCAAGGGGAATATTCCTGGGTGGCAGTAAATCTAGGCAGTTCCCAGAGGAGGCATCCATGGCTCAGAAACTATAGGGGCCCAGACTTCCTGCTTCAATCCTGCTGTCTGTCTCTCAGTCTTTCTCTCCCTGTGGGTCCAGGCCAGGTTCTGCCATTCTCTAACTCTGTTCATTTGTGCCATGGGTGATTATCAGTGCTGTCTCTGTGCCTGGCCCATGCTGGCTGCCGGAGATACTGAGACAGACTTGGCTCAGCTGCTCCAGGCTGCGGGGCAGGTTGTGCACTGCACAAAAGCACCCAGCTAAGGGGGTGACAGGGCCACAAGAGGGAGGCCTTTTTGTAATTCAGACAAAGGCTCCCTTACAAGTTAGCGGTGGTCTTGACCACCTCCCCACTGCTTTCTCTCTCTCTCTCTCTCTCTCTCTCTCTCTCTCTCTCTCTCTCTCTCTCTCTCCGTCTCTGCATCTTTCAGTGTCTTTTCCACATATCTGCTCCCTGCCTATTGCTCTTTCTCTCTGTGTCTCTGTGTCTCTTTTCCTGCCTCTCTCCAATATCTGTATCTGGGTTTCTCTGTCTCCATCTCTGCCTCTGTTTCTCTCCATGTCTGTCTGTTTTTCTATGTCTCTCTATATTCCTGTATTTGTCTCTCATATCCCCTATCTAAAAGGACCCCCTTCCCCCTGATGCCCTAAGCATGACCTCTGGGGATGCTGGGGCCATTCATTTTGCAATCATTGATTAAGCACCTCTAATCTTCAGGGCACTGGGGACACTGTGGTGACCAGGACACCCAGCCGTGGGCACTCATGGGGCTAGCAGAAGAGACAGAAGCTGCAGGTTAGGGGGCCATGCCTGTGACTCCGGAAACTCCTCCTCTGAACTGAGCCCACAGTCCTCCTCTGGATGGTCCTTGTCCTTTTCTGGGCCTCAGTTTCCCCACCTGCCCGAGGAGGGAGGTGTTTGGGGTGGCCGGACCAGGAACTGCTTACGTGGCATAGGCTGAGGTCTGGCAGAGGAATCTTGACTCATCCCTGTGACTGATGGGTTTGAAAGAATCTTCTGAGGGAAAAACAGTTGTAAGGAAAAAAAAAAACTTCCCAGAGCCTAGCCTGCTGTCTGACTCACCTGGGGTTAGAAGCAGCCTCACTGGCATCCTCCATTTCACTGGAGAAATTTGCCTGTCTCTTCCCCCGACAGCCCCTAGCTGTCTACTGAAGGCTACTGGCCTCACTGGGAGGGCTCCAGGCCTAGCCCTGGGGATGCTGGCTTGGCACCGACCACATGTATGCTTTGAGCTCAGCCCACCAACCCCTTGCAGGGCCCCACAGGGGAGGAGCTTTCCAGTCCAGAGCACTTGCATGGTGCTGTTGCCTGTGTGCGGCACCCTCTCCCTACCCTTCCCACATTGTCATCCACTTTGCGGTCCAGTGTGACTCCCCTGGGGAGACCCTAAAGAAGTCACATTCCCTGGGTTTCATTCTCACGCTATCGTTCATTCAGTGGGCATCGGGAAGGCTGGGGCGGGGTCTCAGATGGTCACCGCTGGATGGCACAGCACTTAATCAACCAGCATAAGGGAGTGGGAGCCAGGAACACCCTCCCCTCTCAAGCTGAGTGAGGGTCCCTTGCCCCAATCACTTGCCAGACTCCAGGGAGCCAAGGGGCACAGAGGCCCTGGATCGGCTTTCTGAGCACTCAGGCTCCTGCCACTGTGATAAATGGGGAAAATTCAGAATTAATTATTGACTGCCGAGCCAGCCCGATCTGGACAGATAGAGAGTGTCCTTGCTGCCATCTGCCCCGCACTTCTCAGGAGTTTATTAGAGGTTGGGAGGTGGCTGGCTGAGAGGAAAGTGCAACAGGCACTGGCGCCACTCGGAGTTGGTCTCACGTCTGGCTCTGCTGGTCCACTGCGAGCAGTCGCATTCCCTCTCTGAGCCTCAGCGTTGTCATTTGGAAAAGGGGAGGAGAAAACATCCTCCTGTATTGGGATGAATTTCTTGGGGGAGTCACCTTGAGCTAATAGGGTATGGCATGCAGTAGCTATCCAGTAAATGCTGCAGGGTTCGTAAGGTGACTCTGGAGGCCTAACTCTTTCTCTGTCCTGGACACTGGCAGAATCGAGCGAGGCCAGGGGCAGGGGCAGAATCTTTTCCCAGAGATGGTGTGAGACAGCAGATGGCAAACACGGGCTGGGTTGTAAGAACTGATGTAACAACCACAAGGAACCAACTTCCTGGGAACTGCTTCCTCTTCCTTCCGATTGCCCAGCCCCACTGCAAGGGCACGGCGCCGCCTGCTGGGCAGTGCAAAGGCCACGCAGCACCTTAGAATTCAAGTTCACCTAGCGTGGAGTCTGGTGGAAAGATCATGAAGCCACGTAGGTAACTTAAACTCTCTGGTAGCTACTAGAAAAACAAGTAAAAAGTACCAGATGAAACTGTTTTTCATAATGTGTTTTCTTTGACTCAATACATCCAAAATATTTTTAATATGCAACCAATTTTAAAAATTTTTAATGAGCTATCTTACGTTCTTACCAAATCTTTACAACCTGGTGTGTATTTGAACATCTCAGATGGAACGAGTCACATTTTAAGTGCCACCGGCTCCCATATTGGACAGTATGGAATTAGGGTATATGGTTATTGCTTGCCTGGACCAGTACAGTTCCCTCTGCTGTGCTCCTCCAGCTCCCGCCTTCATCCCCAGTCTGTCCTCCCTGCAGCAGATCCCAGAGGGCACAGGGAAACACCTGAGTCAGGTCCCATGCCTCCTCTGTCAGCCCTCTGTGGGCCCTGGTTCCTTTGGGGGCAGGTCAGGCAGGGCCATGTGGACCACGAGGAAGACTAGGACTTTAACCTGAGTGAGGTGGGAGCCCAAGTGAGTGATGATGGGGGAGAGTGTTCCAGGCAGTGGAAAGGCCCGGTTTGGTGTGGGCAGGACTGGGATTGGTGTGTTAGAGGAACCACAAAGAGGCCCCTGTGGCTGGAACAGAGTGAGCGATGGTGGGGGGAGGAGGGGAGGGCCAGAAGGGGGAGGGGCAGGTCGTGGAGGGCCTTGTGGGCCTCTGGAGGACTTGGGCTTTACCTCCTAGATGAGTGGTAGGTGGTGGGTCCAGCAGGAACAAAGGCTGAGAGGCTGGAAGAGGGTGGTTGCATTGTCTCTGGATTTGGAACCCCACCTTGGTGGTGTCAAGGTTCTAAATCTGCCTTTGCCTTCCCTTAGCTGAGTGAACTGCAGCCAAGGACTTGCCTTCTGCGTCTCAGTTTCCCATGCATAAAATGAGTGCAATAATAGATCATCATCTGATGGCAGTGAGGTTCAGGTGAGCTCCAGACCACGCAGTGGTCACGACAGGCACTAAGGCAAGAGGGCAAGGCACTTGCTGCGGAACAAAATTTAAGGGGCCCCACCAAACTGTCAACCAGATATTTTTAATGCAACATGAAAAAAAAAAAAGAGTGCAAAAACCTCTACAATGAACAAAGTATCAAAGTTAAATGTTGTCAGTCTCCAACCATACACAGGCTCTACTCTGTCCCTCTCTGTCCCAGTCTGTCCCACTTGCCTTGCCCAAGTCCAAGTGCAGCAGCACCTGGGCAGCCCAGCCCCTCAGGCAGCCTCCGTCCCAGCAGCAAAGGCCTCTGATTAAACCTTAATTCCCCATGATTAAGCACAGGGATCTGCCCCGCTGGAGGGAGGCCCAGCTGGGGTGGGCTAGGCTGCACCTCTGGGGTACAGGGGGCACCTGGAGGGGAAGCCCAAACTTAATTAGCCCTTCTAGGTTAACTACTGGGCCTGGAAACAGGCTAAGAAGTCCATTAACCAGTGGTTTCCGACTCCAGGTTTTCTTCATCGTTTTTCTCTAAACCTCCTCTCCATTCTTTTCTAGCAAAATATATTTATTTTTAAAATGCACTTTTATATCTGACCATGAAAACCCAGGTATATACATAATTTTGAGTGGAATAGACTCTGCGTATAAGTTTGGGGGGATACACATTAATATATATAAATGATCTATGTGGTCTTGTCTGGGAGCAGGGTAAACAGCAGCTATTCTGTGAGCAATGAATATGTGCCAAGTATTTACACGTTTCTTAGCTTATCCACAATTGCTCTGAGGGATACAAGCTATTATCATCCCCATTTTCCAAGAGCTTGTCTGAGTCCAGGACCTGTGTTCTTGGGCCTGCCTGTATCCACCAGAATGTGTTCTGACCTGAGACCTTGGCTGCAAAGCCCTGACAGGCAGTTCTATGCAGAGGAGCCAGTTGAGATCGGAATATGCGATTTATTCTTTATTTTTTACTTTTTGCTTTCAGCCTCTGAGCATTTGCCTGGGCTGTTCCCTCCACCAGGACTGTCTTCTCTTCTCATGTGTGAATCCTTCTGGAACTTTGAAACCCAGGGCACATGTCTGCAGGAAGCCTTATCTGTGAACGCCCAAAATTAGGCTTTATAAACCCGCCACCAAGGGCCACCTGGTCTCCTGTGCCCAGCCTGACCCCTGGGGCAGGGAGTTCTCTGGTTCTCTCTCCCATGGGCCCCCGTGGACATGCGCACACACGTGCACACACACACATGCACCCGCTGCAGGCATGTATATTTTGCACACACCGGGGGGCCCTGCCCCACATGCCCCATGTCCCCACAGCCGTACCTGTGGGTTGGAGGTCGTTCTCCCTCTAACCCCAGCCTCACACATCAGCACACCCTCTGCCTGCAGTCCGGGAACCATCACAGTGTCAGATCCGTGCTGCTGCCCCAGACAGGCCCACCTCACATTTCATTCATCTTCGTGCTAATTATAGACAGGCTGGGAGAGGGGCACAAAAACCTAGTCCTCCCCTCCCTAACCCTCCCTGCCACCAGGGTGCCTGGGGAAGGGTGGGGGAACGGTGTTCGTGACCCTCTATGCCCCAGCCTCAGTTCAGGGAAGCGGCACCAGCCTGCAGCACCTCTTCCTAGAGTACAATCTCGGAGGCTGCATGGATGGTGAAATGGCAAGCGTGGGGCGGGGCAGAAGGAGGAGGCGTGATCCAAGCTCTGGGCACTGCATGTGAGCATCTCCAAGCCTGCTTCTCTCCTTTCGCCTCTGTCTTCCCAGACCAGGGTTGATGATGATACCTGGGACCACGCAGCCCAATCCACTGTCTTCTAGGTGGGTCCGCCAAAGCCTGAGGTCTCCGCTGAGTCTGCGGGCCCCTGACAGTAGTAATAATAAGGAACTTTGGGGTCATGTAGCGTTTGGTGTGATTTGTGGCGTCTGGCCGTTCTGCAATGTTAGCTAGGTTTATCACCACTGTCTGTGGCTTAACTCTGTGCCAGGCTCAGTCCTGAGCAAATGTGACTGTTGCTGGTCTGGAATTAGGGCAACGTGAGCGATTCACTCACCTCAGGCCAAACTTAAGGAGGTGCCAACAAACAGCAGAAGAAATACGATTTTTAGCCATGTTTTACAGAATCTAAGAGAACACAAAAGTCCCTGTGAAACAAAATATCCAAATCTTAAATACAGATGGGTGAGACCCTGCGGGGGTGTGGGGAGAACCCGCATGATATTTCCCTCCTTCCCACGACCCCTGGGAGGTGGGGACCCCTGAGGAAATTGAGGCACCCAGCAGTGAGGCGGCGTGCTCCTGTGCACTCTGCCCCATCCCCACTGGGCAGCCCTGTCTTGGCCCAGGTTGGGGTTTTGTTATCCCCTCCCCAGCTTGGACCCCTCCTTTCTGTCTTCAGCCTGTCCCTGTCAACCTGCCCGAGTGACGCTGCCTGAAATAGCTGTGGGTGTCAGTGGCTGACAGGTTACCCTGGGCCGGGTGCCCAGCGGCCCTCCATAATGGCTCTCCTGGGTGGCGAGAGAGGCCGGAGCTCCAGGGCTGAACACCGGGTCCTTGCTCTCCCATTCACGTCTCAGCGTCCCTGTGTGTACCCTGGGGGAGGGAAGCTGGAAGGCTAGTCCAGCGAGGGAGGTGGCGAGGATCGTGTACCTGCCTGCTTCAGAAGCCACCGTCCAGGAGTCCTTCCTTGGGTAGCTGTGACCCCCTTCATATGCCAGTGTGAATGTATGTGTAGGTGAGGCTGAGGTTCCAGAGCCACTGGTGCCCTCACCAGTGGCTGCACGGCATCAGAGCTGTGTGACCTTAGGCAGACACTTAACCTGTCTGTTGCAAAAGCCTCATCTGAAAAATGCCTCTGGATTAAATGGGTGAATTTAAGGTATGGAAAGTTTAGGGTGGTGCCTGGCACACAGTAGGTGCTCAATGGGTGGCTGAAATCACTGGAGCCAGACACTGGGCTTTGAGCTCTAGGCACCTCGATACCCCACGGTAATCTGAGGAGTGACTCGTTTTAAAGATGAGAAACAAAGGCTCCAAGAACGGTTGGGTAAAGCCTGAGGTCGCGGTACTTCAGCTGGCCCAGTGAGGACTAGAACCAGGCGCCCAGCCTCCAGCGCCCACTATGACATTCTAACCCTCAAGGCCCAGAGAGGGACGGAGGCGGCCTGGGTCAAACGGCCAGGAGGGACCCCGCCCCGGGCGCAGCAGCACCGGTGTCCTTGCCCTGGGCTGAGGGAGGGGCCGGCGCGGCCTGGACGGGACTGAGCTCCCAGCCGCGGTGGCATTGAGCGTTTCCATGGCAGCCTGGCGGGAGGCGGCTGCAGCGATTAGGCGTCCCCAGGAGCAGCTGCTAAAAATAGCTCGCACCTCACCGGGCTCATTAGCTGCTGGGCTTTTGGCTGCCAGGTACCGGCTCCCACTCTCCTTCCTGCCTGAGCCCAGGAACAGCGAGGTGTGGGGGGGAGGAACAGCCCCGTCCTGGGCCTTTGCCCACCTGGACCCGCCTCCAGGCTTGGCTTTCCCGGCCCTCCTCCCTGGATCTTCCTCAAAGGCAAATCCGATTTCACTCCTCCCCATTTTGAAACCTCCCTTGGCTCCCCAGTGCCCTTGACCTCACGTTCCCACATTTTGCTCCCTGACTTCATCTCCTTCTGCTTTGGACCTCCCTCAGGGCCTCAAAAGCACCGTGACGCACTCTGAGCCTCGGCCCCTGCTGCCCCCTCACTGCCTTCTCTTCATCTTTTACATCTCAGCTGATAAATCACCTTATCCAGGAAGCTGGTACCCCCAGTTCAGCTTAGGGGACTCTTCTGGGCACCCTCATTGTGGCTCCAACACAAACCTGTGCGCTCCAAGTAGGTGAGCGTGGGTGGGTTTTGGTCCCAGCATCAGGGATGGGATGGGGCACACAGCAGGAGCTCAGTAAGCCTTTATGGAATGAATGAGGGAATAAGATTCCCTAGCTCTGATAGAGGCATTTCCTGGGGGGAATGATGTGGGCCGGTGGACTGAGGGTTCCTGCTGTTCTCTGTCTGCAGGCCAGAGGTCAGCAGTCCATCTTCTCCACCAGGGTCACTCTCTGCTCCCTCTGGAGAAGATTCCGTGTGACCCAGCCAGCTCGCTCACTCTCTCTGGTCCCCTTTCTGCCTTGCAGAACTGCCACAGACGTAGGACTTAGAGGTTGGAGGGAACTTGCTCAGTTCTAGTGGAGCTATGAAAACACAGAAAGGAGAGGAAGGAGACACGAAGGTGACAGGGTGTGGGAGAGGAGGGACCGCCACGAAAATATCTAGGAGTAAAATTAAGTCTGTTCAAGAACCAGTGGACTGGACTGTGGGCGGTAAACACACAATAGAATATATAGATGTCAAATTATAATGCACACCCAAAATTATGTAATTGTATTAACTAATGTTACCTCAATAAACTTAAAAAATAAAAAAGAATGGGCAGCCTCACATGGGCAGGATTTTCCAAGAGCACCAAGAAGGACAGTTTCCAGGCTGGCCACAGGGTGGTGTATTTGGCATGGTACAGCTTGGCTACTGGAAGAGGAGCGAGGCCAGGTGCAGAGTCAGTGGGAAATCAGGAGGGAGGGGCTTCAGTTTGCAGCAGAAGAGGGTCTGCAGGGAGTAGAAAGTCTGGGGTCTGCAGTGTGGGCAGTGAAGGCACTCAAAACTTTTGATGATTTGAGATCTGTGTTACCATGACAGCATGACTGTGACTATGAAACTATAAGACCATGGCTTAAATGAGGGAGAAGCTCATCACTGTCTATCCTCACAGTCTGGGCATCATCTCAGGCTGTAGTGGTGGCTCCACAATCACCAGGGACTTAGGCTGCTTTTAGTTTGTTGCCCTACCACTTCAGCAGAACTTCCATCTTGTGGACCATAATAGCTGCTCCAGTCCCTGCCATCACGGCCACTTTCCAAATGAGGAGGAAGCGGGGAGGAGGTAAGGGGTAGAAAATGGCTTATCTTTTTCTTTAGAGGTTATGACCTGAATGTTTCACACACCAATTACACTCACATCCACCATATAGTCAAAAGTCACTCTGAGCTGCAAGGGTAGGAAATGTAGTCTTTAGTTGGGCAGGTCCTATTTTTAAAGGAGAAAGTAGAGAATGAACATGGGGGCCAGTCCACAGCTTCTGCCACCAAATGAGTTGAAAAGGAGTGGACATTTGTCACCATTTCAGTGATCACAGCAGGGAGATGCCCCTTCCCCTTGTCCTCTGGATTGCCCACCCACTTTGCTCACTCTGCTCCAATCGCATGAGCCTCCTGGCTGTTTCTCCAACACGCCAGGTACGGTCCTGCTGCCCCAGGGCCTTTGCAGGGGCTCTCCCACTGCCTGGAATGCTCTTTCCCCAGATCTCTCCATGGCTCCCTTCTTCTCTCCCTTCCTTCAGATCTCTGCTCAGATGTCACCTCACCAATGAAGCCTTCCCTGAATATCCTGTTTAAAATTGCAAACTGCCTTCCCTCCCCAATTCCTTCTCATTCCTGCCCTAATTTTCTTCCTAGAACTCAACATCTCTAAAACCCTATAGATAGGGAAACTGAGGCCCTGAAGGGACAGACTGTTCACTCAAGGTTACATGCTTATGGGTGACAAAATAGGGTTATGTGACCCACCAAGTTCCCAGCTAATCCTCTTTCTCTACTTTTCTCTTCCACCCCAAGAGTTTCCTATAAATTTCCATTCTGCCCATGTTTCCTGGAGTGAATTTCTGTTGCTTGCAGCAATGAGCCTGGGATGACCAGGGGGCACCTCCATCATGCTAGGCACAGTGCCTGATATGTTAGCTGCCGTGTCACATTTAACTGCCATACAAGTATGAAAACATTTGCAGGTTTTAAAGGATACATAAAACACTCTTAGCCCCAATTTTAGAGGCGTGGGGGACCGAGGCACAGTGCGGGGTGCAGAATAGTTCTGGTCAGACAGCAAAGAGGTGGCAGGGGGCTTTTCACTTCCCGGCCACTGTTAGAGGCTCACTGCCACCCACAACAGTGCAAACTTGAAGGCCTTGGGTTCGAATCTTGCCTTGTGCAGCCTTTGACATTTTCCTCTCTCTCGCCAGACCTGTCTTTTCTTCTGAGAAGTGGGCTCCCAAAAGCTACCCTGAGTGTATCACAAAGAATGTCTCATTGTTCCCAGAGCCTGGCATATGGAAGGCGCTCCTAGGAGGTGGGAGGGTGAGGACATCAGAGGCTGGCTTCCCGGGACTACAGATGCCCCCAGCTCAGACCCCTCCACCTCCCTGGCCTCGCTCCTTATTCCCTCGGCTGCCCTGTGCCAGGTTTCTGTTTAGTTTAATAATCTCCCAAAAGTTTAATTGTTGTTTTATTCATCCGTGACCTTTCTCTCTCATCTGGAGACGTATTATTGCTAATCTACAAATTTCAAGAACCAGATTTATTTGCAAAACCAATTACCTGCCTATGCAAATGACCTCTTTCCACTCCTGCCTCCCCAGCCAGCTGGCTGCTGGGGGCAGGGGATCCACCACCCTGCCTGTTAGAGCTGCTGCTCAGACACTTATGCAGACTTATCTATAATTCCTCCAAGCGGGTGGCCCTCTCAGCCCCAGAGTTAATTAGAATCTCAGTAATCAAGGGAGGCACTGACCCCATGCATCTCAGCTCTGACCTCCTAAAGGGGACTCTTGTAGTGGCCAGAGGCTCTGATTTCCCCCCACCCTTGCACCTGGCCTTCCTAGTCAGAATGATGACTGCTCATGTGTTTGTTCATTCAGAATCACTCACCGAGTGTCTGCCATGAGCCAGGCACTGTTCAAGGCTCTAGAAGCAGAGCAGGAACAGGCAGGCTGAATGGAAAGAAATCCTTGTCTTCATGAAGCTAACAGAGAGAGAGGAGGCAGGCAAGATAAATAACAAAAATGTGTAGCATAGCACATGGTATGAATTGAAACAGGACAATCAAACAGGGGAGGAGAACAGGGGTTGCCAGGAATGAGTGGTCAGGGGACAGGGGCCCCTTTCCTCTCCCAGCTCTGATCCAGCCACACTAAGGAGCTGATTGTTAAAATGCCACACTTGATTCTGCCACTGGTCCTCTGCATTTGCTGCCATGGCCTGCAGTGCTTTTCCCAAAGCCCTTGGCCAGACCCAGTCTCAGCTCATGCGTCATTTCCTCAGGGAGGCTTTCCTGGACTGCCCCAGCCGAGAGGCATCTCCCCGAGACCAGTTCTGTCCCCTTTCCTCACTTTGTAATTCTGACTGCTTCTTGAAATGAGACTAGGCATTTGTGTGTTGTTGTTATTCTCTGTATCGCTCTATTTTAATATCAGCACCTCGAGGACAGAGGAGTTGCCTCTATATTGCTCTTAGCCGAATCTTCAGCATGCTGAGTAGTATTTGAGCACTCAATAAATATTTGTTGGCTGGCTGAAGAGAGAGTCCAGGAGGCCATGCTAGCCATGGGGTAGAGGACTCAGCACTTCCCCACAGCTTCATGGGGTGGCTTAGCATGGAGGCTGCTGGATTAGGTGTGCAGCTTAGCCCACAAGAGCTGACGGGGCTGGGATCAGAAACCAGGGGCTGGAGTCGCTGCCCCCAACACCATCAGGGCCCCTACAGCTGTCCATGCGAGGAAGGGAAGGAGAGGCTATTGGTGGGAGGCAGGACCTTGCCTCCATCTGGGCAAGGCCCTTTGATATTCCACCCACCTGGGTTTCCCTTTCTCCTCCCTGGCCTGCTTTCTGTCTCCTTTGTCTTCTTGTCACCTCCTATGGCTGATTCTGTTCCACCTCCCCTGGATACCTACCTTTGAGTGACACACCAGACATCAGCCTCTTTTTTGTGTATGCTGTTATCTCTGCTTGTCACACTATCCCTCCCCACACCCTGCCCCCATGGAACCTTTCCATGGCCTCCCACCTGACTAGCCACCCCCCATTCTATATCCCAGAGCAGCCTTAAGAAACCATCTCAATGTCAGTGTCGGAGCTGTTTGTTCCATTGTTTGTTTAACAATTATCTTCCCCACTATATGCTAAGAGCTCCAGTTGAACAGGGGCCTCGGCTGTCATTTTTATCCTGGCATCTCCACACCATGCATGAAAAGGGGTACTCTGTGGGCACTTAATGATTGACCAGTGGGCAGGTGGGAAGGAAAGGGTCGGTGGATGAGTGGGTACGTGGTGGAGCATGGGAGAATGGATGGCTGATTGGGTGGGGGAGAGATGGATGAAAGGATGGGGGGATGAGGGAATGGATGGATGGATGGATGGATGGATGGATGGATAGATGGATGGATTGATGACAGATAATGGAACCTTGCTTTGATGAGGTGGGCTTGTGGAGCCCCTGTCCCTCCCTTGCTGAGTGGCCCTGGGGACTTGTGTTGAGGGGGCACAGCCACAGGCCTCTAGCTCTTTCTGCAGGGCTCAGATTGTCTCAGGTGGTGGGCAGGGCTGCCCATATGATCTCACGGCCCCTAGCCCCCCATACCTGCACTCCTGCTGCCTGTAGCTAAGCACATTACCCTGATGAGGGCCCCGCTTTTAGCTGGGAACATGGCCCCAAGCTTTCCCCTCTTTACCCCTTTATTTGATTCAATCCTGGCCACCCGCAGATTTAATTATTCTGCTGCTGGTGTGGCCGGTAATTGTCTTTTGGGGCTGAGAAGCTCTGTCTGTGTCTGTGTGCCTCTGAACAGCATGGAGGCCCAGAGACAGAAACACAGAGACAAAAAGAGAAGAGGAGAGAAGCAGAGACAAACTGAGAGAGCTTGAGGGGTATAGAGAAGGAGGGGAAGGCAGTCGGGGCTGACCTCATTCCCTCTCAGCACCCCACCCTCAGACGAGCCTTCAAAGTATTCAAAACAGTGACCATTCTGCAAAGATTCCAGAATTTTCCCTTCGTGACCTCAACACACACATGCACTCAAATATACACACACCCTTGCCAATGACCAGAGCAGCTCACAGGTGAAACCAGAGAGATTGGGAGGTAGTGAGCTTCTTATTCAGAGAGAAGTCCAAGCAGAGGCTACAGAAGTTCAAGGTGCTCATTTATTTCGCACTGAGTCCTTCAACTTTTTTCGAGCACTTGCAAAGTGTCAGGGGCTGGGATGGAAGGAGCAAGGGGGACAGAGAGAGGAGGGGAGGACAGGGAAGACTTGGGCTTTTACTGCAGGCAGACGGAAGCCCCGGAGTGCTGTGGGCAGAGCAGGGATGGACTGACTCAGGTTTACTGCCTTTGGCTGTTGAAGGGGGAGAGGGAGTGGGGAACACCTTGGCCTCTGGCTGTGTGACCTTGGGCAGGCGGCCCCCTTCTCGGGCTCCCGAGCCCCTCTCTCCACGCGGAGGTGCGGGACAGGGCCATCTCCCTGGCCCTCCTGGCCCCGCCTCCTGAGCCCCCTCATGCATCCTTGAGGGCTCCTCTGCCCTCCATCAGGGGTGATTATCTGTAAACGCAAACTCTCCCAAGAGCTTTGCAGACAATAACAAAATCACCTAATCTCGTGATCGTGATTGGGACTTAACAAGGAGGGATGTCCCCACCCAGTGGTGCTCTCTAGGGAGGAATTTCCCAGCCTCCCGCAGGGAGAGGAGATGCTTGCTTACTCCTCATTCTGCTGCCCGCCCCGCGCCGCGCCCCCCCCCGCCCCCCACTCCGGAGTCGAAGCAAAACCAGCGGCTCCAGCAGAGCAGTCATGTGGGACCAGGCCTTCACTCAGGCCGTTTGGAGTCTGAATGACTCCAAAGCACTCTGGTGATGCTGCTGTAGCATTTCTTACTCTTTTATGCAGTGGCATGGGGCTCCGTATGGCCAGACCATCATTCTGTCATCTACAGACCCCTCTTACTTTTTTGAAGCTTTCTACACAGATCTAGCTCTAGCATTTATGCTCCTAACCACTGAGCTATTTGTCTAAGAACGCTTTTTTTGGGGGGGGGGGCAATATTAAACATATTTAGTTACAGGTGCAGCCTGTGGCATGGGCACATGACAGTGGATGCACTGGGGCAGGTCCTAGCAGTACTGTTAGTGGCTGGACCATGGGGAGGTCCATGAGACTCAAGGATGGGCCAGGGCACTGGGCAGGAGCCATCATCTGTGTACCAAGCATTCCTGGACAGTGACAAGCTTAACGTCATGTCCAAGTCCAGAACACAAGTTGTCTTGCTCCCTATCTGAGCATGCTTTGATCAGAGGCTTCCCGAAGCCAGTCCTGCCACCCTCCACCCACATCATATTGTTTCTCCTTGAGAGGATCTCAGGTGTTGAAAAGGCCCGCAGATCCTGAACGAGGCTCATAGTGTGCTGCATCTGGGACTAGGATGGCAGAGATGGTCCTGTTCATGGCAGCTAAAGGGACCCGGGAGCCCCTGACCAGTCCGCAGTCCAGCTTATAAGCCTGGAAGAGCATCCCTTCACTGCTGAGCCCACCAGGAAGGCAACGGAAAGGGAGAGTATTAGGATGTTTGGTGAAGTGGGACTTAACATTTTTTGATCAGGACGAACTGCCGGCCACCCTTACTTTGCAGAAGGCCAACAGCTACACTCCGCGAAGGAGAACTTTTTTATTTAGGGAGAGTCTCTTGAATGATTCCCTCTAGTTTCATTCGCATGCAGGGTTCCCATCACTGCTGGGAACGGTGATGACACTGCGGTAGCACATTCGATTTGTCAGACCAGGCCCAAATCTGACCCTTGAAAGCTCTAAGCGTTTATCTCTGTTCAAGTCTGCAAATTAGTTCATGTCTCTTCCAGTCTCTACCTGGCTTCCTGCCTCTTTACTCAGCTTGAGGTTGGGGAGGCAGTTCTGTGAATTTTAGCTGGAAGATCTTGTTTGGGGGTCGGCCGGCTTTTGGCTGGGACCACTAGATTTTCTTCCATGGTCACCTTCCATGACAAGCAGGATGCACCTCTGGCAGACTAGCCTGGGCTTATTCTACTAGCAGCTGGGCTCCACGACAGTGAGCAGAGCATGCTAGCACTCTTGGATTGGAAGCAGACCCTGTTCTAATGGAACCTGGAGATGCTGGCCCCAGATGACACCTTGATTGCAGCCTTGTAAGAAATCCTGGAACAGGGAACCAGCTAAGCCCTATTAAGACTTTTGACTCACAGAAACTGTGAGATAATAATTGAGTGTTGTTTTAAGCTGCTATGATTGTGGCAATTTGTTACACAGCTATAGCTGGCTGATACACCTCTCCTCAAACTCTTTGATGTGCAGAGGGGGCCAGTGGGAATGGGTTATAACTCACTGGAGCAAAGGGATGTAAGTTTTGTTTCTGTTTCTTCTGAGGCTCTTTCTGAGGTGAGGTGGCCCTGAGGGAAATCTGAAGTCAGGAAAAGATACACAGTGCAATCCCACTGGGGCTTAATAGAAGTCCAATCAAAGATACCCAGGGTGGGGCAGTCAGAGGATACTGAAACTCTGACTGCAGCAGTTGGCTCAGGGCCACCCACCATGATCCACATCGGCCCAATCAGAGTGAAGTCCTGAACATTTGATGGGCTTATGGAGGAAATTCTGCTATGGGGGAGGTGACGCTCTTTTCCTCAGGGGTTATTAAGCTGATGGAAACCTGGTCTTCCTGATCACCATGGGGGAAACAGTGTCCCATGAGTAGAGCTAATAGAGAGGAAAGCAGATGATTTTGACACGAATTGAGCACCTGGATCACACTGTGCCTGAAGTCATATATTTTATTACAATAGCTCCCTTTTTGCTAAGCCAATCTGAATCAACTATTGTTGTTTGGCCACTTGAAGACCATAATCCTCATGATTAAAGATCATGTGGTCAACCCTCTGCCTTTGTCAGTGTCTGCTCTACTAAGAACACCAGTCACATGGGATTAGGGCCCATCCATATGACCTTGCTTTAACTCAGTTACCTCTTTAAAGGCCCGATCTCCAATTCCAGCACATTCTGAGGTCCTGGGGGTTAGAACTTCAACATATAAATTTCGGTGAGGGTGGGGGGACATAATTCAGCTTATAACAGGCACCAAGCAAGTGGTGTGTGTGTGTGTGTGTGTGTGTGTGTGTGTGTGTGTGTGTGTGTGATCAGTAGGACCTCTCTAACAACAAACCTGTCTTGGTTGGCTATGGCTGCTGGGGTGATATGGGTGGGGCTCTGCCTCTAACATCTGGCAGGTGCTAGGTATGACAACCGTTGAGTGAGCAGCTTTAGGGCTAGAGCTTGGTGCTGTAGGTAGGAGCCCTACCTACAGAGTGGTCAGAGATGGGGACCCTCGTGCCAGACTGCCTGGGATTGAATCCCAGCTGTGGAACTTACCCACCTTTGGCTCTGGACAAATCAGTAAACCTCCTTGAGCCTCAGTTTCCCCTTATGAGCACTCATATGCTTATCTTTTCTCCCCACCCTGAACTGAGTCACTACCCAGCCTCCCCTCGGTTAGTCCCTCCAAATTCTCCCCATATTTTCAGGCCCACATCGAATGTTGCCTCTTCCAGGAAGCCTTCCTGGACTACCTTGAACTCTCCTATGGACTAACACAGAATTTATCTGCTGTTAGTATTTGAAGTGCTTGCCCTCATGTTAGCCCTGTGATGTAGATTCTATTTTTCAAACTTGTCTTGCAGATGAGGAAACTGAGGCATAGCAAGATTAAGGAGCTACAGTGGGGACCCAGCCCCCAACCCCCAGCCCCCATGACTCGTGCTCTCACCCTCTGCTCTTTCTCTGGCTTGTGGACTCTGTCTCAGTGTTTTCAAGCCTGTCGGCCAGGCTGATCTCCCGTGTGGGCTGAGCCTGGCATCACGCCTCCCCCAGGATGCTGTCATGTAGCTCAGGCCCTCCTTTGCACCAGAAAGCTGGGCACAGACCAGGAGAGGGAGCAACAGAGGGCTCCAGTGAGAGCAACGGAGCAGGGTTGATCGTGAGTGGACACAAGGCTGGTAGCTCCCTGTGTCACATTGCCCACTCAGCACTTGGCCCATAGCCGCTGCCCCAGCCTCCGCTGGGAAGGAAAGAGGGCCAGGTGAGTCCATGAGCTGTTGGAAACCTAAGCCGCATCCTTGGCAGCCCCATTAGGCGGTGCCTTTCCCTCCCTCTAGAGGCAGGGAGGGCCGTGGCATGTAGCCAGGAGGACTTGGGTTCCTGGTCTATCTCTGCCACCCACTGGGCGACCTTGAGATGCTCTCGACCATCCTGTGCCTCCTTGCTCTCTGTTGTAACACCCTTCCCTGGAGGAGGAGCTCTAGCAAGTCGTGGAGGAGTGGGGACATGGCTGGTGCTGGCCGGATGATGGTCGCATAGCAGCAGTGCTACGAATGGCACAGCAGCTGAGTAGGCGCGGGCTTTGCATTCATATGCTACTGGTTTGCGATCCTGCTTTTGGAATTTATGAGACTAGGGGGACCCTGGCCACAATTTTCCATCTCTGGGGCTCAATGTTCATATCTGGGCAGAGGGTACAAAAGTCTTTTCTCCTGTGAGGAGGAGCTGGGGAGGCTCAAGAGGATAAAGGTCGTTATCCCTGAGCCCACGCTGAAGGTGATTGGTGACATGGCAAAAAGGAGTTAAGGGGTATGGAGGAAAAGGAGGTTTCTAGCCAGCTGACTTTAAAAGATGATTGTGGAGGGTCCTGATAGGCCCAATGTAGTCCCGAGCATCCTGAGAAATGGAAGGAGGAGGAGGAAGGACAAGGAGAAGCAGAGAGGTGGCAGTGTCAGCAGGACTTGACTAACTCATCGCTGACTTTATAGGTGAGGAAGGGGCTGTGAGCCAAGGAATGCAGCAGCCTCTAGAAGCCAGAAAAGACAAGAAACGGATTCTCCCCTGGAGCCTCCAGAAAGAAGGAGCCCTGCCCACAGCTTGACTTGAGCCCGGGGAGACTTCTTGGACTAAAGTTCCGTAACTGTCAGATATTCAGTGTGTATTGTTTTACTAGGAGCTTCACTAAGTTGGTGGTAATTTGTTACGGGAATTGTAGGAGACTCATAGAGGCAGCAGCTGGCACTGGCAGATGTGGGAGTCAGGCATGTGGCCATCGTCTCTGACCCCAATATCCATCCTGCTGTTCTTCCACACCTACAGGACCACTGCGGGATGGCGGGATGGTGTGCTATTAGAGACTACATTTCCCAGGAGCCCTTGCAGCCAACCAGCCATGAGACCATGTGACTGAGTATTGACCAGTGAGATTTGGGAAGACTGTGCAACCCAGCGGTCCACTGGAGAGAGCCTGCTTTGTCCATTGACCCTTCTTCCTTCCTGCTGCTGGGACAAGGAAGTGATGGTCGGAGTTTTGATGGTTATTCTGGACTGTGAGGAGCAACCTGTTAAATATACTGAGGAAGACACAGAACTTTTCTTGAATAGCTGAACCATTCATCCCTGGATGAACACGTATTACATTTATTTAACAAACATTTAATGAGCACCTTCTGTGTGCTACTGCAAACATGCTATCAAAACATGTAAAAATTCCTGCCCTTGGTATGCCGATATTTGAGGAGGAGAAAGCAGATAATGAACAAATGCATAATGTCAGAAAGTGATAAGTGCTAGGGAGGAAAACGAAGGAGGCAAAAGAGAGAGCAGAGGGATTGATCAGCAAAGGCTTTTGGGAGAAGTGCTTTTGAGTAAAGATCGTAATGATTTGTTGTATAAGATGAAAAATGTTTCTTAATGTTGAAGCAAGTTAACTTGGGTTTTCCTGTTACTTGCACCCAAAAGCACTGACTCTGCTGTTCCTTTCTTTAAGTTCTCGTGCCATATACATGGAGTGGGGAAGCGAAGATCATCCTGTTTTACAGATGAGGGGACTGAAGTCGGGAGGTGAGGTGACTTGCCCAAGGTCACACAGCTAATAAGAGAGTCAGGATTTGAACCCTTACGAGGGACAGTAGCTGGGATCCATGGAAGTTTTGAGGCTGAGAATAATGCAATGAGATATGGGGATTGGAGGAGAGCAGGAAGGTTCAAAAAGAGACAGGTCTGACCTCCGTACCTTGCTTCTGCAGTGCCCAAGAGGCCTCCTCTTTCCAACCCCAGTTGCAGCCAAACCTCCTCCAGGAAGTCTCCCTGGCCCCCACTGTCCGCATCGCCCCATTGTGCCCTTCAGCTGAGAGCTCAGAGGGTTTGGGAACAATCACAGCTGCCGTGCCATCATGTTTATGCATCGCTCTGGAAAAAACTGATTACATTCCAGCCTGACCTTCTCTCTGTCGGCGGGGCCCATTACCGCATCAATCACACGGCTCAGAGGGGGAAAAATTATTTTATCTTTAACGATACTTAAAACTGCTCAGCAGGGCCGTCATGGGGACTGGGCACGGGTAGCTGCCAGGCGGTGCATCCAGAGCTTTGTGTCCTGTGGTCTTCCATTTGCTCTCTCCCTGCCTTAGGAAACTACTGGAACCCTCTGATTTGCAGACTTAATTCCTGCTCTCCAGAGCCCCCCACTTCCAAGTGGGGTGTGTCCATCTCTCTCTGTTGCTGTCTGTTTCTCTGCTTTGAGGCCTTCTCTCTCTGACTCTCGGTCTCTCTCTGTCATATCTCTCTTTGTCTCTGTCTCTCTGTCTTTATTAGTTCTTAGGGAAACGCAGGTGTCTGAGTGCTCATCTGGGGGGACGCCCACGAGTCAGTGTTTTCTCCCTAGCACCCCATGACAGAGATGCCATTTTATAGTGCTGGAACTGGAAGCCCACAGAGATGAAGCTCTCTTGTCACGGTCACACAGCAATAATGTGGCTGAACTGGGGCGATCTGAACTCATGGCTGCCTGTCACTGGGCCTGGTCCCTGCAACCCATGAGATCTGTCCCTGCCTTGAAAGAAGAGCTATTGTCCCTTCTGAAAGCAGCGTGGGATCCTGAAGGCTGTGTAGGGCTCTGACTTTAGGTTGGGTTCTATTCTTAGGTCAGCCATCCTATGACCCCGGCCACGCACCGAAGAGTCTTTGCCTCAGTCTCCACATCTTAATGTCACAGCAGGACTGTCAGATAAAATACAAAATGCCTGGCTAGATTAGAATCTCAGAAAAATCATAAATAATTTTTCAGTATAAGCATGGGCTAAA
Source organism: Macroglossus sobrinus (assembly GCA_004027375.1). NCBI lineage: Eukaryota > Metazoa > Chordata > Mammalia > Chiroptera > Pteropodidae > Macroglossus > Macroglossus sobrinus. The sequence goes on from PVKZ01001193.1 coordinate 57,523, forward strand.
TATTGTGTGGAATATACTTATACTAAAAATTTATCTGTTGCTTGTCTGGAATGCAGGTTTACCTGGGCCTTCCTTATTTTTATTGACTAAATTTGGTGACCCTTGCTTGGGACTCTCTTTGCAGGAATAGGAGGTTGTGGACACTGTGGGGCAGGTGCATTTGTGCACATGGTGCCAGATTCTGACAGCCACTCTGAATGCACCAAGCAGGTCCCCAAACACAGGACTCATCGAGAGATTTGTGGGCGATATGGCACAAGTCCTGCTGGAGCCAGGGCCTGGCTCGGTCATTTGTAAATGGTGGCCTCCACTGAAGCTTGACCCTCCAGGGCAAAGCTGGCCGGAACCCCAACATCTCATGAGGTGACAAAAAATGCAACCAGACTCAGGCCACTGTCTCCCTACCTCATCCTCCTGTACCCACGCCAGTCCCACCAGCCACCCCATCATAGTCCATCCCAAGGCCAGTGGCCTTGTCCTTAAGGTGTCAGTGCCTCCCATTCTAAATTTTGCCCCAGAAATCAATTAGGGCTCAGGCGAGTTGATTATAAATCAGCTATTTTCATAATTGTTATGTCTTTAATAAATCAAAGCTGCGCTTGTCACCGGCAAAATGGAGCTGTTCCCTGGGCTCATCAATTACCCAGGGGAAGACAGGGCTGCATCCACAGTCCCTTGTCCTCACCCAATCTGTAGAGGCTGCTGCTGGCCAGTATGCTCCTGGACTCAGGCCGGGCCATTCCATTATGGAATTGCTTAAGCAGCATTTTAAATAACAAAAAGGGATATCATTTAATTTTTTTGCAATGTGGAGATCAATACACTGTCCTTCAGATGGCATGACAGATTGTCTTGGCGAGCTCCTCGGAGTTAATCCAATTTCTCTAGGTCTGGCTGTGACTGGGTGGGCTGGCCCCACCTGGAATGCCTGGGCTCACAGGGTCTTCCCAGCAGCGTTCGTGCTGCAGGTGCCTACCCAGGGCGAGAAGCAGGGAGGTGGGCCGGAAGCCAGTGCTGCAGGTCAGGCGGTCTCCACCAGGGATGATTTGGCCCCCCAGGGGACACTAGGGTTGTCATGACTGGGAGAGCTCCTGGCATCACGTGGGTAGGGTCAGAGACACTGCTCAACTCCTGCGCAGTGCCCAAGAAGCCCCCATGGAGAGTGACCCTTCTTTAGGACAATTCATGGAGGGCAGTTTGGGGGACCCCTTTCTCTTCCCTGTCTTCGCTTCTTAGCCCTGTGTCCTGGTTATTCCAAAGCTTGGAAAGACCAGCTCTGCTGTGATGACAGAGAAACCCAGGTGCAAACCCTGGGTTGGCCAGTGGTGCTATAATATGAGGCAAAATCAGCTGTTTCGTTTCTTCCACCGTCACTGGGCCTCTGGGTCCCTCCCCTGCCTCCCTGCAGGGCTGTAGAGACCCTCAAGTCAATGATTCAAGTTGGCCAGTATTGAGTGAGCACCTACTGAATACCAACCACTGTCCTCATATTGAGGATCCAGCCACCAAGTCGAAGGACACACCTGCCCTCGTGAGGTTTAGATTCCAGTGGAGGGAGAGTCGGCAATGAAGAAGGCCCTTTCAGAGGTCTGGGATGGAAGTTAAAGGGGAGTTCTGGGGGCAGGGCGATCAGGACAGGAGATCATGGGGTTCTCCAGAGACACAGAATCAGCAGGATGTACATATACCTAGACATAGATTTGTTATTATAAGGAATTGGCTCACACAATGATGAAAACTGAGAAATCCTACAATTTGTCATCCCCAAAACCGGACACCCAGGAAAGCGGGGCTGTGAGTCCCAGCTGAGGGCAGGAGAAAACAGGTGGCCCAGCGCGGGCAGTCAGGCAAAGTGAATTCTCCCTTCCTCCCCCTTTTTGCCTTTCAGGCCCTCAGCAGATTGGATGAGACCCCGCAGTGTTGGGGAGGGCCATATGGTTTACTCAGTCTGTTAACTCGATGGTGTACACCCCATGGCCTGGTCATACTGACACAGAAGTAACCAGAGGGAGCTTCTCTGAGGCAGTGACATAGAGCAAGAGCCCTCTGACTGCTGTGGGGGGCAGAGAAGTCTTGGCCTTGATAGTGGCCAAGTTCCTGACTCCTGTTCCCAGGGGTCCCACTGCTGTGCTACCTGTGGGCATGACGTTGGGCAGGGGAGTGTGTGTGTGTGTGGGGGGGGGCGTTGTAGAGGGGAGGTTAGAAGCACAGGAACAAGCCTGCCAAGAGGGAGCAAAAACCCAGAGGTGGGAAAACTTGGGGGTTTTGGGGAAGAGGCTGGGACTATATCTCAGAAGACAGAGTGAGCTTTGATTCTTGATGATACCCGGAATGCTAGATTAAACCATTTCTGAAGGCCCCCTTGCTTCTGAATTAAATGCAAACCTGGCCTCACTTTGCCTCATGAGCCGCTGAGGTGTAGGATGTTCAAGAAACCCACAAAGTCTGTAGGAAGAAAGATGGGGAGCTGGCAGAGTGAGCTTCTCCCCTAGTGCTGCCGGGACTTGCTGTCGTCGGTTGACCTGTTTGGGCTGAAGTCAGGCAGCTGGGAGCTACAGAAGGTGCTGAACAGAGGAAAAAATCCTGTGCAGCCACCCCACCACTGCGGTTTCCTTTCTATGGCTGGCTGAGAGAAGGCCTCAGGCTGCAGCCGGCCGGCTGGGACCCCCCTGTTCCCCTGTATCCCCCTCAGACCTGCTGCTGGGCTGTCATCACCGCAGGAGAGCCTGGGTACAGAGAGGAGAATGACCTGTGATTGTTGCAGAGGCCTTATGCTCTAATTTCCACGAATGGGTTTTGAGCGGCTAATGCAGCCCCCGCTGGGCAGGAGATAGAGCACCTGCAGGGCCTCCAAGACCAGAGGAGGCCCACCCACAGGCCAGGCCTTAGCCCTATCCCTCTCCCTGCCACCTGGGCCTCCAGTCCTAGGGGCTCTGAGGGAGAAGACGGGGGCAGGACCCCTGGCCTCTTGGATCCGGCTGAGCCTGTGTGAGTCAACAGATCCAGGTCCCACAGTGGGACGTGGGACTTTAGGGCTTAGGACTGAGAAATGGCAGTACTGGGAGGGACTCAGTCTCCTTCGGAGATGGATGTGGAGCCTGAGGGTCAGAGGAGGCCAGGATCCAGCATCTTAGCCTTGAGTTGGGGCTCAGCCTAGTTTAGACTAATTTCAAAGGGGGCACCAGGCCAGCATGTATTGGGTATAAAGGAATTCCCCAGTCACAGCCGCAAGGCCTACAGGGTTGGCTTCCGGACTCTGAGCCAGTCACCATAGCTCTCCTGGCATATGCTCAGATGGGGGGCCCAGGCATGCATTCCTCCCCAGACCCCATCCCTAGCCCTGGCAGGTAGGAGATGGCAGAGGACGGGGAGGGAAGACAAGGAGCTTTAGCTGGAGCCCTGGAGAGGGGAAGAAGGGTGTGGACTGTGGGGGCCCAACCAGGCCATCCTGCTGGGGATAGGCAGAGGCTCCATCAAATAACTGAAGAAGAAATACCCGAATGACAACATGGGGTCAGACCTGCCTCCCACCTCTCCACAGCCGTTACAGCGACCTGGTTCCACACAGGGAGCACTTCTGTGTCCATACTGTGCCAGGGCAGAGCCAGAGGGAAGACTAGCAGGACGACAGTGATGGCAATGTGTGAAGCAGGCCAGAGCCTGAGAGGGAACACCAGGGAGACTCGGGAGGGGCGAAGACCCCACCTAACAGGATGCTGCTTCCCCTCGGGGAGCCTCTCTCTGGCTTCACCCCGGGACCAGGGCCCAGGAACAACAGGATTTTATTGTGCACTTTTTAAAAAACAAAATAAGAAACAAAATCCTACTGAAACCTATAAGAAAGCCTCTCTCCAACTCCTCAGGAAAGCAGTGAATATTTCTGGTTTGTCATGAGATTGTTCACAATGACTGAGGCACCTCGGCAAATGGAGCTGTTTCCTCTCCCTCCCCCTCCCCCACCATTGTTGTGAGAAGACCCAGGGAGAGGTTGCAATCAAGTTCGGTTAATTTCCTGACAATAATAAGACCTCCACCCACCCACCCACCCCTCCCCCCTGGGGACACAGGCACAGGTGTTGAAAAGAAAAGCGTGGGGCTTGCAGAGAAGGGGGTGCTGAATCCTTTAGGGGGCAGTTTTGCCTCAAAGCTTTGGCTTCTGCCTTCTCCTGTGCTCCAAGCCCAGGGCTTGTCACAGATTTGCTACATGGGTCTATAATGTTGATATTACAGTTGTCCCCATAATGGCCCAGAGAGGGGAGGTGACTTGTCCATGGTCGCACGGCATGAGAGTGGCAGAGCTGGGATTTGATGCAGACAGGGCGACTATTAAGCACCAGTCTGGGCTTTGCCTGTGGCAGCTTCACTCACTCACACCCCCGGACCCGGCTCTGTGCCCTCTGCTCTGCCCACCAGCCGCCCTTGGCCTCCTCCAGTCCTTTGCACTGGGCCATTCATAATTCTGGTCTGTGCCGAAGCTGCAGATCCACATCTTCCAGGAATCTGCTGGCTATTCCCACCCAAACCAGTCTCTCCTGTTTCCGCTTTAGTCCTCAGAGACGCCAGGCACTGACCTGCCTCAGGACCTTTGCATGTACTATTTCCACTCCCTGGAGCTCCTTTCCCCCTCTTCTTTCTGTGGCACTTTGCTCTGACCCCCTTTATACTCTACCTCACCGGCACTGCTGATGTCCCCCAATGTGTGCTGTCCCTCACCGCCCATGACTACTGGGGCTGTGCTTCTCTCGGCTACTGCTGCAGGTTTGCTATTAAATGAATGAGCAAAACTTTACAGCAACCTGAGCCTATGATTGGTACCCATCTCGCGGATGGAGAAACAGGCCCCTCCAAGGCCAAGGCTTTGCCCAGATGCTCTATTTTGACCCCTTCTGGGCCTTGAGCCCTCTGGGGGTGAGTGTGATAGACAGAATCACATCCCCCCCAAACATGTCTATGTCCTCAGCCCTGGAACCTGTGACCATGATGGTTCATGGCAAAGGGGCTGCTGTGGGTGGATTGAGTCAAGGCCCCTGAGATGTGGACGACCTTGGATCCCCGGGCACCCAGTGTCCTCACAGGGTCCTCATCAGGGGAAGGCGGGAGGGTCAGAGTCAGAGAGATGAACGAGGCCACCTGCTGACCTTGACAAGGGAGAAGGGGCCATGTGCGGAACGCGGTACCTCTGGAAGCTGAAAAAGGCAGGAAACACTTCTCCCTGGAGTGTCGGGAAGGCCTGTCCCTGCCCGTGCCTAGGTGGAGCCCACGAGGCCCCTGGTGGACCCCGACCCAGGACTGTGGGAGAATCAGTCCCTGCTGTTGCACTGCGTTTGTGGTCCTGGTTACAGCAGTCCCGGAGACTCATACTGGGGGCCACTGTGAGCCGTCTCTCCATGCACACGAGCCCTTTCTGCTGAGATGTCGCTGAAGGCTCTGTTTCAGTCATTCTAACATGTCTGAAGGCGTGTGTGAGAGGCCTTGGCTCCGGAGTCACCTGACCTGCTCTGTCCCTGCCCCTGTCCATGACCACAGCCCTGCCATACTCGCCTGCTGAGTGGCCCGTTTTCTGGTTTTTGTTTTTTGTTTTTTCCTGAGAACTAGGAATAACTTCATCTGCTATCTCACTGGGTGGTGGAGAGCCCCAAAGGCAGAAACAGCCTGGGCAAGGCTTTGTCACATGTCCTGTGATGTGGCTCCTGGGGGCCTGGAACCTGGCCCCTCCAGACCTCCCCTCCCCCATCTCTCTGGGCTGTCTGCACGCTGAATGCCCATCCCCCTGCCAGGACTTTGCCTGCGCCGTGCTCTCCAGCTGGGATTCCTTCCTGCTTCTCATGGTTTTTCTTGGTCACCACAGAAGCCCTAGAAGACCGTCCCTCCCTCCAGGAACCAGTCCACAAGGCCTCAGTTCCTCTGGGTGCATCTGACAGCACCTCTGTGTCTCCCACCAAAGCCCTCATGCTCCTGGGGCTGGAACTGCCTGGTCATGTGATCATCTGTGAGCCCCAGGAGGGCTGGGCCCATCTCCTTTTGTCACTGCTGTGTCCCCAGTGCCCAGTACACAGCCTGGCACATAGTAGGATTCCAGTCAACATTTTGGCCTGAATAATGGAATTAAACAACATACACTGGGTGGATTATTATTACAGAAAAGGCCCAGAGAGAGGAGGGGAGGCTCCTGAGACCAGTTGGGAACGAGCCCCAAGATGATGTTAGAATGATGACTTTTGTCCTCCTCCTGGCCACCCTGAGAGAGAGCCTCCTGGGCTTCTCTTCTGCTCCCAGCCTCTTGAGAGGAGCCCTGAACTATGAGCTCGCTTCCCGATGGCAGGGTGACTTTGGGCAGGCACCATCCACCCTCTGAGCAACCCCAGATCCTACATCTCTCCAGGGTGGGAACATAAAGGGTTGATGATCGACAAGGCACAGAGACAGCAGGCAGATTTTCAAGGTCACACAGCAAGTCCTGGGGAGAAGGGACCACCCCTCCTCTAGCTGTCCTTCCTTTTCATGGCCTGGGGAAAATTCATAGCCTCCTCCCCGGCACAGGCTAATGGATGTCTGGCAGCCAGACTGACACAGGGACAGGTTGGATGAGTTTGTTTTTGTGGATATCTCAATGGGGCCAAGGAGGCCAAGCACGCCTGCCCACAGGGTACCAGCCGACTGCCTCTCCCCTGCCCTCCCCTCACCCCTCGCCTGCCTTTGTCAATATCTCAAAGTGCCAGGCAAAATCCCCCTCAATGCAAACCTCTACGAGCTCTCAAGAATCTCTTTTATTTTTCCCTCCCTATTTATTTTTTCTCCCCCTTCCTCCTCCCTCCTCCCACAGCTCTAAGAAGTGATTAAAACGAAAGAGGAGGCCAGGACAAATGAACAAAGCCACCCGCATTCCGGGATGAAGCGAGGATTTTCAGGCGGGGGATGTGGCGGCAACAGTGGGAGGCGGAATCAAGTGGCCTGAAAGGCAGTTGGTTCCCAGGAGAGGCTCCTGGCACAAAGGCCACAAAGGCCACAAAGGCCACAAAGGCGGAGCCGGATACTGGGCTCCTCAGCAAAGCCTCCAACACTGGCTGCCCTTTCAGAGGCCACAAAGGGAAGTTAAGCTTCAGCCTCTGCCTCTGGGATCCCAAAGGGCCCTAGGCCCTGGGGCTCAGAGACACAAGGGGCACAGCCGAGGGGATGTCTTGGCCCATGGCCGTGAACGAGGTTCTGATAGCCAGAACACCCTGGAAAAACAATCACCTGGCTTGGATTCGAGTCCTAGTTCCGCTCTTTATTCAGCGTTTTTTGAGCATCTACTATGTGCCAGGCCCTGTGTTAGGCCCCAGGGACCCATCGGTGAGTGGCTGACCTCCTAATGGACTGCGTGACCTTGGGGCCCTGGCTTTGCAGCTCTGAGTCTTGGTTTTCTACATCTGGAAAACAAGATGGTATTTATGTCCACCTCATAGAAAAAGTTCCCAGAAAAGCCTGTGCAGAGTGAGTGTTCCTAAATGTCAGCTGGCATCAAGGTCCCCTCCCTAGCACTGCTGACACTGGACTGAGTCCCTCTCTGTGGGGCCCGTACTGGACATTGGGGTGTTAAGCAACATCCCGATGCCAGGAGCTGCCCCAGTATGACAACCGCAGACATCCCTAGACATCGCCCGGCATCCCCTGGGGCTCAGAGCTGCTTCTGGAGAGAAGCCTTGCTGTGCATTGCTATGAATTCTTAGATGTGACTTTGCCGGGCCAGAGCATGCGTGTGCCATGGCTGTAGCCACCGCGGGATTCTGTCCGCTGGGCCTCTGCATTTTGCCCCCTCAGCAGCAGAGTTTTCAGACTGTAACTGTGACTCTCCCCATAATGCACATCTGGTGACTGAGGAGACAGCATCTTCCTCCGAGGGAGACTGCGGGCTTACCCTGCCGGTTCCTCTGTGTTGGAAGCTTCTTCCTCCTCTAACAGCCACCAGCCTTTAGTGAGGGGGGTGCACAACCCTCCCTTGTCCTGGAATGGGGAAGGGGTCGGAAAGAGGGGCTGGGAAGAATATTCTGCTTTGAGCTGAGCCTCTGACAAGGGTTTCTTCACTGTTTGGGGAAGGGAGGGGCCAAAACAGCAGGAATGGGGGCTCTAGGCCTGTGAATGGTGAGCTTTAGGGCAGAGAGAGGGGCTAGCTGAGGGGCTGTGTCTGAGAACTCTAAGGTCCCTAGCACCCCTCACCTCAGTGTATCCATCATTCATTCATTTGTTCATTCATTTGTTCATTTAGTATTTACCTCTCCCTCATCAGTACCCTGTCCTGTTCTGGGCACTAGGGACATAGCGGTGACCAAGATGCACTTGACTTTGTCCTCCCAGGTGGGAGATGGACACGTGACCAAGCAGCAAAAGGGTAGGTGGTGAGAGCTATGATGGGGGACACACAGGCAGCCACAGAGCCCAGAGGAGGCCTCTGAGCCAGCCTGGGGGTCAGGGGAGATGATGTCTCAGGTGAATCTGGAAGAGCAAGGCAGAGTTAGCAGGGTGAAGATGGAGGGTGGGGAGTCCGACTGGATTTTAGGAGCCCTTTGGGGAGAGTGGATGGATAGGCTTGGAGATGCGGAGGCTGGGGAGGGGCAGGGCTGTGATCCAGGCAAGAGAGAAGAAGGCCTGAGGCAGGTGGGGGGTCAGACAAATGCTGGGGTGTCTCTGAGATGGCAGCAGGTTTGGGGGTGACGTGGAGGACCAGACATCTTGATAGGGGCACCTCCAAGGCCCAGTGTTGGGGGGCAAATGCACCCCTGGGGGCCTTTATTAGCTCCAGAACTGCCTGAGTTTAAAATAGCATCGTGGCTGCAACAAAAGCAATTTGCCTTCTGAATTTTCATTCTGAACGGATGATCTGCTTTTAATCAAGCAAGGCGTCCCAAAATGCTCTTAATTACCCAGAGTCAAGGGCTCGGCAGTAATTTCGATGTCGACTTTTGGGCAGGCGTGATCAGGTTTTCACAAAACAGGTTCTGGGGAGGCACAGCTGGAAGAGGAGGATGTGGGGCGAAGCCAGATGTGGGGCGAAGCCGGACTTGGGCCTCCCCAATGCCTTGATATGAATTGGTGGGCAGGGGCCATGGGCCAGAGCCAGGCCTCGGGCGGGGGAATCACTCTCAGGTTTGATTGTGTGGCCTTGGGCAAGTCCCATACCTTTGGGGGCCTCGGTTTTCCCCTTTGTAAAATGCAGATTGATGGTGCCTATACGGGGAGGATAAAATGAGAGAGCACTTAAAACTTTGCATCGGGCCAGACAGTTCATTCATTCATCAGATATTTATCAAGCACCTGCTGTATGCTACTTCCTGTTTTGGGCACTGGAGACGGAGCGACAGCCAGGACAGTATCCTGTTCCTTGGGTCCAGCAGAAGAGATGGCCACGAAACACACTACACCTCATTGATTCTAAGATGCTCAATCTTCCTGTCTTGACACGTGCAAAACCAGGACGTGTCTTCTTCCTCTGTGTTGTAATTTAATTGGCTGGGCTGTTTTCTGCCTTAGCAGGATGTAAAACAAAGTCGGCTCTTCTAGCCGATGGTGTTTCAGAGTCCATGGAACACAGGAGCGAGTAGGTACTCAGCAGGGTGTGTTTGAAGGGGAGACAGAGTTATGGAGAGCAGAAATAACAATGGTGCTTTCAAAGGCCTTTGGCACAAGCAGAGAAATCCCGCAGCCCGCACAGCTAAGGGCCGGGGCAGTGGGCCTGTCTTTGCTGACCACGCACTTGGAAGAAAATCAACCCGTATTTGGAATCTCGCCTCAGATGGAATTCTGGGTCTCAGGGGCATGACGTTCCGTCCCACCTGATCACCATTGAGCTCGCAGACTCAGAGGGAACCAGAAACTGCGGTGCTGTGTGAGGCCGTCCTGGGGGAGGTGCTGGGTTTTCTTGATTTACATTTCAACAGGTCATTTGAGCACCTTTATGGCTTGCAGCTTACAGACATGCCACCTCCTTTTGCCCAAATGATCAAAAACCTTCCATTCTTACTGAATCAGGACAGGCTCAGCTTTGCTGCAGTAGCACAAGGCCCCGCATCTCAGAAGCTAATGACATCAAAGAGTTATTTCCCACTCACATTGTTTATTTACTGTTTTTTTTTTGGGGGGGAGGTTAGGGCCCTGCCCCATGTCACCTGACTCTGGGACACTGTCTGGAAAACTGTTGATCTCTGGTTCAGAGAAAGACAGCTCTGGGGAGTCTCTCAGGAGCAATAACACTGTGGCCCAGAAGTGACACAGGCCACTTCCTGTTCTGTGTACGAGAACTCGTCATACAGAGCCATCCAATCCAACCGACCATAGAAGCCGGAAGTGCAACACTATCCTGTGCTCATGTGACAGTTAGCTACTGCTTTATGACAAACACCAAATCTCTGGTGCACGGTCACAAGTGTTTATTTCTCACTGCACATCTCCGGGGCGGCTGGGCTCAGTTCTGATCTGAGTTGCTGAGTAATAACTTAATCTACATCTGGGAAGGTGACAATCAGGAAATATTTGGCTAGAGCATTTTAGTTACCACGCACAAGCCATGTACATAAATGCCCATTTGCAAGTGTTGAGGCCAGGGGAATGTCGGCTTCAGGCACGGCTGAATCTAGGGGCTTATTGTTCTCCATCTCTCTGCTCTGTTTTCTCTGCATTGCTCTGTTCTCAGGCACCACGAAGTCTGCAGCAGCTCTAACCCCATCGTTCCAGGCTTGAGCACAGCAGGAAGAGCCTGCATTATGACACTTTTTTTCTTCAGATGTCAAATCTCTTGAATAGCATGTGATAAAGAAACAGCAACCTTCATTGCTTGACTGACAAGTAAAATGCGCAAATTATAGCCTTCTTTTCCCACAGCTTCCCTCACTCCTGGTCACACTGAGCAGCTCCTCTTCAGAGCGGGCTTCCTTTCCACAGGTCCTCCTCTCCCAGCATTTGCTCACGAAGGACCTGCCTCCGTGCCCTCCTCATCAGAGATCAGATCGGATCATATGACCCAATATTGCAGACCCCTGGGCCAGGCCAGAGTTCTCAGTATAGATTCCTGATCCTGCGGTCCCTTGCTCAGATCTGCCTGCAAATGCGTTTGCTTGAACACAAGCTGGCCAGCCCGGAATGTCAGCCTCTTGACTGAGGTCAGGAAAACAGGGCAGCAGCCAGCCCAGAGTTTACTTAATTGATTTGCTCTTAATTGGCTGTCTTCCCAGATGGTCCCCCAGGGAGGGGGCAGGACAGAATCTGGAGCTTTCTTTGGGCACTTGCTGACTGCCTACTCCCTCAGAACTGAGGAAAGAAAGAGCTGTACCCAGATGCTCTCAGCCTCGAGTGCTGAGGGCTGGATCAGAGGACATGGCCAGGTGTAGTGTGGGGCTGAGAGCACTGTCCAGGGAGTCCAACGGACCTGGGTTCAAGTCCCCGTCGGCCACTTACCACTGTGACTTTAGCTAAGCCACTTAACCCTGTGTTCATCAGTTTCTTCATCTCTATACACTGAGAAAGCAACAGCATCTAACTCACACAGCTGTGACAAGGACTTAATACACCAATGGTAGGGGCCACCAAACTCCTTCTATAAAAAGTCAGAAAGCCAAAATTTTCAGCTTTGTGGGCCATTCAGTCCAGTCTGCTATTGTCATGTGAAAACCACGATATGTAGACAAATAGGAGTGGCTGTGAGCCATAGAACTTTATTTGAATTGCATGTCATTTTTGCGTGTCCCGAAATATTATTCTTTGATTTTTTTTTTCACGGAACAGGTGTTGGGCCTTATTTGACCCCAGGCTGACCCCTGATGTACATATAGCATTGACAGCAGCACTTAGCACCTAGGAAGTATTCAGCAACACTACCGCTATTGTTTGGGCTGCTGTTAATCTGAGGCCATAAAAGGGGCCTTGGGCTTAGAGGGTGAGGGTAAAGGAGAATCTGACTACCCATTCTACAAACGAGGCTGCTCTTCTCCCGCCGTCTGACTCAGAGAAACAGGCTTGGCCCAGGAGTCTCAGTTTCCCCATCTGTACTGGGAGTGTGGCATTACTTCCCTCAGAGGCAGAGCAATGGCTCAGCTTGGCACCCATCCTCATGACTACGCTGTTCTGCCAGCCTTCAGCTTTGCACGTGTTTGTGCTCATTGGTCCTTCCCTCCACCCAGGACATAATAAGCCCCCACCTCACCCAGCATCTCTGCCTCATTCTTGGGGGTCAGCACAGAGGCTTCCTCCATAGGAAGCCTTCCTCACTCCCCAGGGTGGTGCAGGGAACTTTTCTGGGTATCCCTGTGGTCCTGTGTACCCTTCCGTTCATTGCAGCAGACATCACATTGGGCTGGGAGTATCAGTGCTAGATCAAGAGGGCTCAGGGTACAAGACGGGACAGAAAGGGAGCACTGAAACTAGGAGCATCCCACTCCGGATAACAGAGGATATCGTGTGGGACGCTAATAAGTGTGGGTGGTTTGTAAGATGTCAAATGTTGGCCCAGGCAGGTAATTTGATCACATTGAACAAAGAGAAAATTTATTCTCTTCAATTCTATTTCAATCCTTCTAGAGCCATGCTGTCCAATACAGTGGCCACTAGCTACACACGGCTGTTTAAATTCAAATTAATTAAAATTAAATGGAATTTGACTGAAAGCAGGGTCTCAAAGTGATATTTGTGCACCCACGTTCATAGTGGTGTTATTCACAATGGACAAGAGGTGGAAGCAACTTAAGTGTCCGTCGACAGATGATGAGTAAACACAGCGTGGTCCATCCAGACAGTGGAATATTATTCAGGGTTGAAAAGTAAAGAGATTCTGACACCACCTACAACATGAATGGACCCCAATGACACTATGCTCAGTGAATAAGCCAGACACAGAAGGACAAATATTGTGGGATTCCACTGACAAGAGGTCCCCAGGGAAGTCAGAGACAGGAAGTAGATGGGGGAGCCAGAGGCTGGGGGAGGGGAGGGGAGTGAGTGTGTAATGCGGACAGAGTGTCAGTGTGCAATGATGAGAAATTCCTGAAGGTAAACAATGGGGATGGTGGCACAGCAATGTGCATATGCTTAATGCTGCTGAGCTGTGTACTTAAAGATGTTTAAGATGGTTAATTTTATGTTATGTGTATTTTAGCACAATTTAGAAAATAAATTAATTGAATAAATTTGAGATGCAGTTCCACAGTTGCACTAGACACATTTTAACTGCTCAGAAGCCACCTGTCCCTGGTGGCTCCCATACTGGACGGCACAGATAGCATTTTTATCATTGCACAGAGTTCAAGGAGAATACTCTAAAGCCTCTTCATGGGTACTAACTTTTCTTCTAAAGAGTGAGAAGGGCCAGAGCTCACAGCTTATGGTAGCAACAGGGAGAAGTTATTAACTGCATTTTGTTTTCACTGTGGATCTGGCAACTATTCTCCCCACAGCAGCCAGGGGGCGCCTGTGAGCACCCATCAGATCCCTGTTTTGTCCACAGCCCTCCAGGGCTCTCACCTCCATTGGGGTAAAACCCCAAGTCCTTTCTAGGGCCACACAGCCCTGCGCAATCCGCCCTGCCTCCTTTCAGCCCTCCCTTCCTCCCTCTCTTCCTCCCCACCCTCCTCTTCTCCCTCTCCCCCTCACTTACTCTGTTCCAGCCACACAGGCTTCCTTGCTGCTCCTCCAGCACACCAGGCTTGGTCCTGCCCTGGAGCCTTTGCACAGGATGTTCCCATTGCTGGCAAGCTGTTCCTTCAGAAAGCGACATGGCTCCCTCTCTCAATTCCTTTGGTTTTTGCTCAAATGTCTGTGTGGCAAAACCCTTATTTTCATCCTAATTAAAAACTGCAAATCCTGCCCCACATTCAGGGCTTAGAGCCAGCTTCTAGTCCACCCTCCAGACAAAAGCCCGGGGCTCAGAATCTGTGACTCCCTGAACAGTGCTTCTTGGACAGGGGTCTAGAATGCCCCAGCCTGTCCACGACCTTGTCCTCAGGCTTCCCTGTCCCCAGCTTGTTCCGCCCCGCCTCTAGGAGCTCAGAAACTCAGCTGGCACACAAGCCAGACGGGAAAATTAATTGGGCCTTGCTGGGGCTGCTCTCCTTGCTCCCTTCAAAAAACAACCGTAAAGCGGGATTTATGCAGCGTGCTGGCTCCGGATGCAAACTGGGAAGAGGGGCGACGGTCTAGAAAAGTCAGCTGCTGGCCACAGGGAGGCGGCAGCTGGGACTCAAGGGCCAGAGCCCTCTTCCTGCCACCTTCCTCAAGACTGTACCTTTCCCAAGAGTTTTTGGAACGTTAACGGTCATGGACAGATTTGACAGCCACTGGCCCCAGCTGGAGCTGCGGATTGGCTCCTGCTGGAAGCTTTGGCCTGCTCCGAGGATTCTCACATGGCCTCCCCTCCCCTCCCACTTCCCGGCGGGCGGGCGTGGGGAGTAAGCATCTCTTGCAGCCCTTGCTAGGGAAGCAGCTTAGGGTCTGGGTTCATCCTGGCACTGCTGCGTGACCTTAGGGAAGTGTCTTCTCCTCTCTGGGCTCAGCGTCCTCATCTGAAAAACCGGTATAGTGACAATTATGGCACCCTGCACAGGCATACACAGCGGGGCGTCCAGCTCTGGCGAGCGCTCAGCAGCCAACGTTTCATTGTTATTCTTACCGTTTTTAGTCACCCTCCAAATGCGGGGAGAGATGAGGTCACTGCATCTGCATTTCCCTCCTTCTCCCTGGGGCCCTGTCTGCCATACCCGGACCAGATCCAGTGGCCTCCCTCTCCCTCAGGCGCCATGCGGACAGTTTTGATGGATATGTTTTTTGCACGAAAAAAAGCTAAAGGAATTGTATTTTGCCAAAAGTGTCAGCCCAGAGAGAAAATATTCCCTGCCTCTTTGGTGTTGATGTAGGATAACTGGGCATTGGCAGGGGTGGGGGTCCACACAACAGGGCTAGCTGCCCCCCAGCCTCCTCACGGCCTCCCCAACCCTGCCCAAGTGCTGCGCCCCAAGCCCTCCTCACAGTCTCTGTCTGGCTGCTCTCTGGAACTCGCTGGCCTCTCTCGGACACCCTCACCTCTCTCTCCTCTCAATGAGTAAACAGAAGAGCGGCAGCTATGGTTTGAAAAACAAGATGGGGTTCTCCTGGAGAGGAGGTAAATGGGAGAGGCTCTCCCAGCACAGGGAGTAAATGGGAGAGGCTCTCCCAGCATAGAGGCCTGTGTGGCCAGAGGGAGGAGGGGAAGGCAGGGAGGCGACTGGCAGGTCCAGCAGGGCCTTGGGGGCCGTGGGAAGGACAGGGGATTTTATTTCAGGGGCACTAAGGAGTCCTGGGAGGGTTTTTTTTTTGTTGTTGTTGGGGGTGGTGCACACGGAACAAGCACCATCTCACACTGGTGACAGTGGAAAGTGTCGGCAGCATCCATTGAAATTCAAAACAAGGCAAACTTGGCCTGTTTTCTAGAGCTACGGAGACACTTTGAATCACCTTGGCTTCAGCTTTGAAGCACCAGTAACTGGAAACTACCAGAAGGCCACCACCGGGAGGCGGGCGACCCCTACTGTCTGCAAAAAGGAAACCTTCGCAGCCGTGACAAAGGATGTCAGCTGTCTGAGCAGACGCGGATCAGTGCCCAGGGTACATGGACAGGGCGAGAGGAAACCTCAGGACAATGACGTAGGAGGAGAAAGTTCTGGAAGCATCTACATCAGAGTGTCAACGGGAGTCCCCCGAGGCAAGCAGATTTATTTTATTTTGTTTTGTCTTATGATTGTTTTATTAAAGTGAAATTCACAACATTAACCAATTTGGTGCATTTAGTATACTTCCCAACATTGTACCGTTGTTTTCTAGTTCCAAAACTTTTCACCCCTAAAGAAAATCCAAGACCCCTGAATATTACTTTGAAAAATTTAATATATTTTATTGTGGGTAAATATATGTATAGCCACCACCCGCCTCTGGTGGCCAGGTGCTCCTTAGCTTGTGACAGCATCACTCCAATCTCTGTATCTTCACGTAACCATCTTCTCCCTGTGTCTCTGGGTCCACCCGCCCAAGTCATTGAGTGTGGGGCCCACCCCAGATCCAGAGTGATCTCATCTGATATGCTTAACCAGTGACATCCACAAAGACCCTATTTCCAAGTAAAGGCATATTCTGGAGTTCTGCATGGGCATGAATTTGGGGGGATACTATTCGTGCCACTACATCACATAAGGTACCCTATTCACAGATTCTAGGATGAGGAAGAGGACATCTTTGGGGGGATATTATTCTGCCCACCACACCTTACACCCTTTTGTGTCCCTCCCCTGCTCCAAGCTCTCCCATGGCTGCCCACTGTCTTAGACTTGAACTCCTTCCTGCTGCCCATAGGGTTCTGTGTGGCGCAGAATCTGTATCCTTCTCTATCCCCACCCCTCCACTCCCTGCATCTCACTCCATCTCTGCTATTCTTCACGCAGGCCAAGTTCATTCCTGCCTCAGGACCTTTGCACTGTCCTGGAGTGCCTTTTCCTACCCTACGTCTTCTCACTGGGCTCTTTACCAATGCCTTCCCGACCACCTGTGTTCAATATGCCCCGCACCCCAAGGTTATGGACTGTACTGTAACTGCGGGCACTTGGCTCCTGTCCTCGCCTCCCACAGTCTCTCCTCTAGAGGGTGGCTGTGAGCACTTGACTCAGGTCCCCCGCCCCCCTCTGCCCACCGCCCTCCAGGGCTCTCAGCTCCCTCAGGGTAAAAAATATAAGCTGTCCCTACTGCCCAGGAGGCCTTACACAACCTGCCCCTGTCCTGTCATTGCCTTCCCCCTCCCCCTTCCTCACTCCTCTCTGGCCACATGGGTCTCCTGGCTGTTCCTCCAGCACATCAAGCTCGGTCCTGCCCTCGGGACTTTACACAGGCTGCACCCTCTGCCTGTACTGCCCTTCCTCCAGATACTCACATAGTTCCCTCCCTAACCTCCTCCAGGTGTCTATTCAGATGTGGCCTCCCTCCATTTATAATTTTCTCCCTCCTTTACCACTGGTGCCCCATACCCGCTTCCCGGCTTTCTTTTCCCATAGCGTTTATTGCCCACATACCACACAATGGTTATAGTGTCTGTTGCTCACCATGTGTCCTCCCCACTGGAAGTGAGCCCAAGAGGGCAGAGCCTGGATCTGTCTCAGTCACCGCCTGTCTGCAGTCCAGGGCCCGGCAAGAGGAGGGATGCCGACAAATACCTATGTGACCAGGGGTGACTTGTGTTCCATCTTGGCGTCTCAGTTTCCACATCCGTCTAATGGGGCCGCAATCCATCTGTTCTTGGGGTCGTTGAGAGTCTTGAGCCACCCCCCAAATCTGCAGGAGCCACGGTAAGCCACAGGGCTCTGGCTTCCAGCAAGCACCTGACTCCTGCATCCTCCATTCATCACTTGGACCCAGCATGGGAGGTGACAGCCCTGCAGATGCTACTGGCTCAGGCTGTACCATCGGGGCCAAGACGCTGTCACATTTGGTAAATTATAGGCAGGAGGCTCCCACAGCTGCAGAGCTGAGGACAGGCGGGGATGTGACTGGAAATATTTGAGGTCCCTCTCAAGACTCAGGGCTGGGCTTGAAGGTGGAGCCCTGGAAGCCCTCCCTGACCCCCTCTGGGCCTTAGTTTCCCCATCAAGATAAAGAGGCCTTGCGATCACTTAGGCATCTCTGAGCTCCTTTAGCCTTATCCTGCATGACTCCCTGACCGAACCTTTCTGTGGCTTTAAACCTCCATATATAAAGTGTAAGGGTGAAAAAAGAAATAAGGTCTGTGCACAGGGGGCAGGTAACCATCCATCTCCTCCACTGCTCCATCCCTGTCCTAGGGCTCAACAAACATTAATAATGCCCCTGTTGTGACAGCCACATTGATTGGGCACCCACTGTATGCCTGGCCCCACAGTGAGAACTTTATAAGGAATAGATCTAATTTGAGTCTGGCACAGCAGCACTGTGTCATAGGCTACTATCATCATTCCCATCCTTAAGATGGGGAAGTCAAGGCCCAGAGAGGTGAAGGCAGTGGCCCGAGGTCACACAGCCAAGAAGCTATGGAAGCTGAATTGGGACCCAGTCTCTCAGATGCCGGATCTACACACTAAACTGCCACATTCTACAGCCCCAGGAAACATCTGTCTGTCGAAGGGGTAAAGGAGTTGACTGAGACTTTGGGGAGAGGGAGGAGGCTCTTTGTTGCTCCAAGAGTAAGGTCATGGCCAGAGCCCATGCTCCTTGAAGCACAGCCGCCACCACTGGGAAACTGACTCCTTTCCTGAACCCAGGGTCAAAGGCTTCTGCCCTCCCCAGCCTTCTCCTTGAGACGCCCCTGGCAGGGGAAAGAATGAAAAAAAAAAAAAAGACAGGAGAGGAAGGGAGGGAAGGGGAAGGCAGGGGATCGCTCCCTTTGTCTACCTTCAGCCGCCTTTAAAGACTAGCAAAGAATTAAAAACAAACGAGCAGCCAGAGTGCACATGGGTCTATGACTCTTTAGGCGGCACTCAGCATTTGAGCGACCTGATTAATCTTGCGTCGTCGTGTTGGCGGAGAGCAGAAGGTTAAGAAATGACTTTCCGTGGCCAGGCTCCTTTTTCGGAATGGGGAATGGGCATAAGGTGGGGAGGGGAAAGGTCGGGGGGTCAAGCTTGTGGCCCTGGACTCCAGCTGCAGGAAACTAGTTCAAAATTTTCCTATCCCCCCATGCCGGCCCCCGCCCCCATGATGACCATGAAGTCCCCAACCCAGCTGGTGCCCCCTACCTCCTGGGCCCTAGACTAAGTGATGTTTTTTTGGTTATTTTGTCTTTATGGCTTTATTAGGTATAGCTGGCATACAATAGACTTAGTATTTAAGGTGCACAGTTGTGTGCATTTTATGTCTGTGCGCGTGTGCACCTATAAAACCATTAGGACGGCAGACACATCCATTGCCTCCAAAAGTTCTCTCGTTTTTTTTTGTAACAGCACTGGTCCGCTTCCTAGAGACCACGCACAGTTTCAGGTACCGTCCAGGGCGCACCCCGTGTCCGGCTCCTCCGGCAGCGTCCTGACTTAGGCCGCCCGCGTGGCCCTGTGCCTCCGCGCCGTGCTCCTTTTCAAGGCTGAGGAATGGCCGTGGTCTGCGTGGACCACTGTGTGTTTTTCTGTTCACCTGCGTGGACAACTGGATGGTTTCCAGTTTGGGGCTGTTACAAATAAAGCTGCTTGCAACATGTGGTATCTGTGTGGGCTGCACTCCTGTGTTTTTGGGTAAAATCCTTGGAGTGGAATTGTTGCGTAGTAGGGTAGGTATGAGTTTCACTTTTAAGACATGAGGGCCAAGCATTTGAAATGTGGCAGGGCCTGCAAAGCACTGGGCAGGGATCACTTTGTTCCTCCCTTGACAAGGGGAAACTGAGAACAGGCCATGTGGCAGAGCGGGGATGCAAACCCAGGGCTGACTCAGCCTGGGGTACCACCTGCGTTGCATCCCGCTGGAATGGAAGTGTGTGGGCACCCTCAGTGTCTCCGTGTTTCCCAACTGGGCTGTGAGCAACTCTGATTTTGCACGGCATAATCCCCTGGGGGCCTGGTGTCAAGTAGGTGCCCGATAAATGCCCAGGGAAGTCAAGAAGTGAGCTGTAAATCCAGCTGCAAATCAGATCTCACTCCTCCCACACTTGAAACCCGCAGTAGCTCCCTCAGGCCTTTGAGATCAAGCTTCAATCCCACAGGCTCATTGGAACTCTGGCCTGTTCCAGCTACACAGCCTCCTTTGCTGTTCCTGGTATTCCCTAACATGGTCCTGCCACAGAGCCTTTGCATCTGCTATTCCCTCTGCCTGCAACGTGGGGCAGTCCCTTCTCCTCCTTCAAGTCTTAGCTGAAAGGTCACCTCCTCCTCAAAGAAGCCCCTCCGATTTTCCCACCTAATCACCTACCCCCAGGCACCTCTGTGGCACCTATTACCCGCTTATTTTTTTCCTCCTGCCCTTTTTGCTCTTTGCAATTTTAGTCTATATTTATTTACCCTTTAAAAGATCTGTCACACAATTATAAAGTGCTGTCTGCCCTGCACTGTGCTAAGCACGCATGTCAGGTGTGATCTCAACATTTTTACAACTTTGTGCATTAGGTGCTAACATCATCTCCATTTACAGATGAGTAAACTAAGACATGGAGCGATTCAGGCTACACAGCCAAGAAGTGTCTGAGGGCCAGGAGCATAAACTGACAGTCTGTCACCCCCACAGGACCTGCCCGAGTCACCCACGGCTGTGCTTCCGGTCCCCCACAGCGTACAGCTCAGCTGGGCAGACAGCCCTATTTTTATAGATGAAGAGTAGAGATTCCAGGGGGGAGGGAAGTTGCTCAGTGGCAGGACTGGCTTTGAACATGCACCTTGGACCCACTTGCTCCATGTACTGTGCCATCCCCAGAGCCGCGACCAAGAGCCCAAACGGTGAGCCCTGAGCCTCAGAGTGGCCTCCAAGGGCGCTGGCTCAGACAGCGAACAGATGCTTGCTATTTTAAACCCACTGTTTAACTCATTAAGACAGCTGTTTCCCATCCCCAAAGTCGGCGGAATTAGAATTAAATTCATTCCAGAATTAAACACACACATACACACGCGCACGCCCGCCACCGTTTGCAGGCAAAACTTGTTAGCGTTTAGGCAAGCTGTGCCTCCAAGCCCGGGGACGCAGCTCTGCTTCCGCCTGACAAGTTACATCACAGCCCAGCAGTTGCCAGCTGGGCCTGTGGCCAGCATGCCTCATGGGTCCAGACTCCTACTTCTGCCCAGGCCTCTGCCATTGGAGTCCAGATGCCAACTAGACATCCCCTCGGATTTCTCCCCTGACTCTCACACCCAGCGGGGCCCATGCAAAGCTCAGTGTCTGCTCCTGAACTGGCTTCTCCTCCCAGGTCCCCATCCTGGGGACGGCTGTCCAACCTCCACCTGCCACTCACAGCGGAGTCCAGATTGTGTCTCCTCTTTTTCCTCTCAGCTCTACATGGTCAGGTCTCCTTGTCAATGCCACTTCCAAACAGCTTTGCCCTACCCCTACTGCTGCTGCACTGGTCTGAGCCTCCATCTCCTCCAGCCTAGACACTTGTCCCTGTCTCCTCCCTGGGTTTCCAGCTTCTGCCCTCAACTCCGACTGGCTGTTTTTCCTCAGCAGCCGAAGGGATTTTCCTAGAGCTTCAACTGAATTGTGTTGGATACTCTCTTGTTTCAAACCCTTCAGCACAATAGACCTTTCTGTTATGGTGGGAGGGGTCTGGGCCTGTATTGGACAACATGGTCACCACCATGTGCCTGTGGAGCACCCGAAATGTGGTAAGTATGAGAAGCTGAGTGTTTTAGAAATTTCATTTTAATGAATTTCAATAACTACACGAAGCTAATGACTGCCATGTGGGTGAGTGCAGTTCTGCAGGCTCTGTGGCTGGTGCCAGTGGTGGCCCACCTAGAACCCTGGGCCCTCACCGTTTCCCGGGATTGGCACCCCAGCTCTGGCTCTGCGCACCCAGGGCAGGCTAGAAGTGTCAGGAACTGTCAGAGAATGAATGCCACTCCCAGATGATGGCCAGCAGGAGCTGGTGCATGAATCCCGCAGTCCCCCATCCTTGGAGTGGGGCACCTCTGATTGCACGCTCTCTGCTATCTCCCAGAGGTCCCCCATAGGACTGAGCCCCACCTGCACACCACAGTCACCTGCTCTGGAGCGCACCCCATGATGGCTCCTTCTCTTCCCTGTTTCACTTCCCCACTCCTTCCCGGGGCATCCTGAGATTGCCGCCCACCCACACTGCTTGTACCCTAGTCTTCCTGTCTTCCGGATGGCTTGCGAGGAGCCCAGACCGGCCAGGCTCTGCATTACCCCCGCAGTAACATGCAGCGCCCCCCACAGCCCAGCCAGCAGCCTCTTTACGCCCTGCCACCCACAACAGCCACAGTGTTCTCTCGCTTCCTCAGACACGTGACCATGCCATCCCCACTCCTGGGCACTCTGGGCTCCCCACCCCATCTCCTTCTGCCGACTCCTCTTCACCCTTTGGTTCTCCCTGCACTGCCAACCTGTGCAGAGAGACCTCCCCTGGTCACCCTAGAGGCCAGCCCGTCTTTTTCCCAGACCTTTCTCCTCTTCTTCCCCTCCCCGCCCATTTCCTCCTCCATCTTCCAAGTACCTTCAGCCTCTCTGTTCTCTAACATTTTAAAAAATTGTTTTAGACTTACAGAAAAGTGCAGAAACACAGTTGCAGGAAGCACAGAGCTCCTGTGTCCCGTGTCCCCACTCCCCAGTGATGACATCACTTGGGACGAGGATCAAAACCAGAATTCACATAGTACCAGTACCGGATTCCTCAGGAACCTACTGACCTCATTCGAGCTTCACCAGCTTTTTTACCAACATCCTCCGGTCTAGGATCCCAGCTGGGGCCATTCACTGCATTTCATTGTCACATTTCCCAGCATTCTGGGGCGGTTCCTCAGTCTCCCCTGGTCTTCTATGACCTTGACACTTTGAAGGGCATTGCCAGGGATTTTGTGGACCGCCCTTGAGTCTGGATCTGTCTGACGATGGCTCACGATTCTGCTCAGGTTGTGCATTTTCACCATGTCCCACAGAAGCAATGTCACATCTGCTTGGGTTCAGGGTCCCAGGAGCTGCTGAAATGGCCACGTCTCATCCCTGGCAATGTTGGTCTGGAGCCCGTGGTCATGACAGTGTCTGCCAGAGTTCTGCCCTGAGAAGTTAGCTCTTTCCTTTTCAAACGAGTAGATATCTTGAGAGAGTTGCTTTGACACTGTGCCAATATCCTGCTTGTCCTGAAACGTTCACCTGCAGATTCTGGCATATTGATCTTGTTTCTTAGACACTTTATCTTATCTCCTTATTGTCTCGCTTCCATTATGGGACTTGTGGCTATTGAAAGGTTCTCGTTCACTTGCTTAAACGTTTGTCTTCCCTTGTGGACAGAACGTCCAAAGGTGGACACCGGGCTTGTCTTGGGCACTTCTGGGTCCCCGGTGCCCAGCCCAGGGCCTGTCGTACAGTAGATGCTTAGCAAATATTTGATGAAGAAATGAGATAACACCAGTCAGCAAATCCAAGGTGGCACCCCAAGAATCGGGTGCGTTGTAAAAGAAAAGGTCTTCCCTGACTTCAGGCTTTCATTCAGATGACCCCTGCTTGGGTAGATGTCCCTTGAGCGCCCCAGCGAAGGCCACCCCCTCTTAGTCACATTGCCTGCTCAGTGTCCTGCACAGCGCTTCATACTCTGAAGCTATTTCGTTTGCTGGTTGGTTCATTCATTCATTTAATTTGTTTATTGGCTGTCTTCCTGTCACTCAGTTAAAACGTAGTCTCCATAAGGTCAGAGGTTGTGTCTTGATCACGACTGTGTACTCAGTGCCAAGCACGCCGCCATCCGGTGCAGACAGATCCCTCTCTCCAGCAGTGTTTTCTCTCTCCATAGGTTTAATTATCCTGCATAAAGCCTGGGACCCTGGAGCGGAAAGGGTGGGAAGGCAAGCTAGGCAGTCTGACCTCAGACAGCAAGCCCAGTAATTTGCAGCCAGATGCCTGCCCTGGTGGGGGCCAGGCTGAGACAAAGCCAGCAGGGTGGGAGGTTGGGGGAGCCTGGGGCAGGGAAGGTGGCCTAACCTCTTTTAAATGGTGGTACTTGGGCTGGGATTGTCCCCTCTCTTTATACCAGCTTCCTCCTGGCAGAAATGGGGAAAGGCACAGTCCCAAGCTCAAAGAGTGACAGGAGGGTTCACGGGTGGTTGTGTTCAGAAAGTGTTTTACAGATGGGGACACTGAGATGCTGCAAGGAGAAAGGACAAGCTCAGGCAGCAAGTGAGGGCCACGCAGGGCCTTAAAGCCAGGTCTTGCCTTGTACCACCTGAGGCTCATCTGGGTCCACAGAGACATGTCTTTGGCCTTTGAGCTGACAAAATTCACTGAATACCTACTGTGGGCCTGTCATCAGGTTGGGGAGGGTGGGGGAAGGGATGGAGGAGGAGAGAGAAAGAGAGGGAGAGGGAGAGGGAGAGACATACCAAGACATACACATAGATCTAGAGACACAGGCCCAGGGATACACACACACACATACACACACACACACACACACACACACACACACACACACACACACACAGACCAAGCAAGCACAAGACAGAGACTTGAAGTGGAGCAACACACAGGTACTGACACAGAGACAGAGACTGAGACAGAAAGAGAGAAAGGAACAGAGGCAGAAACAAAGAGGCAAAGACAAAAAGAGACATTGACAGAGAAAGGGCAAGATAGAGAAGGACAGAAAGACAGAGGCTCAGGTGGGCCTGCAGGTGGTGATAAACAGGCCTGTTGGTTAGGGACACGGCAGGCCTCCTCCCAGCCCAGCCCACGGGTCTCCTGAATCACACTCCTGTTGGGCAAGTGTGTGCTGCATACCTGCCCACATACAGGCCCATGTGTCATTTAGTTTAGCAGGAGGTGCCCCAAGGGAGCCAGGGACTTCTGGGGAAATTAGAGTGAACGCGAGACACGCCCATCATCCATCCGCTCAGGTGCCGTGTTACCTCTAATAGAGAGGCAAGTGCCTCTGCTCTGTCCCCTGTGGGCATCGCTGAAGGAGGTCCCACTAGAAACATTTGGGGAGGGAGGTGGGTGTGGAGCAGGGAAAGAAAATCAAACTTAATAATCACGCCAGTTTCTTTTCTGTGAGATTCTGGAAGCCTCACCATCCCCTATGGGATCAGTCATATGGGTAGAGAAACGCTCTCTGAGGCAAAAAAGGAACGTGTTGGTTCATATCACGGTGGGTACAGGTATTGTATGGCCTCAGGCTCACTTGGATTGAGGTGCTCAGATGATGTTTTGGGGACCCGGGTCTCTGTCTCTTTTTCCTGCTTTCCTATGCATCTTTTTATTCTCAGGTAGCATCTTAGTTTGGGTTCCCCGGAAGCAGACCTCAGGACAAGGATCTGAATGGAAGTCATTTATCCTGGGAGTGATCTCAGAAAACGGGAGGGGAGTGGGGGGCAGTCTGGAGAGGTGGTGATCATCAAGCCAGTTATCAAGGGGGCAACTGGGGCTCTCTAGGAGATGGTGAGGACATGCACCCCAGAGTCACCTCATGTGGGTCATTGGTTGGGCTGCCCCCTGCGGCGGGGAATAATCTGGCTCACCCAGTTGGCCCTGCACATGGGCAAAGCAAGGGACGCCAACCTGCCAGCACCTTGATCTTGGACTTCTGGCCTCCAGGACTGCAAGACAATAAATTTCCATTGTTTTCAGCCACCTGGGATGTGGTACTTTGTTACAGCAGCCTGAGGAAACTAATCCACCCTGTTTATCAACGTTCCATCTTTAGAGAGAGCTCTTTCTCCATCTTTCCCCTATCATCGTCCATTTGTTCCTTTATTTACCAAATATTCCCTAAAGATCAACTCATCTGTTGTCTTTCTTTAGAAATAAAACTTTGTGAGAACCAGAAATCAGAAACCCACGTCTCTTGCCACAGAGAGATAGGACCCACAGAAACAAAGATGGAAAATAAAATGATGTCCTAAAATCCCAGCTGGGCCAAGGAGCTTTCTCTGAAAGACATTAACAACTGTCTGCAAGCCAGTAGCACCCAGCGGACTTTCAGGAAGTGATCCCGAGAAGGGGAGAGGTGGACCCTCAGTCTTCTCCTTCACACCCACCCACTGGTTCGGGGCTGTCGTCCCCTCTGTGTCTCTCCCCATCCCTCTCTTTTCTGAGCCTCTGGCTGCCTCCTTGGCTGCTTGGCCTCTTTCTGCCTCTCCAGCCTACGCTCCGCCCAGAGGACTCTTTCAGACCTGAGTTGTGAGGAAGAGCCAGCCCCAGAGAGAAAGGGCACTGAAGGCAGAGGGCACAGCCCGTGCCAAGGCCCTGGGGCAGGACCATGCCTGGCGTGTTGCAGCACAGCAGAGTGAGAGAGGGGGAGGGGAGGGGAGGTCTGGAATTTGTGTTCTAAGTAAGGACTGACCTCATGGGGAGAGGGTACCCTGAGCAGGTCTGGGTCCTTCTAGGAGTCTCAAAAGGTCAAAAGGGGATAACACTTGCACCTTCCTTGTTGAGTCACTGAGAGGCGCACAGAGATGATGCTTGTAGAGCGTAGCTGTGCCTGCTGGACCAGGGGCCACCAGCCCCCAGAAAGCCCAGGATCCAGGGATGCTCCAAGACTTCTGGAAGTATTTTCAGGGGCTGCCCAGGCCCCAGGTTAGAGGCCTGGGAATTCTGTCTCAGCCACAGGCCCAGGCAGCTGGGGCTCCTGGGGGCAGGATGTAACAGGGCGATGTCACAGAGGCTGGGGCATCTAGAACCCTGGGGGCTCCTGGCCTCTGCGTCATCTGCCAGGAGGGCCACCTGGGCAGGTCAGCTTCTCCTGAGATCAGCCTTCAAAAACAATGCAAACGTGGCTGCCACCAGGAACAGTTCCAACCTAGGTCCACCCAGGTCCCAGCCACTCTGCTCACCGGCCTCTGAGCCCCCCATCCAAGCCACCTCCATTCCATCCTGGCCACGGGCTCCGGGGAGAACCTGGAGATGCCCAAAGACCTCTGGTCTGCTGTCCCCAGCGGGACCTAGTTCCACAGCGCAGCCAGCTGAGGGGGCACAGCCGCCATGGGTGGGGGACAGCTGCTGGCTGTGGCCCTTGGGGTGGTCAAGGCTGCGCTGATCCTACTGGTGCTGCTGGCGCCCTCGCAGGCGGTGGTGCGGGCTGTGCTGGACAGCAACTCGAGCACGGTGGACTACGCAGCCCTTCCCGCCATGTTTGGGGCGCCCCTGGCCCCTGAAGGAGTGCGCGGCTACCTGATGGAGGCCAAACCCGCCAACGCATGCCACCCCATCGAGGGCCCGCGGCCGGCGGGCAACGGCTCCCTGGGCGCCATTGTGCTCATCCGACGCCACGACTGCACGTTCGACCTGAAGGTGCTGCATGCACAGCGGGCCGGCTTCGGAGCCGCCATTGTGCACAACGTACGCTCCGACGAGCTTGTGCACATGGCGCATGTGCACGAGGACCTTCGGCGCCAGATCGCCATACCCTCAGTGTTCGTGGGTGAGGCCGCCTCGCAGGACCTGCGAGTCATCATGCGCTGTGACAAGTCGGCCCACGTCCTCCTGCTGCCTGACTACCCGCCCTGCCCTGACCTGGACTGCCATCCGGTGCTGGCGGTCTCCTGGGTGCTGGGCCGCGCCCTGGCCCTGCTCACGTCTACTTTTTTCATCCTGCGACGCCTGTGCAGCTGGCTCTGGGCCAGGTGGGCCCGCAGGCCGGTGGTGGTCAAGACGCCAGCCTGCCAGAAGGCGCAGGTCCGCACCTTCACACGACTCAACGACCTGTGCGCCATCTGCCTGGAGGAATATGAAGAGGGCGACCAGCTCAAAGTCCTGCCCTGCGCCCACACCTACCACTGCAAGTGCATCGACCCCTGGTTCTCCCAGGCTACCCAGCGCTCCTGCCCCATGTGCAAGCAGTCGGTGGCTGGCACGGAGGACAGCGCCGACTCCACCATTGAGAGCTTCGGCGGGGAGGACCCGATGCCGCCTGGACGCCAGCTTGCTGTCTGGGCCATTCAGGCCCGGCTGCGCTCCCGGAGGCTGGAGCTGCTGGCCCGAACCAGCCCACACCGCCCCTGCAGCGCCACCTCCGCGGGGCTTGCTGAGGCGGCGTCCCTGGAGAGGCACCCGGATCCCTGAGGCCCACAGCCCCGGGTGGGAGAGAGAGGTTGGGTCGGGGAGGGTGGAGACAGATGTTTCTGATCTGGAGACAATAAAATGGGTTTGAAAGTGGCTTTGCGCCCTGGCTGCTGTGGGCCGCCCAGCCTCTGGCCTCTCACCCACTCATGCGACTAAGGCCAGACGAGCCCAAGGCTGGCTCCCAGTGTCTCGGTGTGAGTGAGAAGGCCAGGGTCAGGGGCGGGCATTCAAGGTCGCTGTGTCATTGGCCAGTGGCTCCAGGACAGGCCCCATGCCTCTGTTCTGACCCTGGCTGCTGACCCCTTATATGTTCATTCATTATTAATTTAAACTTGTTTTAAAAATAAACTTTTAACTTTTGAATCATTTTAAATTTACAGAGAAGTAGCAGAGGTGCTAGAGTCCTTATGGCCCCTCCCTCAGCTCCCCCTGCCAGTTGCATGTTGCGTAAGCACAGCCCGCTTATCAAAAGTGAGAGAGCATCACAGGTCCTTTATGACAACTCAACTCCAGGTTTTATTTGCATTCTTCCCATCAGCCCAGGTTTTTGTGCCAGAAAATGTCAAACGCGGGGAGGGAGACCAGAAGGATGAGCCCCCAGGTGTCTGTCACTCAGGGTTGAGTTGACTTTTCCACAGGCACCCCATCTCTTGCTATTTGATGCAAATCCCAGAAATTTTTCATCTGTAGATATTTCGATTTGTGTCACTAAAGCAGTAATTCTCAACTGGGTGAGGATTTTGTCCCCAGAGGGCACTTGACAGTGTCTGGAGACATCTTGGTACTCATCACTGCGGGGGTTCTATTAGCCTCTAATGAGGGGGCAGGGATGCCGCTTAACACCTTATGGCCCCCAGGACGGTCCCCACGGAGTCCACAGCATGAGGAGTCACACTCTGCCCTGTAAGATAAACTTGAAAAACAACCCCACAAATTCCAGTATTCTGTTCCAAATAACCATCTCCTAATAGCATCAAACACCACACGGGGGACACCTGAAAATGTGGACGTTTACGGTGGATGTTTGTTTGCGTTGTCCAAATCTAGAGCTGCTAATGGGCTCCTACCTCTTCATTGAAGCTGTTCCCTCCATCCCTCTCTTAACTTTGCCTTACACTTTGTGTCGAAGCAACTGGGTCATTCACCCTGCAGAGATATCCCTGGTCTTTGGTGACTGGGCGTCCCTGTGGTGTCATGTCACGTGTTCCTCAGTCCCCTATATTTCCTGTGAATTTGTACTTGGATTCAGAAGCTAGCTTGGACGTGATTTAATTTTATGGCGAGTACATAAGGTGCTTCTTCAGCCCCCAGCATGCCCCCCAGAAGGTCTGGGCCACAAGGGGTCTTCTGGGCAATGAGATGGGGTTCTTGCTTGGCCATGTGGTGACCACAATCAAGGATCTGAGACCAGAACCATGAGGAGGTGAGCAGGAGTGTTCCAGGCAGTGGCGTGTCACGCACAAAGGCCCAGGGGCAGGACCGAGCCCAGTATGTTAAGAGGAATAGCAAGGAGGCCTGTGTTGCCCGAGGGAGCGAGGGGTAGGTGAAGGAGGGTAGGGCAAGTTGTACAGGGCTGTGTAAAGCTCGATAAGGAATTCAGGTTTTATTCTGAGGTGCTGAGTAAAACCACTGGAGGTTTTAAGTAGCTCAGGGAAAATCCGTGTCAGCAAAACTTCCACGTCTCTATTTTATAGACGAGACAACAGAGGCCTAGAGAGGCCAAGTCACTTTCCTGGGATCACACGGTGTGTGGCAATGACAGGATATGGACCTGGCAGTCAGGTCTTGGTGGGTTCACGAGCAAACATTTTTGTTTAGTCAGGGTTCCCTTTCCTTTTTCATACACATTGAAGAGTTTTCCATTCATGCTCTGCAGCAGAGCTGAGGGCCTCCGAGGTGGCTTAGGAGGTTTTCTCTTTCTGGAATGATGATGGCAAAGGGTGGGCCCTCTGCTGTGGCTCGTGTTTATGGTGGGACTGACCCCCCAGAGCAGCTTAAGCCCATGAGGCTCAATGCTCATGAACATGAAGAGTCAGTTCAGAGCGGGCATGGAGGCCCCACGGTGTCCAGGCTCCTTCTGTATTATTACTCCACATCCTCAGTGAGTGGCTTCTTCCTCCTGGGACAATGCAGTTGCTTGAGCTCCAGCCCTCACATCTGCATTCCAGAAAAATGAGGAAGAAGAGGTGAAGAAGGGCTAACCCTCTCCCTTCCCGAACACTTTCCGGAAATTCCACACACCACTTTTGCTCACACCCCTTCTGCCAGAACTTAGTTGTGTGGCCAGACTTCCCAAAATGATGCTGGGAAATGTAGTTTTTATTCAGAGTGGCCAAAGGTCCAGCTGAAAACGAGGGGTTCTATTACCATGAATACAGAGAGAGCACATGTTAGGGGCAGCCAGCATGGCCCGCCAGTCAGACGCACCAAAGGTCACAGGTGCCACGGTGGAGCAGCACATTCTGGTTCCCCAGACTCATGATCAGATCACTGGGGGAGAGAGTGAGCTCACCGTCACTGGGAATGAAGCTCTTACTGAGGCTTTGCTGTGCTCAGTGACCCCACTTGTAAATAGGGAATAGCAGCAGCACCCGTCCTGCAAGGTTCCCTAAGCATGGGTAGTCGTGCACATTGCCTGACAGAAACTTAGTGACCTGCCTACAGTCCAGCTATAATTTAGGTGATCAGAGCTGTGGTGGGAGAAATTCAGACACTGGGTTAACTCAAATGGAGGTGCCTGACCCAACCCAGAGAATCCAGGAGGCTTTCTGGAGGCAGTATCTTCTGGCTTGAGACCAGAAAGAGGAGGGATCAGCAGTGTGAAAAGGAACAGTGATCCTGGAAGCTGAAACAGCAGGGGCAAATACCTCAGCAGCCTGATCTGGCATCTAGTGGGTCCTTAGTAGGTGTACATAGAGGCCTTTCCCCCAAATCAGGAACTGCTCCCTCTCCCAAGGGGGTTCAGCTTCATCCCAGCCTCCTCAGTCCCCCAGCAGCCAGGCTGGGCCCTTCTCCAGCCGCCTCCAGGAAAGCTGGGTGCTGCCAAGGACTGCCAGTTTAGTGGGGCCAGCCTGTGCCAGCCCGATTGGGCCTGCTTGGCAGCCGCTGTAGATAAACAACAGCGGAGGCCGCCTCCTGCCCGTCCAGGAAGTGCTCCGTCTGTGTGGCCTAAGGGGGAGTGTGACCAAATGGGGAAACTGGGGCTCAGAGAAGGAGCAATTAGCCTCGGTGATGGGGACGGACTCAGGGATGATAGCAGCTGCCAGCGTAACTACTGAGCACATATGGGCTACCAGGTGCCTGCACCAGCTCTCGGCATCCCGAGCCAGGCTCCTGGGAACACCCCCATTTCTGGAGGAAGAAACTGAGTTCATGAAAGAGGATGTGGTTTGCCCCGGGCCACATACTTGGGGGCTGACCAAGCCAGCAGAAACAGGGAGCTCACTCCCCCACCAAGACAGTCCTTTCTATGTTTAAATGGCTGTAACGTCTAATTCCTCATTCTGTTGGCCTCCACCACCCCACCTGTGGGTCGTAGCTCCAACTGTTCATCTGCACAACAACATGAGCTGACCAGCTATTTCTCCAAGCCTGTGCTGGGCACCCTAGATGTAGCAGTGACCAAGATAGACCCAGTTCCTGCCCGCATGGGGTGCCCAGGATCAATGGACCGTGACAAGGTAGTGGCAGGGTGACTAGGGCTGTGATGAGGGACACACAGGAAAGGTTTCAGAGGATACCTTCTTAGACAGGTTATCTACCTCTAGACCAGGGTAGAACGGAAGTTGCTGGGCAGGAGTGGGAAGGGTGTTTGGGGGTGGGTGACAATGTACACAAGGACCCAGAACCCTGGAAGGCACAGGGGCTTTCAAACTTTTGAAACCCACCCTGCCTCCGTATGCACACACTTCTGGTTATGACACACACATACCAACACTTCAAGTTTATAGCAAAGCTCTCTTCAGCAGCCTGAAAGAGCTTTTTATTCTAGAAAGACAAATGGAAGTAGATCTTATTATAATCAATCCCATTTTCCAGATGAGGAAACAGAAGCCTAGAGAGGTTAAGTGACCTGCCCTGGGGCAAATGGCTCAGAAAGGACAAAGGTGGGATTCGAAGCCCGGAAGCCTATCTTTGGAGGCTGTTTGCATCACTTCTCTATTAATCCCCACGAAGAATGGTTGGAATGGAGTGAATGGTGGAATGAGAGGCAGAGTGACCCGCCCCCACCAGACCAGGGTGCTCAGGGCATCCCTCACCCCTGGCTCTGTTCCACTTTCTCCTTTCAGCCTCCTTTGGTGGGTGCCAGTCTTTTCCAGTGCTGTTTGGGGACTGTGTTCTCTTCGCCTCTTCTACTCCACAGACCCTGCTCCTAATTATATGACCAGTGAGAAGCAGATTCCTAGGAATTGTTACTGCCACTCCCAGTGGCTAACGGAGGCAGCTGCAAAATGGTGGAGGCCACAAGGAAACTGGCTGCCAAGATCTCAGTTCAGACTGGCATCTGGAAGTGTGTGAAGCTGATTCATCACCTGGTCCTCCTTCCTTCCTCCTCTTCTGTCACCGCCTCTTCCTCACTCTGTCCTCTTCCTTGCCCACCTCTCCCAGCCTCCCAGCAGGGCCAGGAGGGGAGGACGTTTTTAGGAACAGATGGCTGCCTTCTTTGCCCAGCGTTCTGCCAGTTAATTAACGCCGCCTGTAATTAAACTTCCCACAAATTAGCTGTCAGCTACGCTAAAGGGAACTGTCCCTCTCAAATGCCACCTTGACTTGCTGAATTGTGAGCCTTGTCGACAAAATAATTAAAGGCAGAGGGAGGCAACCAAAATTTGAAGGTTTCCCCCACCGTCTATCACTATCGGTGTTCATGGCCAAACGCTCCCACCCAAGGCTTGGAAACACAAGGCTTTTTTTTTTCTGAGGTTCTTTGAATTAATTCTCATTGTGGAAGGAACTTTATTGAGTGCTTATTGTCAGGCAATGTGCTAGGAGCTGTGGACACAATAATGAACAGGATAGCTATAATCATTGCTTTTGGAGCTTACCTCCTTGGCATACGTTTTTAAAAGCAAAGGAAATAAATGAAGTTGTTACAGCTGGGGAAGAGCATTCAGGGAGCGGGAACAGCCAGCGCAAAGGCCCCAAGGCAGGACCAGTTGTGATGCGGGCCAGATAGGGTGAAAACGGAGGAGAGGGGAGAAGTGGGCCAGCAGGGATAGATTTGGCAGGCAGCAGTGCTGGGATTGGCTGGTATGTCATGTGGAGGAAGAAGGGAAGAGAAAGAAGGGAACTGGAGACTCCCAGGTCCCTGGCCCAGGGAACAGAAGAAATGGGCAGCTGATACACAAAGATGCCTGATTTCCACAGACTAAAAGCCTTTTTCAAAAAGGAGGCTGCAGCCTCAGGTAGGCCAATTGCAAAGGTCCAGGGGGTGTGGTCCAAGGCCAGGATGGAATGAAGCCCCCAGCCTGGGCCTCTGCACCCTAGTCTCCCCTAGGAGGTTGCCCCAGCCTCAAAGATGGGGGCAAATGCTACCCACTCCTGTTAGTATATAATCAGGTCCTGACGGCTGTAGAACCAAGCTCCCGGGAGACACCAGGGGAGAGCAGCAATGTGCCTGCCACACGCACCCAAAACACAGAGGCTCAAGTCCCAGCTCCTGGGGTCAGAGGAGGGTCATGGGAGCCTCACCAGGAAGGCAAGAGGGCCAACATGGACCTCTGCATTCTGGCCCCTCCTAGAATGTCTTGCAGCCCTGCAGGCCTGATTTCAGGCCCCCAAAGCACCTCAGGACCTTTGCATGAGCAGTACTTGCTGCTGCAACGCCATTGCCCCTCCCGCACTGCCCGTCTTGTCCTTTAGGCCTTTGCCAGGTGTTACCTCTTCCAGGAAGCTTCCCTGATGCCTCAGCCTGACTTAAATGCTTCCTCTGGGCTCCTACCCAGTCCGTGCTTATGCCATTATGGCCCCGATCACCCTGTGTTGTAACCACCTGGCACCATGTCTGTCCTCTTCCCCCACTAAACTGGTAACCTCATGAGGGCTGGAGCTGCCTTTGTCACTGCTGTGACCTTCACTGACCAGTAGAGTTGGTGGCACATAGTAGGTTCAATAAATAATAGTAAATAATAGTAGAGCCCTTGGGGCCAAATGTGTTTTAAAATTAGGAATATCCCAGAATTTAGGATACTAATAAGATGTACTCAGCAGGCATTATAGAACACACCCCTTCCCCCCTGCCCACTCCCCCGCCCCCCAGCAGGGCCTGGGGCAGCCCATGCCGCCTCCCAATCAAACAGCAATATAATGAGAACATTCACAAAAAACAGGATAAAGCTTATTAATAGCCAAAGGCTATTAAC
Organism: Macroglossus sobrinus; assembly: GCA_004027375.1. Lineage (NCBI taxonomy): Eukaryota > Metazoa > Chordata > Mammalia > Chiroptera > Pteropodidae > Macroglossus > Macroglossus sobrinus. Next base: position 91,596 of record PVKZ01001193.1, read on the forward strand.
TCTTGATCTTGATGAGTTTTAGAGTCATCCTGATGAAAATGTTCTATTTTCAGGGCTTTTCAGATGTTGGAATTGTGGGTTGGCGGGGTGTGGGCCTGTGGTCTGTGCTTGTCAATGCTTTAGCCTGCCTACGTGCAGAGAGGTGGGGTCTGCCCCTCTCACCCCAGCAGGCTCCAGGACCCACTGGAATCCCAGCTCCACCCACTTGTGAACTGTGGGGAGGTGACAGGAAGTGGCCTCCCTCTGTGCCTGGTTTTCCATCTGTAAAATGGACATGATAATGGGCCTAATTTGTGGTGCTATCGGGAAGAGGATTAAATATCTTTGCTCGTATTTAATTTAGATAAAGTGCCTGGAATGTCATCAGGCCACTGTTAAGTCCTCAATAGTTCTTTGTTAAATCTTAAAAATAAGAATTAAATAGACTAGAAAAGACTCAGGAGAATGAAGATTACAGGCACCCTTATCACCGAGAAAGTCATAATGAGCAAAGATGTTCATTTTGAGGCACGTGGCTGGAACTTCAGACCAAACACAAAGCAAACAGGGAAAATTGTGAGATCTCGTCTCTCTCTTTTCACCTTGTTCTCTCCTTGTAAATTAAAAACACATGTCCCGAGGGAGCTCTCTGGGGCTGTGGAACTGCTGTCTGCTGTCTGTCTACGATCATGGTTACACAGGTGTATATATTTGTCAAAACTCCGAACTACATCCTTAAATTACACCTCAATAAAGACAAAAAATATGTGTGTAAATGCCCCCAACCTGTGTCCATAGACATGGCCGGCAGGAACACAAAATGGTATAGCCCCTCCGGAAAACCGTTCAGCAGTTTCTTGAAAGGTTAAACACACACCTATCATATGACCCAACTATCCTCATCCTGGGTGTTTGCCCAAGAGAAACGCAAGCATATATCCACATGAAGACGTGTGCGACAATGTTCGTAGCAGCTTATTCAGAAAAGTCAAACACAGAAAACAACCCGAATGCCCATGAACTGGTGACTAGCTAAACAAACCTGGGTCCCTCTATACTCCAGAATAAGACAGCGGTGAGAAAGAGTGAACCATATTCAGAAGCACAACAGCTCGGAGTGAGAGAAGCCAGTTTCCAGACGTGTCCGCTGTGATTCTATTTATAGCAGTTTTAAAAATAGGCAAAAGAAACTGTAAGGATGGAGAGTAGAAAAAGGTACCTCGGGTGGGGGGAGGGGCCCTAGAAAGCCCTGCCTGGTGGAAAGTTCTATACAGGGCCAGAAGAACCAGGGTCAGGGGAGGGAGGCAGACAGCAAAACTAAGGAAACATGGGGAGACTTCAGCCATCATGCTAAATAACATTCGATGGCAATATTTGGAAAAATCAAAATAAGTGTGAAAAAAAAGTCCAGGATGAAGAAAAAGTCAAGGATGAACAAAATATCAAAATTTTAAACAGAGACAGCATTTGCCCTTACACTCGTAAGACACCCATCAGAAACCCGTCAGAAACCCGTCAGAAACCCGTCAGAAACCCGTCCACTGCCCTCCCTGGCTGTGGGTTCTCTCTCTGGGCAGGGGCCTCCAGGGTCTGGGTTTGGCTAAATATGCACCCAGCTCTACAATCCAGATCTGTGCCTTTGCGATATGGAGTCACACCTCAGTGAGAAAGTTAAAAAAGAGACAGGCGCACAAAATGACCTTTTTCAGTCGCAAACATGCCCACAAATGAAAGGGGAAAAAAAAGCCCATTAGAATGATTCTGGAAGGGAAAGGGGATAACAGAGGAAGAAATAAGTATATACATCCGAAATTAATATAAAATAATATTGAATGTCAAGTGTAATGGGAAAAAATTGCTAAACAAACAAACCAATAAAACAAGAAACTGGTAGGGTGGGGATGGGATCAAAGAAATGTTTGTTAATTGAATACGGCAGTGAGAACAGCACAGCTTCCAGCGCACCCGGAGCTCCAAGTAAATAAACAAATGACCAAGATCATTATGAGGGGACCTTCCTATTTCCTCCTCCACAGCCTCTGAGAGCGCCCCCTGGCCGTCCACCCTTCCCACTATCAGTCCGCAGCCGCACGGTCTAGGAGGGGGAAGGCGAGATGACCGGTGGTGTGTCCCTCCTTTTCGCTATTATTCTGTGAACTCCAGAGGGCAGGCTCCTGGGTGCTATTTCGCCTCAGTGGGTCCCCTGGGCTGGCATAGAGCGGGCGCTCCGTAAATGTGCACTTGACCTGAAAGATAAAGCTCTGGGGTCTTTTCATTGCCTGGAGCTGTAAGGGGGGAGGTGTCTTCCACTCTCCCTGGGGGCAGGAAGTGGCGGACAGGGGTCACTAAGTCCAGCCCCGCCCCTTCTTGCTAGCGCCTGAGTCCAGAAAGGGGCAAGAGCAGGTGGGGTTCCACAATCAGGATGGGGTTAGTTGCTCAGGGGCCACCCCAGGGCCGTGCCGAGGCTGAGGGAATTCCCACCGGTGTTTCACAGGGCTCCGCCTTCCTGGGAGCGATGAGAACGGCCTCCAGCCTAGCCAATGGGAGTGCGGAGCGGGCACATTACCTAATCAGGCAGCGTGGCCATTGGCTGCAGCCTCCCGCTGGGCGGGACCCGGGAGACAGGGTGGGAGTTGCTGGGGCAAGTCGGAGGGTCTCCGCGGAGGAGGAAAAAAGGGGAGACAGTTGAGGAGAAGCGGGGAGGGGGGAGCACATGGATGAGGAACTTGCAGCATCTCCAGGGCAATAAGTGAGTCTTTATAACGTGTGCCACCCTCCACGCTGTGTCACCCCCCACGCGGGTCCCCTCGCCTGGCCATCTCGAGGCTGATTTTTGGGAGGAAGTAGAAGAGGAATGAGTGATCTCCATTTCGTAAAATGAGGAGCCCCTACCCCCATATACACAAAGCGCTCCCAAGGAAACATGGACAGCCCCCTTCCCCCTTGAGTTCCGGGGTACACCCTCCAGCCATAGACAGCCCTGGAGCACCTGCAGGTTGCAAGTTGTGTCTCTCTGAATCTGTTTCCCTGTTTTCCTCTGCGTAAAATGGGGTCGATAGTTCCCAAGGGGGTGTGTGTGGTGTTGGGGGGTGCTGTGAGTGTCCATTCATTTACTAACAAGCACATATTGAGCACCCACTGTGTACCTGGCCCCGTGCTGGATACTGGGAATACAGCAGTGAGCAAGCAGGCCTTGGCCCAGCTCCCTGGACCTTAGGCCTGGTGAGGAGAAACAAATGTAAACAGGTGGACCTCCATTTCAGAGAACCATAGTGCTGTGTGGAAAATAAAAGCAAGGGTAGAAGGTGGAAGGAGAGTGAACTGGAGGCTGCGTCAGCTCAGCAATCAAGGAGGGCTCTCCTGAGGAAGTGATGCATAGAGTCGAATGAAGCTCTGAGATTTGGGGAAACGGCATGTGCAAGGTTCCTGGGGGCAGGACCAAGCCTGGCATGTCAGAGGAACAGCAAGAAGGAGGCCTGTGTGGCTCAAGCAGAGTCAGAGAGGGGGAGAGAGGAAAAAGGAGAGGGCAGGGTGGGGAGAGGCCATTGGAAGGATTTGGGCTTTTTACCCAGAGGGAAGTGTGAGCCGTGGAAGGCTGTGGGCAGAGGAGAAGGCCTGATCTGACGCAGGTGCTCACAGCCCCCTTGTGGAAGCTGCTGCAGGGATGACTGACAATGAGGGACCAAGGCGGGACCGGGGGACCAGAGGGGACTGCTCTGACCCACCTGTGTGATGATGGATCCAGGCCAGGGTTAGAACCATGGCGGGAGTGGGAAGTGGATGAAGACCAGGTATATTTTGGAGCCAACAAATTTCTTTCCAGGGGATTGGGGAGGCAGAGTTTTGGTTCCTGTACATGACTTGGCCCACGGTAGGTGCAGGAGGGATGAGTAGTAGCAGGATGATTGGGTGGTCTTTCCCTCCTTCACTCCCACCAGGCCTCCATACTCCGGGTCAAAGGAATGAGTGAGTCATCCTGGCAGAGGGTGGCAAGGACAGGTATGCAAGGGTGCTGACTCAAGCTTCCCATCCAGGCATCTTTGATTTATCCACAGCCCCACGACTCCTCACCTGGGGTCCCAGTGTGCCCCCAAGTGAGGTTAGTAACATTACAGCCCTCTCTAGGGGGTCCTCCTGCCCTCTTGGCTGAGAACCCCACCTCTGTAATCCCAGCCCACCTGGTGCTGAAATCCCCGCTCAGTCCCTGGGTGGCTTGCATACATACCTCCAAGACTAGGAAGCTCACCATTTTCGATGAGTAAAAGATCTTATGGTTGACCCCCAAATATGCCTCTGTCGGCTGGGTTACCTTTTAAAAATATGCCTTAACCTGTTTCCATCTCTCTCTGTCTTCTGTCACCCCCAGAACAAGTCTCCTCCATATGCTTTAAAGGGCCCAGTAAAGTCTCTGTCAATTTCAGCTCAGCCATCCCAGTCTCACTCAACCTTGTCTGCCTGTTTCCTTCTCAGCCTTTGCACAAGCTGTTTCTCTACTTGGAAGGCACTTATTTTCTTTTTTGCTTGCCTGCCTCACTTTATACAACTAAGCAGTTTAGATGTCAGACCTGTTAGCCAGCCTTCCCCCACTCCCTAGGGAATGGAGTGTCTGGGATTATTTCTCCCCTAACCCAGCCTTGCAGATTAGAATTGCTACTGGCCAGCTGCCCTCCTCTAAATTGGTAGCTGCCTGCAGGGCTCTGAAATTCACCAGCCAAGACTTTTGCGAAATTCCCTTCCCCAAAAAACTGCCCCTCGGGCTCTCCCTGAGGGCATCATTAGTTTAAAACTATCTCCTTTGATCTGCTCCAAGTGCCCCCCCCCCACCCAAGGCACAGCGGGGAGGGGGGTCCTTTGAAGAGTGATTGACTAACAGCCATTAGATTAATGGCCAGGCACAACGTTTTCATTTCTGCTGCATCTACAAAAATGTTCCCATGTAATTACAATTAAGGACATATTAGCGTGTGACAGCTCTGGCTTTCTGGTCTCCCTCCCCCTCTCTCAGGCCATTTGCCTGTTTCCTCCTATTTTCTCTCTTCCTTGGCCTTCTCTCCCTCAGTTTTCCTCCCAACTTCTCTCTTCTTGCCACCTTTCTGCCCTGAAACTCATTTTTTCTTCCTCTCTTTCTTCATGTCTTTCTCCTCTTTCTGACTCTGTTTCCTTAATCTTTCGTTCTCAACTTCTGTTCCCATCTCTGTCTTCACCTGTCTCTGTCTTCTCTCTCTCTCTCTGTCTTTGCCTGTCTCACATGGTCCTTCTCCCTTCTTTTGTCTGTACCAGTGTCCACTGTGAGGTGCATGGGTCTTAAAGGTGTGGCCTGAGCGTCGTTATGTGGGTAGAGACCCGTGTAGCCACCTCCAGATGACAAGAGAATAATCTAGTCATCTGAGCTCCTCAGTGCCCTCTACCCGTCAGGCCCTCTCAAGGGCAACTGTATTTTGTCTTTTTCTTTTGCCTTTTCTACTCTGATCCTGGGACCAGAGCCCTCCTACTTGCCTTTGCAGGACGGGACCAAGTGAGGGGCTGTGTGCCTGTGATCTGGGGAGGCCTCCTGTGGATAAAGTGGGCATTCTAAAAAGCCAAGTATGGCTTGCTAGGCCCCTAAGGGATATTACAGGCCAGGACCCAAGAGAGGGAGGTTCTTACGTAGCGAGGACAACCTTTGTCCTAAAACTCTTCTGGATTCTGGTCCAAAACTCCATTATTGCTGACCAGGCTCTTATGAAAACAAAGGCTGGAATTCCCAGTGTTCTTGACCTACAGATGAGCCTTGAAGGACCCAGGGGGCCTTCACTTCTGTCTCCCCCTACAGACAGCAAACCTGAGGCCCAGCGTGGGCACTAACCCATAGAGTGAGTGTGGGCCCAGTGAGATTAAGACACGGGCTCCTGGGGACTGTCTCGGGAGTGGCTTTCCTTTGCTGAGCCTCACTTTTACACAGGTGTGGAATGGGAGGCTGAGGATTGGGTTAAGTGGTGCCAGTCTCTGGGCTGTGTGACTCCTGAAGCTCCAGCCCCTGCCCAACTCAGGCGGGCAGCACCATGGAGAGTGGCAGCAGGAAGCTTTCTTCCTGCCTGTAAAATCCAAGGTCAGAGGTGAGCTTCGCAGGAGAGAGAGCCAGTGATATGTACACTATCCTCGTTGGTGCCCTGGTGTCATGACTTTGTCGGCATGTTTCCCAGTGAAATGCGTCACAGGAGGGATCGGTTTTGATAAAGGGCAGCTAGGCTTCTGCAAACAAATCTAACCCTGTCTCATCTTGTCTGTGTCCCAGGGTCTCCCTGGCCTGTCCAGCCTTCGGACCTGTGTGGTGGCCTGTCCCCAGCTCATTTCAATTTCGGTCCCACCTCCACTCGCTTCCGTCCCGCCCTGCCCCATGCCTCCGAGCCTTCGAAAGCAGGGCTTACCCAGCCTGACACTTCTCCCTGACAATGACCTGGCACAGGACTGGGCCTCTACTTGCAAAACAGTAATAGTAATGGCCTTGCCCCCGCCCCCCTCATTTACTTAACACTGTGCTGGGCATTATGCCCTGGCTGGGCCTGGATCTTCTTGGGTAATCTGTTTTTCAACAAGCACAGCCATTGTCTCCATTTTACAGATGAGCACGCTGAGACACAAAGAAGGTGTGATCCTTGGCTAAGAAGTAACCAATGAGTGGCAGGGCTGGGCAACCCCCAGACACCACCCCCACTGGAAGTGAACATCAGAACACAATGAGCTCAGCCTCTCCTCTCCCCTCCTTGTGTTTGAAACCAGGTCTGCAGACGCGGAATGCCTGCTGTCAGCGGCTCCTCAGGCCTCTGATAAATCGAGAGAATTAAAATCCATTTAGAGGGAAATCTCTAAATAGGTCTGTGTTGTGTTTTGTGTGTGTTTTTTTCCTGTCCTTTCTTTCCCCTCCTGCTGTCTCTGGCTGGGTAATGTATTCCAGGAGCAGAACTGAATCCAACTTAATTGAATTTAAAAGCAGGTACTACATCCGCACCTTATAAGTGAAGGCGGGTGGAGGAATCACTGTGAGATGGAGTGTTTTTATCCAGTCTCCCCTAGGTCTTTGTGCCAAGGAAGTGGCGTGGCCTTAATCTCCGTTTAGGGCTTCTTTCTGGGGTCTCCCTGGGCTGAGCCATATGGGCGGAGGCTGGAGGGGGAGAGGCCGTGGGAACGTGCAGGTGAAGCGGGGGTCCTGGGAGGACATCTCACCTCCTCCAGGCCTCATGTTCTTTCCACCTGCAAACCACACCCCCAGACACCCCAAATACACTCTCCCCTGACTCCACCCTGACCCAAATCCCCATCAGTGCTTGCCTGGACTCATTGCTCCATCCCCAGTCACCCACAGCGGTTGAAGTGATCTTTTTCTTTTTCTTTTTTTATTGTAACTTTAAAAAAAAGGATGGTAAAAGATACATAACATGAAGCTGGCTGTTTTCACCATTTTTAAGTGGCCAGTTTAGTGGTACCAAATACTTTCACACGTTGTGTGACCATCACCACTATTTTTTCCCACCCAAACAGAAACTCTACGAGTAAGTGGTAAACCCCCATCCCTCTTTCTTAAGCCCCTGGCCACCTGTCACCCACTTTCTGTCTCTGTGGCTTCGCTTACTCTAGATATCTTGTGTAAATGGGGTCGCACAGTGTTCATACTTCTGTGGGACAAAAGCTTGTTTCACTGAGCATGTTTCATGGCTCACCCACATTGTGCCATGCATCAGAACTTCATTTCTTTTAAGGCCGAGTGGTGTTCCAGCGTGTGGATGGACCCCAGTTGCTCATCCACCTGGCAGTGGACAATAGGGTGTCTTCTGCCTTTTGGCTGATTGTGACTCATGCTGTTACAAACATGAGTGTCCAAACACGTATTTGAATCCTATTTTCAGTCCTTTTGGGGATATGCCTAATAGCAGAATTGCTGGGTCATATGATAATTTTATGCCGAAATGATTTTTAACGAATGTCATTCATGCTCTTGTTCTAAATTCTTCCGCAGATCCCATGTGTCCACAGGAAAGTTCAAACACTTTCCCATGGCCTTCAAGATGCTGCCAACTTCTCACTTCTTGTCTCCCAATACTCCCCCATCACCCAGTCACATCGAATTACCTTTGCTTGCCCCTGGGCCTTTGCACATGCTGTTCCTCCTCCCCAGAGTGCTCTTCCCCATTTTGTATTTTGGTCTGATATCTAACTCCTACTCAACCTTCAACTCTCAACTTTTTCTGACCCGATCTCCCAGGCTGGATCAAGCATCCCCTCTGTGCCCCTCGAGCTGCTTGAGTGTTCCCGTCATGGCCCTAATCATGGGACACAGGTGACCTTTCCTTCTCTGACACTGCTTAGGTGGGTGTGGGTCTGTCATGGTCACTGCTGTGTCTCTAGCACCCAGACAAGGGTGCAGCACACAGTAGGTGCTCAATAAATGCTTGCCTCATGCCGACAGGATTCTTTCTCTTTTCCCACAGACCCCACACCCTTGAGAAACGAGACACAGACACTTCCAGCTTCCTGCATCTAATGACAGATTTTTAACAGTATCTTCGGCTGTCGATTAGAAATAGATCCAGTCAATATGCTTGTTTTTCATTCTGCAGTGCATCCATGATGGATGGGTGGGTGAGTGGGAGTGCTGTTTAGCTGAGAGAATTTTCTATATGTTCTGGGCTCTGGGCAGACTTTCTTCAAAACGCTATATGGCTTGATCTCAAAATGAGAAAGTCATTAAGCACGTGTGTGCGTGCGCGCGCGCGCGCGCACACACACACACACACACACACATTGCAAGAGAGCATCTTGTTCCTGAAAAAAAAGACGCAATTAATACACAACTGCCAATGTTGCAGTCTGTGCATGAAGACAGTGAGGTCCACAGCTGACAGGGAACTAGAGGCAATGTTGTTTTTCTCTTTTTTCCCCAAAGCACATCAAAGTTCTTCCTGGAAGTGTTGGCAACTGTGTTAGAGAGTTGAGAGATTTTCCTTGTGTGATGTCTCAGGCTGGGCTTCCTGCAAGCAGCCCCAAGGGGGAAGGGAAGAAGCCCACTGTCATGAGCAGGTGACCACCAATGACAGCTGGGACTCAGTCCACTGGGGACCCCTGAGAGATGGTGTAGAGCATGCACTTGAGGTGCAGGAGCTGGGGTAGTTACACTACCTGTCGCTGGCCAAGGACTGCTTCTTGAAGCATCAACTCTCTGGCATGTCCTGCCTGCCCCTCACTCTGGCTGAGTGAGCCTCAGCTAGCATGAGAGGCAAGTGACTGCGGAAGGGTGCTGTCAGCCAGCACGGAAGTGTGGGTGCTGGGGGCGTGCAGGCGGGGCACCCCTACGTCTGTGACACACAGCGTATTCACAGCATTCGTTCCCATCGCCACTTATTCAGAAGGATTTATTAAGTCCCTAATGGGTGTTGGGTGCTGGGCGCTGTTTTGGGGGTCGGGGTCAGTGGTAGACAAGACAAACTCAGTCCCCATCCTTCTGGAACCTGAGGACACGCATCCAGGCAGTCGCAACATTGGGTGGTGAGACCTGTGAAGCTCAGACACGTGTGGCACAGAGGAGAGTCCTCTCAGCGGTGGGCAGGGGCTCAGGCCAGGCTCCCCAGAGGTGACATCGAGAGATGAGTGGACCTTAGATGAGCGCGGAGGAGTGGGGGCAGGGTGGTAGAGAACAGAGTAACTAGATTAGGAGGGATTTCGAAAAATAATTTAGAGTTTTTGTTGAGTGCACTGGGGAGCCATGGAGAGCTATGGAGGTGAAGAGGAAGGGTCAGATCTGCACTATGGTCAGTCTTTCTGTCGCTGTATGAGTTCCGGGAGGCAGTCAAGGAGGCCGTTGCAGGAGCCAGTGTTTGTGTGAACGAGGCAGGCAGGGATAGAGAGATAGGGTGGGCTGGAGACAATAATTAAACCAACAAGGATCGGTGAGTACAGAGGTGTTGACTCTTGTTTCCAGCTTTCCAGAAAAATCCTGAGGCCTCTGTTGAGATGGGGCACAGGAGGAGGGGCTGGCGTAGGGGATAAAGCAATGCTTTAGGGGTTGGGTAGGTTGTACCTGGTGGGCATCAAATAAGAGGGATGAACTGGCTGGAGCTCTGGGGCTAAATCTAGCTGGAGATTGCGGTCAGGGCATCGTCTAGGTGGTTGAAGCTGCAGGAACAAGTGGACCACCCTGGAAAAGGCCAGAGCATTAAAATATTATAATAAAAAATGAAGTTCACTTTTTTCTCCTTGTAGCAAATGTGAGAAACCCAGTTCTCTGGCTTGCTGCATTGGGCTCAGCAGTCTCCACGTTCCCCAATGTAGTGGTCCCAGGAATCCCATCAGCTCTCTCAATCTGCATCCTTTGGCCACGTGACCATAACTGACCCAGTCAGGAGGTCAGTTATAATAGGATTCAGTGATGGGCTTAAGTGACCTAAGCCCCACCTGGAGCTGGGGGTACAGTTAAACCGCAGGATTTGAGAGGGAACAAGGCATGGGCCAGTTAAGGCAATACTTCCTGCTGTAACAAATCGCAAAACTCAGTGACCTGGCACAACAAGAGTTTATCTGTTGCTTATGTGAAGTGCATAAGAGCGGTTCCTGGTTAACAGGCAAGCTTATCTTCATCTGGGGACTCTCCAACCAGCTGCTTCTGTCTTGTGACTTCTCCATCACCAATGTGGAGAGCATGGCCAGGACCAGAGGTGACGGGCACATTGCTTCCACCCACATTCTATCGGCTACATGCCAACTTCAGGGGCGCTGGGTAATCAGTCTTGCTGTGTGCCCAGAAGAAAGAGGGTATAGCTTGACAAAGGCTCTCACAGGCCCTGGTATGGGGTAGCGCCCCCAGGTGGCAGCAAAACCAGGCAGGGTGGAGAATGTGGGTCAGGAAAGGCCACAGATGTCCACCAGGATGGTCCTTACCACTAACAAAATGGAAAGACAGTCTCATTCATCTTGCGATATTATCAAGCGATGCAAAATATTCTCAGTAGTTGAGCTCCTGCTGTGTGGGGACCTGATGTGTCTTGGTCACGACTTTGTCGCCATATCTTAGAACAGTGCCTGGCACACAGTAGGTGCTGGAAAAATACTTACTAGGTAGGTGAATGGATGGGTGGGTGGGAACATGCATGGTGGGTGGATGGGTGGGTGGGGGGTGCAGGGGTGAAATCATCCCTTCTCCCTTCTTTGGGCTGCACTGATACAGCTATGGACGCCGATAGTATGAACCCCCTAAATAGACCCCAATCATAATTTCGAATTCTGTGGTATTGGAACAGTCTTCTGCCTTCCAGGTAGATGGATGCCAGGCTGGTGGCCATGAGGTGGTTTTAGGTGACACACGAAGCCTCTTTACCACTGAATCTCACAGTGGGAGCTCTTGCCCTCACTTCTTGAAGAAAAAAGTCTTAGTTGAGTGTTAGGCAGTCTCTCGCATCCCTCTGACATGAGGGTCTCCCTGTTGGACAAAGGGTGTGAGGAGGCCCAGCTCAGAGCCACGGAAACACCTTCTCTCATCAGAGTTAATGGCATTATTTGTTTTTATTGAGTCGGTTTGCACTTATGCCCAGTGATGCTGGCTTTTTATTTATAGTCATGATAAACAATTTCCTTTTCAATAGATTTAAGATTTTAAGAACTGGTCACTTTGAAAGAAATATTCAGGACGTCATTGGGGAGGTGGCTGGACCGGTGGAACTGGGACAGATGTCAGTCTCAGGTGCAGGCAGCCTCGCAGCAGCTCTGTGACCTGGGGCAAGTCTTTGCCTCTGGCTTTGCCTCTCTGATGCTGTTTCCTCATCTGAAAATGCTTTAAACCATCCTCTTGTCATGCGTGGAATAGTTTAGGTGAATCAGTGAGCTAGGCTGGCTGTGCCACGTAGGTCCCTACAAGCTTCTTTGGGTCTTATTTTGTCTCAAAAAACAAGTGAGGAAATAAGAACGAAAGTTTTCTCCTGAAATGAGAGAGGTTAATTATGTTCACTAGGGGTAGCAAAAATCTCTCTCAGGTCCTTGAGAAGTTGGGGGTGTCTTTTGTTGTGGGGGAGACTCCGTTTTAACCTATTCACAGGGAGGATGCCCGGGTCTGTCACCTGTGCTGTTTTTCTTCTCCTGTGTAATAATAAACCTGTGCATTAATGTGGGAGCAAGAGGCTTTGTTGCCGTGGATGAAGTTTTCAAACAATTGGCAGAGTTTCAGGGAGGGACTACTGAGAGAGCTCCGGGGGCCGGGAGGGGCGTCATTTCAGGACTTGGGTCCATGCTGGAATAGCCCATGTGTGGGGGGTCTGATGGCGCTGGGGCTGAGCACCCTGACCTTTCTCCAGAGTCAGGGCTGTGTCCTCTCCTCCCATCCCCCAGCCTCCCAGGAGGGGTACTGGTGTGTTTTCCCTCGATGACATTTGGAATCTTTTAATAGTTGTCACATTAGCATACATTTGCATACCTTATGCTAATCAGGCTATTTATTTTTAAAAAAGCACTTTGACTTGTGGGGCCCTTTCTCACCAGAGATCCAGCACCAAGTTTTCCCTTGAAGCTGTCTACTTCCCTGGAGGGGAGGGGGCTACATTCTGCCACAGCCCAAGGCCGGGAGCTACCACCTCCAGACACGTCCCAGGAGAGAGGGACTCATCATCAGCCCCGGCCCTTGCCGGGTGCCTGAACCACGCTGGAACCAGCAACCCAGGGAGGATGCTTTTCTCATGTCCATTTCATAGCTGAACCAACAGAGGTAGGAGGTGAGCACCAGATCCCCACCTGAGGATGGGGCTCCCCAGACAACCACTTTCTCCTGTTACGTCTTCTGGCTGGGCCGGGCCATTCTCATCTTACAGAAGAAAATTCAACCACAGTTATCTCTTGATATTGCCCATGGCTTTGCCTCCTGTCATGGTGAGACTTCTTGAGAGAGCTGTCCACACTCGCTGTCTCCAGCTCTCTCTGTTTCTCTTGCCCTTCCTCCAACACCTCGGTCTCCCCCTTCACCACAGCTCCTTCTCCCCCCACACACACATGCCTCCCCCCAGATCCCAGCCTTGATACTCCTGGGTCTCTAACAGTGTCTACACCAGGGGTCCCCAACCACTGGTCCGAGGCCCGTTAGGAACCCTGGCCGCACAGCTGGAGGTGAACAGCGGGTGAGCGAAGCTTCATCTGCATTCACAGCCACTCCCCAGCGCTGGCATCACCACCTCAGCTCCGCCTCAGTTCCTAAGACTTAGATTCTCCTGGGAGCATGGTCCCTGGTGCCAAAAAGGCTGGGGGCTGCTGGTCTATACCTCATGACACTCACAGATCTGTCTCTGCCTGGGCTCCCCTGAGTGCCAGACTCTGGGTCGGCCACCCATCAGTGTCTCCATGGGGGAGGGTGGGGCTCACGGAGGCCTCTCTCTGAACGTGGCCACTTTATGCCCGACCTTCCTCCCAAAACCGCTCCCACACCCAATCTGGCTGAGGGTAGCCCTGTCCTTGTAGCTGCTTGGCTGGGATCCTGGAGTCACCCTCTGACCCTGTGTCCTCGGCAGACCTTGGCCTCCCGCCTTTAAGAATTGTATGATGTTCCCCACCTCCTCCTGCCGCCCCCCGCCCCCCACCCCCATTCATCCTGCAAACTCCCTGCTGACTTGTTTTCTGGTTTTCACCCAGACATAACTCCATCCAGGGCTAAAACTAAAAGAAATCTCAGTGCAATTTTGGTGCAGTGCCCCACCAGTTGCTTGGCCTTGGGCAAGCGGCATTTTTCTCTGAAACTTCATTTTCTTATCTGGAAAATGGGGATGATCCTTGCACCACCCCAAGCAAAAATCCCTTGAGGGCCAACTCTCTGGTCTCAAAGAGTTAAATCCAATCTGGGGCAGTGACATTTGCAATGCATGAAGTTTAAACATCTTCAATAAAGAGAAACAAATCCGGCCTAGTGCTTTCTGATTTATAGTAATTGCAAACCATCAGTGGTTAATATAATTGTCTGGCTGAGGGGGTGGGGGTCCATGTGGGGTGATCAGCGCCGGGTGGGGTGCAGCCCAGTCAGGTTAAGCAAATGCATTACTGTAATAACCTGGGAGGTGGCTGGAGCCATTAGCAAGAAGGGAGAATAAATATTATCCCAAGAAGCTCCAGAATCGGCGGTTTTATCACCGAGAATTGTCCCCGTGCTATTTACTTTCAATTTAGATTTTCGGGAAAGTGGCTCTTGGCACATTTTATGTATGAAGGAGAATGACTGGAATTGAAAAATGACCTGATTTTTCCATCCAGGAGGAAAAAAACCACAATGTCTCGGAGTCCTGCTTCATCTTGCCCAGTCACTGTCCCTCTGGGTTGTTCTTAAAACCTGAACCCTGGGACCCAGGCTCAGCTGCTTCCTGGAGGCACTGGAGTTTTACCTGAGTCCGGATGCCCAGGGGCCATTAAGTCAGATGTCCAGAGACACAACCTTATTTAGTCACAACCAACCTTACAAATCCTCAAGTCTCATCCGTTTGTTACCTGATGGGGAAGACGGGGGCCCAGAGTAAGGCAGTTGTGAGCCACCTTGCGTCCACTGGCTCCAGGCGTCTTCCCATCCACACCTCCTCTCTCTCAAGAGCCTGCACTGGCCCAGGAGGAGAAAACCCTGCCAGGCCAAACATCGCACTCAGAATAGAGTCCAAAACGCATCACAAGTCTCCACGTAAAACGTGAAACCATCAAATGTTTAGATGAAAACAAGAGCAAATCTTCAAGACCTGGAATTAGGGAAAGAGTCTATAAGCATGACACCAAAGGAAGCTCCGTGAAAGAAAAAAAAAAAAAAAAGGATAAATTGGGTTTCATCAAAATTAAAGCTTTTGCTCTGTGAAAGATACTGTTAAAAGTATGAAAACACAAGCCACAGACTAGGAGAAAATACTTGCAAATACCCAGCAGAGGATGTGTATCTAAAATATATAAAGGACTCTCAAAAAATGTATATATAAAAGATTCTCAAAACTCAACAATAAGGAAACAAATAACCCAGTTAAAAGATGAACAGAAACAGGAACAGACATTTCACTGAAGAGGATATGCAGATGGCATATAAGCCCATGAAAAGATGTTCAACATCATTAGCCATTAGGGAGATGCAAATTAAAACCATAGTTGACATATCACTACACATCTGTCAAAATAGGTAAAATAAAAAGTAGTGATAATGCCAAATGCTGGTAACGATGCAGAGAAACTGAGTCACCCATATGTTGCCAGTAGGAATGTAAAAAGGTACAGCTACTCTGGAAGAGCCTGGCAGAATTTTGTTTGTTTTTCAGAATTAAACATGGAAAAAAAAAGAAAACTAAACATGTGCTTGTCATATGACTCAACAATTGCACTCCTGGGTACTTATCCCATGATAATGAAAATTTACGTTCGCACAAAAACCTGTGCGGGTGTGTGAACAATTCAGATGTCTTTCAATGGGTGAACAGTTAAACTACCTGTTGTCCCTCCATACTGTGAAATACCACTCAGGTATGAAAAGGAATGAACTAGTGATAAAAGCGACACCTTGGATGGATGTCAGGGAATTATACAGAATAAAAGAAACCAGTGTCAGAAGGTTATACGCTATACAATTTTATTTACATAACATTCTTGAAACGACAGAATTATAAGATGGGGATCAGACAAGTGGTTTCAGGGTGGTGGGAAGTAGGTGGCTGTAGAAGCATGAACAACCCTCGTAACGGAGTCTGGTCTGTGTCTTGGCCGCGGTGATGGTCACGTGGATGTACATGGGATGACATTGCCTAGAAACACACACACACACACACACACACACACACACACACACACAAACGAGTGCATATAAAACTGTTGCAACCTGAAGTGTTGAAAGGTTGTATTAATGTCAGTTTTCTGTTTATAATATTGTAAGATGTTCCCACTGGGGGAAACCAAGTAAAAGGTATACTAGATATTTCTGTATTCATTTTTCTTTTTTGAACAGCTTTATCAAGATAATTCATATATGTACAATTGATTCATTTAAAGTGTACAATTCAGTGGTTTTTAATGTATTCACAGAGTTGTTCAACCATTATTATATAATTTTAGATACTATTATAGTAATATATTTAGATAATATAATTGATAATAGTATCAATTAATCAATCAAATAATAGAATAATATTTAGATAATATAATTTTAGAACAATTTTATCACCCTGAAAAAAAAACCTATTAGCAGTCACTCTCTCCCTGCCCCCAGTCTCCGGCAGCCACTAACCCACTTCCTGTCTCCATGGACATGCCTGGTCTGGACATGGCACAAACATGGAGTCACGCAGTGTGTGTCCTCTGCATCCGGCTTCTGTCACTGAGCGTCGTGTGTTCAAGGTCTCTGTGTTGTGATAAGTGTCAGGGCTTTGCTCTTTTTGTTGTCAAATAATATTTCACTGTATAAGGTACGTTTTTATACATTCTTTCACTGATGGACATTTGTTTTTTTCCTATTTTTTAGCTATTATAAATTTTTTTTTACACTTACAGCACCTGGTCTTTCTAGGCGGTCTCCCATCTAAGTACTAACCAGTCCCGACCCTGCCTAGCTTCCAAGATTAGATGGGATCGGGCTTGCTCAGGGTGGCATGGCCATAGACTTACTATAAATTTTTAGCTTTGAGTATGCATATACAAGATTCTATGAACATGCATAGAAAAGAATTTGCATGAAAATGTTTTTATTTCTCTTGACTTAGGAGTGTAATCGCTTCCTAGGTCTGAAGATAACTGGGTAAGCCTGTTTCCAAGGTAGCTGCCCCATTTCAGAATCCCTCCAACATTTGTGGGTCCCACTTTCTCCACATTTTCGTCAGCATTTGTTATCTTTTTTACTTTAGCAATTCTATGGCTTGTAAAAGTGAATATCGCTACTGCTTCAGGCTACCTCATTTCTGATTTGCCGATTCTCATTTTGTATGGGAAAGTGACTGGTGACAACTGCTTTACAATTCACCGTTGTACAGTGCTATATGCATATTGCTTTGTGCTGGTGAGTGCCAAGATTTACAATAGCCTAACAAGCTGACAATATCAGGAGTAATGTGTTAAAGGTGCACATAAATTTAAACTTAATTTATAAAGACAAACTCCAGATGCATTCGGGGACCACTCTTGTGATATATTATCTTGTTTACTAACAAAAACAACTTCACTTGTGCGTCTGCATTAGTATGTGTATCTAAATTCATAAACTTTGAGAAAGGCGAATGACCCCAATTTCTTGAATTTTCACTTAAAACCTTTAGGATCACATAACTATTAATGTTGGTTGATCTTTCTAGGTGCATTCATGATTTCTTAGCCAGGACTAGGTATAGATTCTTGCATCCAGCTAAAATAGTTATTTTCTGCTTAATTTCACATACATGCGTAATTACATTTACACGTGTTGGAATAGTGGGGGGTCTGGTTGAGATTCCATCCAAATTCTAAGACTGAGCTAATAGCCAATCTCAGGTAGCAATGAACATTAAATTTTATATCTAAAATTATTTTTCACCTTATATATTTGTAGATTAGCAAGTTTTATGTCCTTGCATGTTTGTTGGTTTTTTCCAAAATTATTTTTCAACCTTGATATAGCAACCAAGCCCTAGATAGATGTTTGGGAATAATAGGTATATGTAAACTAGAATTGTATGAATTTTCTGTGATAGGTATACGATACACCATTCTATGTTTTCTCTGTTTTAAAAACAAATAGAACCACTGGCTTTATTTTTCCTATTTGGTATTACTAAAATCCTTATACTACTGAACATTTGTGACTATTTGGAGGGTTTTTAAAAAGTTCACATAGATGCGTACATATAACATTTTTCTATTTTTATTTACATTGACCCAATCAGAGAGAACTAGTGAAAAAGCAGTTGGTTTGGCCTCACTTCTGCAAGACCCAGATATATCAAAGCATCTCTCCAGAGCATCCATTTGAAGCTGTAGAGGAGTTCCTCACAGAGGTGTGGGCAGGGGTCTGGGGAACCCGAGGGGTGCAGTGCGGCAGGAGCTGTGACCACGTCCAGGCCTGAGTGGGCAGGGGGCGAAAGGTGTCGCTGGAGTTGGTGGCAGCTGACACTTGGAGGGGGCTCAGTGCTCAGCAGCTGTGCAGCAGAGTGGGATCTGGGAGAATAAGTACCCAGACCTCTCTGTCTCTGTCTCTGTCTCTATCTCTGTCTCTGTCTCTGTCTCTCTCTCTTCTCTCCCCACTTCTTTCCATTGTTGAACCAACAAGATTTGGCCAATAGGAGACTGAGGGTTTTGTCTGGGTGGATGAGCCTCTCCCACCCTGAAGGCATGGCTGGAAAGCATTGAGAGGGGACGTGGGGAAGAGGATGGGCAAGTGGAGAATTTCCAGCACAAACCCAGAGCTGTGGCTATCTTGGGGCCTGTCATCTGAGTTCCTTGTAAGGTCTGGCTGGCTCCTTGCTGATTTTATGTGGCTGGGGCTCACAGGAGATGCTGAGAGGTAGACCGAGCCAAGTCATAGCAGGTCATAATCAGGTCCTCTGGGGGAGGAAATGGCCCGGTGACTCTGGCTAGGATTGGACTGAAATGTTTTCTTCCAAGATGGAGCCTAAATTATTCATCCTGATGTCCAAGACCTTCTTCAGCCAAGCTCCAAGCCTTTCATTGTCTCCCCCATCCTGGTTCTTCCAGTCCTGCTCACCTCTCCACCTGCATGTCCTTGCATTCAGCTGATTTGGTCTCAACACTCTTGGCACCAAGTCTTTGCCCGCATGGGCTCCTTGTCAAGCACACCCTCCCACTGCATGCCCCCTCTCCAGATCCTACCACTTGAGATCTGGCTGGCAGCATGTAGACTGAAAGCTTAAAGACAAGAAGGAGTCCATCACAGGAAGAGCCAGGGAAGAGCATTTGGGAGACGGCACTGCGAAGGCAGAGGCCCTGAGGTGGGAATGTGTGCACGGGTGGAATGAGCAGCAGGGAGGTGGGTGTGGCTGGAGCAGAGTGGAGGGCAGAGAGGTGGTGAGGGCAGCATGTGGGGGGCTCTTTTAGACCATGGTAGGTAGTTTGGACTTGAGTGCAATGAAGGAAGATTGGAGAATGTCTTAGTCTGCTCAGGCAGCTGTAACAAAATACCAGAGACTGAGTAAGTCAGAAAACAAACATTGGTTTCTAATGGTCTTGGAGACTAAGAAGTCCAAGACCAAGGTGCCAGCAGATATGATTCCTAAAGAGAGGCTCCTGCGGACTTGCTGATGCTGCCTGCTTGCTGTGTCCTCTCATGGAGGGCAGAGGAGCTCTGGTCTCTCCCTCTTCTTAAAAGGATGCTGATCCCATTGTGGGGCTCTACCTTCAGGACCTTATCCAACACCAATGACCTCTCAAAGGCCTCACCTCTAGAAACCAACTCACTGAGGGGCAGGGCTTCAACATAGGAATTTGGTGGGGAAGGACATAAGCATTCAGATCATAACAGAGTTTGAATGAGTGAGCGAGTAACTGTTTGGATGAATGGATGAATGAATAAAAACACATGAGGCTGATTCATAGCTGCAGCACTGGTTTACTCAAAGCCCACTGACCACTAGTGGCACCTGGTCTACCTCAATATCCCTTGAGACTGCCTCCCTCCCTCAGCCTGGCCCCCACTGTGTGCCCCACAGGGACAGGTCGCCTTGGCTGATTCAGAGATGCTGCAGTGGCAAGGCCCATCCTGGCTCTATCTTAATGATACCCAAACAGTTCCGCAAAACCAAACAGCTCATATAATTATTATAAAATATTAAAATGACACAAAATAAATTATTCACACACCTCATGTTCTGCTTCCAGGTGTTTGTGGACTAAAGAGAATTTTTTTAGGCGTGGAGTAAGGAGTGGCCCTTGAGAATCAGAGAAGTGCTGAGAGATTGTCTACCAATCATGTCATTGTACAGATGGGGACACTGAGACACAGGGGTAACTGGGGTGAAGAGGCAAAACTGGGACAGGGTACAATAACCATTTATGCCCCAGTGTGAGGCCACATACAATGTTTAGGTAGGGTGAGAAGTGAGGGTCTTTACTAACCACTCCCCCCAGTTGCTGGAGAAAGTTGGGTATTGCAGGCAGCAGGAAGGTCTTGGAACTTTCAGACTGATGGGGAGGGGAGAGATAGAGACAGAGACCTGGAGAGATGGACAGGCAGAGACAGACAAAGACAGAGATAGAGACAGAGAGACACTGAGAGCTACAGAGAGACAGAGACACACAGAGAGAGGCAAAGAGATGCACAGAGAGATACAGAAAGAGACATAGAGACAGACAGACAAAGAGAGGGACACACATAAAAAGAGTTAGAGACATATAGAGACACAGAAATAGTGAGAGACGGGGACATATAAAGAGATATATGAAGAGACATAGATACAGAAGTAGAGACAGACAGAGACAGGCAGACAGGTAGGCATAGATAGAGGGAGACAAAGAGATATATAGAAAATACCAGAAAGAGGCATACAGACACAGGAAGACACAGAAAAAGACACAAGACAGACATGCAGAGAGACACATAGAGACAGAGAAACAGAGAGACAGAAATAAAGAGATGCATAGAGATACAGAAAAAGACAGAGATACAGAGACAGAGACAGAGAGATACAGACACAGAGAGACTAAGAGATTAGATGTTGCTGCTCTCAGGTGATGGATGATCTTCTGAATTCTCACTTGGGTAGATAGAACCAACACTGGGGCCAAATAGGGCTTGGGAGGTCAGGGCCCCCAGTGGGGGAGGCTCCTCCTACCCGAGGCCAGCAACACAGGAGCCGGGGTAGAAGTTCTGTGGAAGAGCGCCGTGGGTTCCTGAAACCCGGAATTCCGCAGTCAGGCCGGCGTGGGGTATAAGCTCCCTCCCGAGGAACCACAGCGAGCAGGGCGCCGGAGCCGCTCACATCTGCGCGTTTCAGCACCACGGACAGCGACGCGGCCCTGGGGATAAAGCAGGACATCCCCCGACCCCGTCCTGGGGAGGTCAGTGGCCCCAACACTGGGCTTTCCTACCAGCCTGTTGCAGGGGCCAGTAGTTGTCCCTGAAGGGAAGGATGGTTGCCTCCTTTCACTGATGGGTAAACTGAGTCTCAGAGCTGTGAAGGGCCATGCATAAGGCCCCAACCAGCCCTGTGTGGGTTTTTACTGTGTATGCCTGACCCTGTGATGGGCACTGGGGACACAGTGGTCACTAAAATAGACAAAAATTCCTGCCCTTGTGAAGCAGACAACTGATATAAAGAAAAAATTTCTTTTTCTGAAATGAATCCTTTCTGATAAAGATTCTAAAGAAAATAAAATTGGTGATGAATTAAAGAGTTGGGGGGGGTGATAATGGAGGGTTTTTCTGAAGATGTGAAATTTTATCTGTGACCTGAAGCAAATGGAGGAGCCAGCCTTGGGGAGGGTATTCCAGGCAGAGGGTGCAGCAAGAACAAAGGCCCTGAGGTAAGAGAAAGCTTGATGGATTCAAGGAGCAGAAAGAAATAAACAGAATTCAAGTTAATTTTCAAATGAGTTGGAGGACCGAACACTATGCAAGTCTGGGCAAGGGGTCAGTTGGCTATTATTGTGAGTAAGGGGTGGGACAAATATCTATGGAGTCTTGGGCTCAAATCCCAGCTGCTACTTTCAACTGAATGACCGAGGTAAGTGATCATCTGTATTGGTTAGTGATTGCTGCGTAACAAATTTATCCAAAACACAGTGGCTTAAAACAACACTTAGGATCTCAGCTTCTGTGGGTCAAGAATCTGGGTGAGGCTGAACAAGGTCCTATAACAGGAAAGAGAGTCAGTACACAATCTAGCCAGATGGAAACCACGGCCTTTTTATAGCCCGGGCATGGGAGTGATGTCCATCATTTTTGCTGTGTTCTGTTTATTAGAAGCAAGGGGAGGGGTTGGATTACACAAGGGCAGACAGGCCAGGAGGCAGGGACTCATGAAGACATCTTTGTACCCTGCCTACCAGTTTCCTCATCTGTAAGAAGGACAGTGATTCCCTCTTTTTGGGGGTCATGAAGAAGATGCTGAGCGATAAGGCATGAAAGGTTCTGGGCATAGTGGGTCACCTTCTGCTCTGCATTCTGTTCTTCCAGTCAGAGGTGAGGTAGACCTGGGCAGAAACCAAGCTTTGCACAAACAGCTCTGACTTCCCTAGTGCAGTCTTTTGTTAACTTGTTGGCTCACCCCTGTGCGGGTTTCTGGTGGGCACTGAAATCAAGTACCACAAACTGTGGGCTTAAACGGCAGACAGTTATGGTCTCACAGTTCCGGAACCTATCAGTTCAGGATTAAGGTGCTAGCAGGGCTGGTCCCCTGTGAGAGCTGTGAGGAAATGGTCTGTTCAAGGCCTCCCACCTCGATTTGTAGCTGGTCGTCTGCATGTCCACATGGTGTCCTTCCTCTCTGTGTCTGTGTCCAAATTTCCCCATTATAAGGACACCAGCCATATTGGCTTAGAGACCCGCTTTCTCCAGGATGACCTCACCTTAATGGAACCAATTACATCTGTAATGACCCAAATAAGGGAACATTCTGGGTCTTGGGGGTTAGGATGTCAACAAATGAATTTGTGGGGGACACAATCCAACCCTAGCACCTACCAATGAGAGACTCCTTTCTGTTGATTTCTGTCTGTCTCTCTGCCTCACAGTCTATCTCTGATTCTGTGTGTGTGTGTGTGTGTGTGTGTGTGTGTGTGTGTGTGTGTGTTTCTCTCTTCTCTGTCCAACCTCATTTCCACCCCAGGACCCTCACATGTACCCCTTACTCTTGTAGCTCTGGCTCCTTCTCAGATCAGACGACCCCTCCTCAGTGGGGGCTCTCCCCCAACCCACTCTATCATCATCTTGCTGTTCTTCAAACCTACCAAGTGCATTTTTGCCTCAGGGCCTTTGCCCTGGCTGTTTGCTGTGCCTGGAACAAGCTTGGCTGCACATAGCTCCTTCCCTCGTTTTATTCAGGTCTCGGCTCAGAGTCACCTAGAAGCTAAGGACTCTCTCTCTGGCCTTCACTCCCAGTGCCCCTCCTCCCTGGCTCCCCCCACCACTGGTTTCCACCTCCAGGTAGATTACAGTCCATTGCTTTAACTGACTCTTCTGTCTCCACCCTAGACTGTCAGCCCCAACAGGGCAGGTATTGTTGTTTATTTTGGTCCCTGCTGTGTCCCCAGCTCCTAGACCAGGGCCTGGCTCTGAGCACAGTTGTCAATAAATGTTTCTGGAATTGAAGATTGCGACTAATCAGATCTCAGAATGACCGCATAGATCTCGAGCATTGTGAAAGCTTGGGATTTGCTCTTGAATCCCTGGTATATAACCTTAGAATTGTCACCAAACCTTAGAATCAGACTGAAAAGAGTCTAGGAATCCTCCCACTCCAATTCCCTCAGTGGCCTCTGGGGCAAAGTTCTCTAGCTTGTTTTGGTTACCTCCTGTGATGGGGACCTCATTATCACTTAAGAAGCCCATTCGAGTTTCAGATAGTTCCACAAGTGTGAAGATCCTTCCTTGAGAACTGAACCTAGGTTTTCCACCTTGTGGTTCCCATTGATCTCAGAGCCGCCCCTCCCCAGCTTCCTAAACAACTAGTCCACTCCCTCTGCCCCAGGAGTCCTGGGTTGAGGAAGTAGTTTGAGAATCCTGCTTTCTAGGCTCAGCTCCCTATTCTTCAGCCTTCCTTCTAACATGATGAAGATGACAGCTGAGGTGTGAGCTGATAGCTAAAGTGTGAGCTGATAACTAAAAGGTTAACTGATAAGGGAAGTGCTGGCTGATAAGGAAAATGTGGAGGATAACTAAAAAGAGTGTTAAGTAAGAACTAAAGTGCTTTGGTCAAGATCCCTCCCTCCCTTCCCCCCCCCTTTCCTTTCAAGGATTTATTGAGCACCTACTATGTGCCAGGCTCAGTGCTGGGAGTGGGAGTTATAAAGATGGATTAGTTGCAGTCTCTCCAATGGGACACTCAGTCTGACACTTCTGAGATCTAAGCTTTCTTGGAAGCTCCAAAGCCAGCAAAGTCTTTGACACCAAGGAGTTATAATTGTGGGGTGCGATGGTGGGCAGTCGGTGGATTTTCCCCCTCAGCTCCTGCCTGCTGATAAAGTGAACCCCTGAATCATTGGCACTTCTGGGCTGGCTCCCTCTTCTCTCGCGTGGGCGACAAGCAACTTCATCTGGCCCCAATGGCTGTCACTCAGCCCTAGTCAGATAGGAGACAACATGGTTGCCATGGAGATGAATATGCTTCCCCCTGGGAGGGCTGTGGAACCGAGGGAGCCAGAAAGTGCTTGAGGATGTGTGAACAGGCACAAAATGACCCAGGCCTGGTGATTCAAGTGGCGTCAATGGTGGTAGGTTAACTCCTTCGCTGCTCTCTGCTCATGCTCGGCGTCCTCAAGGGACCAGGGTTTTGGCATCAGAGCTGATAGCACCGGTTGTGGAGTGTCTTGGGCCAGCTCTCCTGGTTACCTAACCCTCTGCGCCTCGGCGGCCTCAGTGGAAAGTGGACTGAGCAGGTGCACTCATTGACGGTCCGCTGTCCTAGCTCCCTCAGGGCGTTTGGGCCAGTGGGGGAAGGTCAGACAGCAAAGGAACAGGTGAATTACAGAAAAGTCAGAGTGTATGAGAAAGACAAGAGAATGGAGGGATGTGATAGGAAGCGAAGGAGGAAGAGCAGGGGGACATTTAGCTGGGGGTCAGGAAATAGCCTGAAAGTAGGTGACACCTGAGCCGAGCCTTCAAGGGTGAGAAGACAAAAGGAGTCCTGATGAGAGAACAGCCTGTGCAAAGGCCCCGAGGCAGGACCACACCTGGCGGGCTATAGGAACAGCAGGAGGCCTGAGCTGCGGAACAGAGGGAGGGAGAGGGAGGGGAGAGGGCAGGAGTGGGCAGGACAGGTCACACAGGGCCTTGTGGGCACCTGGGGGCCTGTGGATTTTACCCAGAGAGCTGTGGGCAGAGGAGGGGCGGAGACCTGAGTCAGGCATTCGCAGATGCCCTCTGGTGGCTGCTGTGTGGAGGACAGGCTGTGGGGCAGAAGGGCGGTAGCAGGGCCCTGGGATGGAGGTCACTGCCCTGGTCCAAGCGCGCGACATCCGGCCTGCCGGGCAGAGGCCTCTGCCGGCCTTGCTGTGTCCTCTTTTATGGCTGCGCTGGAGCATTTACATATTAAAATACATAGAAGTTTATTATAAAGAATATCCTTTTTATTTCTCCTTTGTATTACAGGAGCAAGTTATGTTCTCTGAAATTACATGCATATGTCAGTTATGCTGTCTGTTAATTTTATTCTAGGATCAGCTGAGACTCAGACCTGGAGTGGTCCCTGGTGTGGACAGGGCCTGGCAAATGGTGAGCGCTTGGTATTTGGGGCCTGTGGTTCACGGGGTCACAGGGCAGAGGTTGGGTGGAGGCAGGGCTCTCTCCAGGCTCTGGGAATTCCAGACAAGTTGACCCCACGTCCCAAGGACCCAGTTATAGGCTCCCCTCAGCTCTCTCATGGATGGAGAAAAAGACTTTTAGAGAGGGTGAGCCATTTTCCCAAGGCCACATGGTCTGTCATGGTGAGCCTGAGATTTAAACTGTGACTGTTTGGGATAGCTCAGATGCCCTGGGGCCACAAATATTTGCTCTGCTTCTGGGGGAACCTCATTCCACAGTCGCCCTAACCCCTGCTCTCACACTTCTGGCTCGGGGTAACCCTGGTCTGGTTAGTGGGACTGTCACATCCTTCAGCACAGTGATCGGTTTGGAGGTGGCCACGTGACTCAAACCAAGTCAATCAGAATCAGACGTAGACTTTGCCAGAACCGATAGGCAAGAGGGTTCTCATTTCTGCTCTGGTTGCTGACTGGGAAGAGAGCCCTCTCGATGCCCTGAGCGGGGGGGCCTGACTGTGGATGAAGCCCGCCCCCAAGAGGAAGCCAAGCTGACACTGAAAGAGGCAGACTTCTATTGATGTCTCCTCAACTCCTGGGTCCAGCTATCACTGAAGCTGGCCCCTGGCCTTCATGGTTGCTAGAGAGGGGTTTTTGTTCTTGTTTTGTTTTCTTAAATCTGTTTAAGTTCCGTTGCTTACAACTTGAGGTACAGGATTCTTACACACAAAGTCCATGTCCTGTCATGGTGCCAGGCTCTCTGTGTGCTGAGCATGCATCATAAAGGGTACAAGGAGGCTCAGGCCCATGTGCTGTCACAGTGCTAGGCTCTCTCTGTGCTGGGCAGGCATTATAAAGGGGCACGGGGAGACTCTAGGAGACAATATATTTATATCTCGATTGCGGCGATGGTTATATGTTCGAACCTATCAAAGTGTATACCTTTGCACATTGATATGGCAATTATGCCTCAATATAGGCATATGTTTAAAAAACAGCACCAATAGCATCATTTCAGCTCTTGGATTCAGCCATACCTGAAAGCAGAGACCTTCAGACTTTTCAGATACATAAGTTGGACAGTGTCCTTTGGGGGAAAGAATAGTAATTACTATTAATTTTATTTCATTGTCAGTTTTTGCTAACCCTTCTCTGTCTCTTTCTTGTCACAATCTAGATACAAGGGGAGACCAAGAGAAGGCAGTGGTGTGACGTGATGCCTCTAAAAATGTGTCTAGGAAACTGCCATGGATAAAAATTTATGTTTGAGCTCCTCTGGAAAACTGCTCACCAGGTGTCTCTTCTGAAGGACTTGTCAGAGCCTTTACTATACAAATGGGACAGCTCTGAGGCTTGCTCTACGCAGTCTCCCAGAGGTCCCCAGCAGTACTGAGTCTCAGATGGTCACAAGAATCACTGCTCGTCGCTGCCCCCGTATTGGCTCTTTTTCTTACCAGTTTCTATATCTCCACTCCGTCTCAGCTCCTTCCTGGAACGGCGTCCCAGACAGCCCCACAGAACCTAGACCCAGAGCTCTGAGCCCCTCCCACTGGACCTCATTGTTCACTTGCATTTCCTCTCTCCTATTGCGAAATGTCAGAAAAACCAGAAGGCCCCTTTCCTTCTGGCTTGGGGAGAAAAATCTCAGGCTGTATCATCTCCTCGTCAGTTGCCCCTCTGAGTCCTGACTTCTGCTGTGCCTCCGCCCAGCCGAATTCTCATTCTGCGGCTCAGGATTCCTTCGTTCAATGCCGGGGCCCAGAGTGACTCTGGATTATTATTATTTGCACAGTAAGAAGCGAGCCCTTCCTCTTTCACTGCCTCTGATGACGTGAAGGAGACTTCCCTGGGACTTGGGTCTCTAACTCTTCTCTGTCTCTCGCTGATCCTCCTTTAAGCAAAGCAAGAGCTGGCTGCAGCCTCCAAGCCCCGGCGGGCGGAGACACTTCTCTAGATGGAATCCCATGTTTTGTTTCCACAACGTGCATTTGGCTGCCCACCTTGTGTTTGTGGCAGGTGTGACCAGCTCTCATTTCCAGGAGAGAAGCAGAGACTCTGTTTTTAAATACACTTGCTTGAGAAGACATGAGTCAGTTGGAAGGCAGATGCTAAATACATTCTGGAACAGGTGGGGTGCCGGCATGGCAACAGCCTTTACATATGATACTTTGGAAATGCTCCCCTCTTTCAGGAAGCCCTCTAGATTGCCCTGGCTGAGCCTGCAGGGTCTCTGCTTTGCTTCTCAAAGACATGCCCTTTCCCGTGAGGGCCCCCCACGTTGGCTCACACAGAGCGCAATTTTCATCTGGAAGCCTAGAGCAATGGCAGGTGTCGCTGGGCCTCAGTCTCCCTGTCTGTGCCGGAAGGGGGGACATGAGGGTGGCAGCTCTGGGGTCCTGGGAGGCGGAGGACAGGTGCCTCAGTGCCTGCTGGGCCTGCCTCCCACAGCTGCTTGTGTTGCCATGGTTACCAAGCAAGCCTTCCACCCTCTCTACCCGCCAGGCCCTCATCCTCAGACCAGGCCTTTCCAGAGACCAAGGCTCTTGGGTGTCATGGAAACGGTTTCCAGGCACACAGAGTGGGCTTCCCCATTGGCTGGCAGAGCTTGCAGGTAAAGGTCACCCTTGGGGTCACTTCTAGGGGCTAGAGCTGGGTTCAAGGTCCCCAGGCACGTGAAGTGGGATGTCTTGATTTTTAACACATTGGCTCCTGGGGCGGACCCTCTCCAAGTCACCTGGGTGGGGCCGGGACCTTTAGCCACTCCCTCCAAGCTCCCATAATTCCCCAACAAAAGCAATGCACTGGGCTAGTTTCGCAAATGTGGTATTCCGTAGTGCCAGCAGGCAGACTCTCGCCTTCTTCTAGAATATTTACTCAGCAGTGGGGGCTGCTACAGAGCAGGGGCTGAGGGCCAGGACCCTGTGCTTAGAAGCAGGGGAGAACACGGCTGGGTCTGGGAGATTGGAGAAAAAAAATGACAGCAGGTAACATACTTGTGAAGTCACTTCCTGTGTGCCAGGCCTTGTTTTAGATAAAATATAATAACTTACTCAGTCCTTACAGCAAGATAGGTATCATCCCCATTTTAGAGATGGGGAAACTGAGGTTCAAACAGATCAAATGCTTTGCCCAAATTCACGCAGAATGAGCAGGCTATGTGGCTTCAGCATCACCATCAGGCTCTTGGGTGCCTCTGATAAATGTGACCAAATGTCCCCAGGTGGAGATGGGAGCAGGGGTCTAGGACTGAGGAGGCAGTGGAGACCCTATATAGCCAGTGGGAGTGACGGCTGCTGCCAAGAAGCAGTTCCGGGGACTTCCAGATCCTTCTGAAATCTCCATGGGGACTGTGGAGCCACTGCAACGAAAATGATGACCCAAGTTGAAGAGGTGAGGCTGCCATGCAAACCCACTCAGCTTCAGGACAGTCCCCTTGGATCCCCGGCCACTTAGTTCCTTACAAACAGATGCTGCAGTTGGCCCCCCGATCTCTGGACATCTGGAAGGTGACTTAGGGCAACGGATATTCTGTGATGGCCCTGTGTGTCCATCCCGTGCTGAGAGGTGACTGAGGGGCCCGGGGTAGTGGGTAGATGGGGCTGGGCACAGACACACCCGGTACCTTGGGGTTAGGGGAGTCCAAAGAAGGAACCAGGGGAAAAGGGCAAAGAGATGACATTGGAAGAGGGGATGGTGAAACTAGGGTTTAAAAGGTGAATAGGAATTGGCCAGGCAAAAGAGAGGAGGGTTCCAGACAGAGGGGTCAGCTGGCACGGAGGCCCTGGGGCTGGACAGAGAGTCATAAGGTGGCCCAAGAGGCTGGGTCAGAGTGCTGAGGGAGGGGCTGGGATCAGAGAGGACATGGAGATTGCTATAGATGAAATATCTGTGTTCCCCCAAATGTGTACGCTGAAACACAACCCCTAATGCGATGGGGTTGGGGGGTGGGGCCTTTGGGAAGTGAAGAGGTCGTGAGGGTGGAACCCTTCCAGAAGAGACCCCAGAGGGCTTTCTGGCCCCTTCCACCATGCCAGGTGCAGTGAAAAGGTGGATGTCTATGAACCAGGAAGTGCAATCCGCCAGCGCATTGACCTTGGACTTTTGGAATTGTGAGAGATAAAGGTCTGTTGTTTATAAACCCTTCAGTCTATGTCGTTCCGTTAGAGCAGGCCCAGTGGACTAAGACAGAGAGATTCACTATGCAAAGGAAGTTAGGAGGGCCTCTTGGGGGAGGTGACATTTAAGCAGATTCAGGCAGAGGGAACAGCACAGGCAAAGGCCCTGAAGCTGGGCTGTGCCTGGAGTATTCAAAGAACAGCAGGGAGGTCCATGTGGCTGGAACAGAGTGAGAGGTGCTGAGGGCAGAGAAGCAGCTGGGACCATACCTGGGGGGTGCTGTTGCACTTGTCCAGGTGAGTGATGACGGTGGCCAGGCCAGGCAGTGGAGGTGGCAGTGGGATGGAGAGCAGTGCTTGGATTCGAGGCATAGTTTGGAGTTAAAGCCCCAGGTTTCACAGACTGAAGGAAGTGGGGAAGGAGGGACATGGAGGAGTCAGGGATGACAGGTTGGGGCGCTTTCCTCCCCGGCATGAGTAAATTCTCAGGCTAGTTTTGGCCGCAGACAGATGGTGGGCCGGAAGGCGGCTCAGGGCCATACGGTCTCCCGGAGATGTCACCGTGCGTCATGGCGTTCCAGCTTCCACCAGCTGCCGGCAACACGCAGCCCAGATGTCCCATCCTGGGGACAGCTGTGCCAGGCCCTTCCCAGCATCCAGCAGGTTTCATGTGCAGGGCGGCATCTGGAATGCCTCGACTGGGGAGGCAGCAGGGCAGGCTGGGCCTAGGAGGGGGTCCCTTTGTTTGGGCCATGAGGCTGTCCCCAGCTCTCATGGAGGGAGGACACATGGGAGGCAGAGCTCAGAATGGCTAGCACAGTGTTGGGGGTGTGGTCTGTCCTGCTTGAATAGTCAGATATAAACCACTTCTTGGAAGGGGAGAGAGTTGGGGGTCCCACACCAGACCCCTGGGGCTCACCATTTGCCAGTCCCCACCTCTAAGCCTGTGCCTGCCATTCCTCTTGCCGGGAGTGTCCTACTCCTTCTTCTTATCCATTCTCTCAACAAGTTTGCAGTGAGCACCTACTGCGTACTGTGCACTGTTCTAGGCACCAGGAAGACGGCTGCGACCACCCCCTGCCACAATCCCTGATCTCATGGGGCTCAGCCTAGTGTAAGACAGGCAATAACAAACAGATAAGCGAAATATTTTGAAAGAGGAAAGAGAACAGAACGATGTGAAAGAAAGGACTGGGAAAGCTTCTTCAGGTGGGGGTAGTCAGAGAGGGCCTCTCAGAGGAGGTGACATTTGAGCTAAGCGCGGAAACAGGAAGAAAAGCCAGCCCCTAATGGGGAGAGGACATTTTAGAGGGAACAGCAAGTGCAAAGGCCCAAGGCAGGACTGTGCCTGATGTTTCAGCAAAACAGCCAGGAGGCCCTAGTGGTTGGAACTGAGTGAGCGAGGGAGAGGAGAGGCAGAGGCCAGGAGGCAAGCAGAGGCCATGGGGGTGGGAGAGATGGGGGTGGGGGGTCCCACAGGGCTGTGGAGATAGCCTTGCAAGAGGAGAGCTCTCTGCACAGGCAGAGGGAGCCCAGGAGGAGGAGCAAGTCTGTGCAGACCTCAGAAAGGGTGAGGCATGTGCCCCGCAGACACTCAGTGACACACCTGCCTGGCCTTTCCCCACAACCCCGAGATTTGGGGGCCCCAGAACTCATTAGAAACCTTTCTCCAAGCAAAAGAATTATAAACGTATATATCAAAAAAGACCAGCGTGGCCGGCACCATAGGATCTCCCAGCCATGTGGGAAGGTGGCAGAGGAAAAAGAGGGGAAAGAAAGAAAGAAAAGCTCAGTATTTCTCATGTCCTTATCTGAGTAAATTGAGACGTATTTGCGAAAGTGTCAGGGAAACCTCCAGGAGAAACTATAAAATCACACAGCTGCTCTGAGGGCCCGTGACAGACAGCTCAGATTAATGTAGCTGTATTTTTACGGTCTGTTAACAACTGATATGGGTTTTAAATATATTATCTTCCATTGTATTGTCTGTCATTTAAAAAACTGCTCGTGTCTCCTGTGTTTGCTTTTTAAAGGTTCTTATAGAACTTTCCGCCGTGGAGCTTCCAGATCTTTTTTCCTTCCGTAGATACATCACTGCAGATCTTCCTCTCCCCCTGAGCTAGGTTTTCCCTGGCACTTTCACGGGTAATTTACCACAGAACCTTCCGGAACCCCTTGGGCTTCTTAACTCACGGAGGAGCTGCTGGAGGCCGGATTCCTGTCTGGTCGGGGGTTTCTGAGGTGTATAGATGGAGCTACTCCAGATGAATACACAGTGGTGAAGGATGTCTCGGGCCTCTGCCATGTCTGTCAAAAGGAGCCTGACCTCACAGAGCTCAGTCTGTTACGGAGACTTGTAGTGGTCAGCTAATGCTGTGGTGATGCCATGCAATAAACCTCCCGCCACATCTCAGAGGCTTATAATGACAAACACTGGTCTCTCTTTTACTGGTTTTCGCTTTCTCTCTCTCGGTGTACTCATCAGCTTCGGAGATTCCTGCCAAGTCCAAACTCCACTCTGAGGTGCTTCCTGTGCTCTAGACCAGGAAGCCAGAACGTGCCCCTGAGGCAGGACCCAGATGGAACTTGGCATCCTTATTATAAACCTTCATGTCCTCGTCTGGGGAATGGTCCCACCACCCACCTTGATCAAGGACCCGGGGGTCTGCTGCCCCTCCTCCCATCTCCTGCCACTCTGCACAGCCTGCCTGTTCCACCCCGTTAGCACCTCTCCCACCCATCCCCTCTACCCACATTATGCTCACCCGCTCAACCGCATTGATCTTATCCCTGGACAACGGAAGTTACCTCTTCCCTGTTCTCATGGCCTCCATCCTCGCCTCCTCCAATTTATTCTCCCTGTAGCATCTAGAGTGATTAGTCTCCCTCCTGCTCAGATCCTCTTGTGCATCCTCAAAAGATGAAGCCCAAGGCCCACAACCTGGTGTTCAACATCCTCATCGAGGACCTGCATAAATCTTTCACTGACTCCCTGTATTTTCCTGTCATAATTTCACATTCCAGCCAGACTGTGTCACTAACTCTTATCTTCCCACCCAAAGCTCTTTCCAACATCCAAACCTTTGCACATGCTGTTCACTCTGCTTGGAATTCTCTTCCACTTCATAAACTCCTACGCGTCCTCTGTGACCCTGTCCCCTTTGCCCCTTGTCCAGCAGAGGACCTCCTTGTTTTGTACTCCGCTCCACAACCAGGGCCTGGGGGTCCCACCAACACCATCCGAACCCCACGTTTGCCTGTCTTCTAAACTAGACAGTAACCGTCCTGTAGGCAGGAGCTGCATTTTCCTCCCGTGGGCACTGTCAGCTCCCACCCCAGGAATGAGAGTGGCTCCAACGACAGAGAGCAGAGAAGATACCTGAGTACCAGGCATTAATTACAGAGTTTGGGCAATTAGAAACAAGGCCATTGACTATAGAAATACAGACACCCACAGAGCCGTGTATAACGAGGCACTAATTGTGCAAGAAAGACAATTAGGAAGGGAAGTTTTGAGTCACCAGTTCTGCAGTCTGGACAATTACACATCGAGGCTTATTTAAAGGATGTGCTAATCTCTTGGTTTGGACAATTAACAGGGAGCCCGGGAAATAATAAAGCAAAATGCCACCACGTGGCCAGGTGCAGAACCAGGCGGCACCACCTTGGGGATTGGAGTCTGGCTCCCTGGACATGAACCTTCCTGCAGTACCTCAGAAATAAGACGTCCCCTGGTTGAGCCTCATCCTTCTCAACTGTAAAATAGGGATGCCTGTAGCACCTGGCCCACGAGAGCATTGTCAAGAGAAGTGGCAGCAGGGAGGCTGCTAGGAGGCGCTCATTGCCAAGTCTTGGATGGAGCAAGATGCTGATTACCCTGCCCAGGAAGTGACAGGACAGGAGGGTCCATGCTGAAAAGAACACTGGATGATGGACGCGGAAGCTGGGATAATCTAAGGAAGGGTGAGTTACTCACTGTGAACAGTGCAGAGGGCACAGTGAGACCCTCATCCCCACCCATCCTAGACCTTATAACTCACCCCGTGTGGATTTGTTCTTACTTGTGTTCCCTGGGGACCTTGGAGCTGGGAGCTGTGGGGCACACAGACCTGAGTTTGAGTTTCAGTACTGCCGGTTTGGGCCAGTGCTTTCCCCTGGCCGAACCTCAGTTTCCTGACCTGTGAAATGGGTCACGATCCCCACATCTTCAAATTCAATGATGTCCTACACAAGCACGTAGCTACACGGCCAGCACAAGGCAGAAATGGGACATTGGGGGCTGTCTTATCATTGTCGACATCGGTGTTTTCACTACTGTCGCCCACTCTGAAATGTTTCTCATGATTCCTACATGGCTGCATCTGGGCTCCAAAGTGGGGTTCAAGGGCACGCACAGTGCCTTGGAAAGATAGGAGTCGTCCCATCCAGGCCAGAGTCCTGGTGGAGAGTGGTGGCTGGGTCAGCATGAGGCTCCGGGAATAGGTGTCCTCTGGTGGTGAGGACTCCTGGAAGGCAAGGGCTGCTGCTGGCCTTTGAGTGTGTATGTGGGGTGATGAGAGGTCTTCAGGCGAGCAGCACAGAGTGTTCAGGGCTGAATGATCTGTGTGCTCTGAGGTCTGGAGGTAGGAGCATGGGCAGTTGCTGAGGGTGGCTCACGAGTGGTGGGACCGAGTGACACAAGGCATTTTGGTCTGGAGGGGAGGGAGTTGGATGACTCCAGAGGGCAGTGGAGCCACAGAAGGTTGCAGAGCAATAGAGGAGTTGCACATTATATCCAGAAGACCCATGGGGGCTCTGAGAGGTCTTCCTTCCTCTGTCCAGGCCAGGAGTGTCCAAGGTCATTTTTGCTTTAATACAATTTTGAATGAACTTGAAGCACTCTCTCTCCCTAAAACAGATGCCCTTATGAGACACCTTCACCTACCCTGTAAGAGCCAGCATTTATTGAGTGCTTACTGTATACCAGAACATTTATTTACTTTTGTCAGGCAAAAAAAAAATTATTTTCCTTTTCTCTTTTGCTGCTAGGAAGCTCAGACCCAAATGTGCCATTCAACTATAACTACTGTGCAGTACTTTATTACAGAGCCCCAGATAATACCAGGACATTATAGCAATTACTCCTCACATAACCTAATGAGACAGGAACTGTCTACTCCAACTTAGGACTCCGATCTCACCTACCCAGAGTGTGTATATATCTTGCACAGTTTTCCTGTGATAGTGAGATGATCAGCCATCTGGTTTACCTGGTGCTGGGGAGCTCCTTGCCATGCGGACTTTCAGTGCTAAATCCAGGAATGCTCTGGGCCGGTCACCCTAAGTGACAGCTTCAAACAAAATGTGAAAAGATCAAACAGCAGGCTTTCCCCACATGCCTGGGGTCACTTACAAAGATCATTTTGATATCATGGAAGCAGCTGGGGCAAGTGTCTTCTTTGCTGAGCACTTGTTAAAAAGTCAGTAAAAGTAGCATGAGCCAACAAACTCTTAGTCTTTGCCCCTGGTGAAGTGGCAGAGTACAGCTGAGTCAGCAAGGAAGTTGGCACTGGGGCCCAACGTCTGGCCCTGCATCTGGGTCGCTGGGTGACCTGGGGAGCAGCTGGGTGTCTCTGGGCCTCAAAGGGCTGGGAGTGTTTGTGGCTGAAGCAGATTATGGGAGTTTTCTAGCAGGTGGTGCCGCAGCCCTGAGAATGTGTCGCTCGAGCTGATGGGAAGTGACGCTGGAATCTTCATGACTTCTTCCCCTCCTCAGCATCCATCTGGGGTCAGCCCCATGTCGCCCACCTGGTCCAAGGACAGTTGCCTCCTACTTGCTCCTCTGGCTGCTGGCCACGCCCTCACGGTCTGTCCTCTCCACAGCAGCCAAGAGAGGGCAACTGCGAGCCCCAGAGTCCGTCAAGCCCTTCCTCTACTCAGTCCTCCAGGACTCCCCAGACTTGCAGGTAAGAGCCCTGGTCTTCCACACCCTCCACAAAACTCTGCCCGCCCCACCCTGCCCCGCCGCATCCCATCCGCTCCCGCCCTCTGCTCCTGCCTCTCTCCCTGTACTCTGCTTCAGCATCTTGGCCCCCTCGTCCCTCCCACAGGCCAGGCACGTCCTGCTTCAGGGTATTGGCATTGGCTCTTGCCTCTGCTTGGGATACCCTCCCTCCGTATGCCCCATAGCTGTCTCCTTCTCATCAGTCACATCTCAGCTCAACGTCACTGCCTCAGAGACGTCCTCCTAACCATCCCAGCTGAAGCTGCGTCCTCCCAACCATTGCTGTTTTCCACACCCCGCTTCAGTTCTGCCCATCAGGTAGCATGTTTGAAATGATCGTTTTGTTTACTTACCTATTCTTTGTCTTTGTCTCTCTCCAGCTTCCAGCAGCTCCAGGAAAGTGGAGAATGGTGTCCCTTTTATCCTCTGCTGAGTCTCCAGTGTTTAGAACAGGGCTGGGCACACAGTAGTCACCGAGGTTTGTTGAATGAATAAATGAACAAACAGACAGAGGGTAAGAACACAGTCGAGGGCACCAAAAAAGTCGTGTTTAATTCCTAGCTCTCCTGTGCTGGCTGTGTGACCCCGGGCCAGTGGCTTAACCCATCTGTACCTCTGTTTCCCCATCTGTAACATGGGAGAGCCTAATGAAATAGTTCACGTAATGTGCCTTGCACAGAACCCTCACTCGTCGATGCTTGATTCCATCCAATTTTTTTCCCAATCAAATCAGTGTGAAGTGGTGGTTTGCTTTTCCATTTCCTTGACTGCAATGACTTTTCCTCTTCCTCCTCTTGGGAGAGTAGACATGCCCAGGAGATGGGACCACTACCACCCACAGACACACAAATGTGTGTGCCACACGCTGCCTGCCAGGAAGGCTAGTTCAACCTAGGGATGAGGGGGAGGGGGCTGGAGAGAGGCCTGGAGAGTGTGCACGTCTGTTCAGGGGCTCTGAGCTCCTTGAGGGGCCATCGATTCCCGCTTCCACCCCACCTCCCATCCTAGCGATCACAGGGTGTTCTAGTTAAACTGGGGGACATGCCCCAGGAACAGCCCGTGGTGCATTGACTGTGGGAGGCCAGAGTCAGACTGCCAGCAGCAGCTCGGTGGCCCCCTCTTTCCAACCCCCAGGCCTCCCAGGCCGGTGTGTTATGAGGAAGAACTAACTGCCCAGGGAGCTGGGATGGGTGCTGTCCCCTCCCAAACCCCGTGAATGGGGCATTAACAGCCTCTTACCTCCTGGAATTCATTCATTCATTTGACAAGTATGTATTGAGCACGTACTGTGTGCCAAGTCCTGTGGTGGGCCTTGCAGTTTATAATAGTAAGACAGACAAAATCACTGTCAAGATGGTGACAATGTGATGGGGACATGAGCAGTAATCAGTGTGGAAAGTGACAAATGGTTTTGAAAGGACTATGAAGAAAAATAAAGCAGAGTGAGAGTAGAAAGTGATGGGGGCAGAGTTCCTTCAGGTGGGGTGTCAGGGAAGGCTTCTCTGAGTAAGTGACAACTGAGTGAAGATTGAAGAGGGGAGGGAGAGATCCAAGTGGATCCCTGGGGAGGGAGAAGCATTTCATGTAGAGGGAATGGTAAGTTCAAAGGCCCTGGGGCAGGACCAGGCCTGGTGTGTTGGAGGAGCAGGGTGGAGGACCATGTGGCTGGAGCTGAGTGAGCGAGGAGGAGTGGGAGCTGAGGACAGGGAGGGGGCTGTGTTAGGCCATGCTTAGGGCTTGGGCCTGAGCTGTCCGGAGTGTAGATCCTGGACCTGCTCTTCAATAGTCTAGCTCCTTTGTCCCCAGACAGGGTGTCAGCGTTCCCGTGCCTCATTTTCCTCACTTGCCCAAGGAAGCCAATGATAGGCATCTGCTTCTAGAACAGAGGAGGGTCTCAGTAGGGAAGTGAGAGATTTAATCTGTGACTTCTTTCCAAACCTCTCTTGGGCTGCCAGAGGCAGAGATGGAAGCCAGGAGGAGGCTGGGGTAATCTCTAGACAAGAGATGACAGCTTCTTTGAAGGTCTGCAATGCTTTGCACAGGTGGGCTTGTCATATCCTCACCCTAAATCTCTCGAGTCTTGTAGATCTTGCTATTTCCACTCCACAGGTGGAAAAACCAAGATAATTTTTTATTGGCACCCTAGTTAGTACTGATGGAGTTAAGATCATGTCCCCACCCCATCCCCAACTGTACCTGGTGTCCTTTTTCCCTCTTTCTTTAAGAAGAATTTATTGATGTCCTTCATCTCTGCTCTGACTACAGAAGTAACTAAACAAACTAAAATGTGGCAGTGGAACTTGGCCACCATCTCACCCGGTGTGTTTCCTTCCAGTCCCTTTTTCTCTGTGATTATATACGTTGTAATTTATTTAATGGCAACATACTGTTTTTTAAAATTGATCCTCTATTGTGAAGTGTTGAAGCTGTTTCTGATGAGCACCTTATGGATCTGGAAATGACACCCTTGTAGCTACAAATGTGTTCTCACCCACAGTTATTTTCTCGGGGAAATATCCTAGAATACCTCATCAGGGCAGAAGCGATCATATGGCCTGCTCGCCCGTCCTCCTGCCTTCTTCTTTTACTAATTTAAAACAACTTTATTAGAAATCTTCACTTAAACCTCTCTGTACCAAGTAAATTTTCACATGTAAGCACAAAAAGTGAAAGAGTAGTAACACATGTCCTTTTAGGAAAGTGGGATAATTAAGGTTCTTGACGCAAAATATTGTGCGGTAAAGTCCTTCCTGTGAGCCACCTGTTGAATGAGATGACCCCATTTCCTCTTATCCTTAGAAATATATTTTTCTCTTATTGATTCTTGTTTTTGAGATGTATCTAGAATCTCCTCCTATGAAAACTCATCATCTGAGATTTTTATCTATGCTATCAATTTTACCATCATCATTTGTCTCCAGGGCTGCTTTCTTTGCCTTCATTGTTTTTATTTTTATTGAGGTGAAATTCACGTAATGATCACACCTTTTGGATGCATCCTTTTGGTGCAGATTGTCTCTCAGAAATCCGGCCCTCTGCCCCCGGGATAACAGCTGTTGCTGTCTTGATGTGTTTCCTTCCAGTTTTTTTTTCTCTGCATGTGGGCACCTGTTCCTTCCATGCCTGCTTTCATGTTTCTCCTCATTACAATTCTAATTAAACTAATCTCTGAAGTAAGGACAGGGAGTTTGTCTTTCCTGGTCACTGCAGTGTCACTGGTGCCTGGAACAGCCTGACACACAGTAGGGACTCAGTAAATATGTGGCAGATTAATTTATAAGCAATATCTCAAGACTCGTTTTATTTTTTTAACCCAGTATGCTGACATGACAGGGACTTTTTTGCAAGCATGTGAATATGGTTATGACATGATCAGTACAGGCTCAAGAGCAGATGTCTCTCTGAATAAAATGGAGACTTAAAGTGCCCCCCTGCCCAAAGTCTCCTGCTGTCACACTCCTGTTTGGTGGAACATCAGGGTGTCACCAAAGAGTTCTCCGGAAACATCCAATCTAGTTCCCTCCATTACAGTTGGGGACACTGAAGTCCAGGAGAGAGAAGTGTCCTGCCCAAAGAGCTCAAAAAATAACAAGAGGGACCCTTTTGTTTTTAAAGGACAATGACTTGGATGGATGACATTTGACTTGGACTATGCAACTTGCAGTCACGTGGTTTCAATGGCCCATCACTCACCCTTTTGACTGCTGACTGCACCCCCAGTTCGGGCCTACTATGTGACTGGAAACCCAGGCCAGCAGCCCCATGGTGTTGAGAATAATGATATTTATTGGCTTTGTAGCATTTGTTGAG
This sequence comes from Macroglossus sobrinus, assembly GCA_004027375.1. Lineage (NCBI taxonomy): Eukaryota > Metazoa > Chordata > Mammalia > Chiroptera > Pteropodidae > Macroglossus > Macroglossus sobrinus. The sequence continues at coordinate 130,869 of PVKZ01001193.1, forward strand.
CACCTACTATATGCTAGGCACTGTACTCCACATATTTTTATTTCCTTTGACTGTCACACATTCTAATAAGGTGGCACTGTTATAATCATGACTGTTTTATAGAGAAGGAAAACTGAGGCTCAGGGAGGGGAAAGGAAGCATTGAGAAGGGGAAAAGAAAGAGGGCGACTAGGTAGGAGACATGGCTCGGAGGGGGCCTGTGCAAAGGCTAGGAGGGGGCCTGGCAACTGGAGTACAATGACAATCAGCCCCTTTGCTGGGAGTGAACTCTGTACTGGGCCAGGTTGGACGCTCCCACACGAGGACAAGAGTCAAAGAGCCCCACAAGGTTGGTTTGATGGACAAGGAAACTGAGGCTTGGTCTAGGAAGTGACTTGCGTGAGTGGAGAAACCAAGGTCCCAAGAGGGGAGCAGGAGTGGGGGCTGCAGAGGGGTGGCCTGACCCACCCCTGCTGGAAGGAGAGTTCTTTGGCTGACTGCCAATTCCGCAGTGAGAGGAGAGGAAGGGGGCTGACGATAAATCTCCCCATGTTGAAAATGAACAGAGGGGAGGTTTATTTCAGTGGTGTGCAGATGTACCTCTCCTGCTTCTCTCCCTCCCCCAGGCCACATGCACAGCAGAGTTGGGTCATCTCAGAGACGGGGATGGAACAGGAAACCCAGATTCAACGAAGCAAGGGGTGAACTCTCTACAAGGGCAGAGAGAGAAGAGCCCCATACAGGTGTAAGGCGGAGAAACTAAGGCCCAGAGGAGAGGACATGGATCCACCTCACCCCTCCCCGTGTCACCTCCCATGGTCCTCCATGCAGTGTTCATTCATTCAGGTCAAGTCCCCGACCCTGGCCAAGGCCCATCTCCAGTTTAGCACACTGTCAGCATCCTGCCTGAGCTGTTTGTGATATACAGTCACACACACATGTGCACGCACACACACAGACACATTCCAATTCACAGTGGAAGGAACTGTGGCCTGAGAAGCTTGAGCAGGTGACATGCCCAAGGTCACTAAGTTGAGGGTGGGCAGGGTAGTTGGCGTTCAGTTTGGCTTGCGACCAGGGTCTAATTTTTTAACTGCAGGCAGCTCTCTCCTTCTCTCTTCTTCCCTCAGAACCATTTAAATGATTACAAAGATGCTATTTTTATCTCAGAGAAAATTCAATTATAGACATTGACCTTTACGTGTTTCTTCCCCAGGCTCACGTGCTGTAGGGTGCGGAAGGCTCCTGTGAACGTTCTCAGCAGAGAAACATCCTCAGAGGCAGAAACTCAAGAAGTAAAAAAGAAGAGCAGGGGCCAAGGGTGAAGGTTGGAGGCTGTGGGATGGGAGGCATGTCTCAGCCCTCAGGAGGAGCCAGCAGGCAGGAGTTCCCTCATGGGTGCCTCATTTTGGGGCCAAGATCAGGAAAACCCGGTCTGTACTACTTTTGAGCTTGGTCTCTTCACAGATTACCCACCTGGCCTCCTTGTCTATTTCATTTTCCTGGACAAATCTTTTCAGGTCTTAGCAACAGGAGATGTTCGTTCAATGGGTTGGAACTTCCCTTGAGTATTTTATTATTCAACAAACAAATAGTAATGGTGCGTCAGACGCCGTCCTCAGTGCTGGGAGCAAATGGTGACCAGAACAGAATGGAAGTCCCCATTTCCAAGAGCCCATGTTGTGTGTTAAAATATAAACAAGTCAAATCTGCAGTGGAGAGTGAAAACAAAGGATAGACATCAAGCAGTAAAAGAGGACGGAGGTGAGCTGGTTGGAAATCTTAAACGAGGTTGAGGGGCGCCTCAGTGAGAAGATCATGATTTAGTACTAGAGACCAAAAGAAGGAGGGGTGGGGGAGGCGGAGGCCACAGTCCGTGCAAAGGCCCTGGGGCGGGACTGGGCCTGGCGTGTTGGAAGAACAGCGAGGAGGCCCATGTGGCTGGAGCAGAGTGAGTGAGGGAAAGAGAGGTTGCGGGGAAGGCAGGGAGGGGGCGGAGCTTTTAACCTCAGAAAGGAAGGGGCCCTGGAGGGCAGAGGGCAGAGGAGGGGCAACACCTGACTCAGGTGCTCACAGGTGCACCCTTGTGGGGAGGACAGACTGGGGAGGGGCAAGGGCAGGCTGACTTGGGTGCTCGCACACACTCTCTGGTGGCTGCTGCAGAAACAACAGACTCTGGGGAAAGAGAGCAGAAGCTGGGGACAAGGACGGAGGCGACTGCACTGGTCCAGGCTGGCGGTGATGGAGTTGACTCAGAGATGTAGAAAAGGAGGGAGAAATGGGTACTTTTTGGATAGGTTGTGGAGGCTGAGCCAATGGGATTTTCTAAAGGACTGTGGGCATGGGGAGGAGGAACACTGAGGATGATGCCAGAGTGTCTGCCCTGTGTGCCCGGAAGGCTAGAACTGCCATTAGCTGAGATGAAAGGACAGGGGAGAAAAATGTCGGTGGGGGAGGGGACAGGGGTCGGGATTTGGCTTTCACATGTCACAGGTACTCATACAGAGGTATCAAGGGGCCAGTTGGTTATTAGGGTCTGAAGTTCGTGGAGAGAACTTCTACCCTTCTATACCTTATGAAGACATAGGTCTGCTGGTCAGCGATAGAAGAACGTATCTGAGTCTATGGGGGCTGGACAAGGGGCAGGGGAGAGAAGGCATACAGGGGCTGTCTCGTGTTTAGAAACTGAGCAGAGATGAGTGATGCGGGCAAAGTTTGGTGGGGGGGGGGCGTCCAACAGAGAGGATGGGAGAAGCTAGGTAGGTGCAGGCTCCAGGTGGCAAATAAGGACACTGTTCCCAAATGAGATGCTGATGGCAGTGAGAACAGGATGGGGACTCAGAAGTGATCACTGGATGTGGACACTGGGAGGTCACCTGGACAAGGGCAGTCTCAGAACAGTGGTGGGCTCACCACTGAGAATTTTAAGAAAGAACTTGAACTCTTCGAGCCTCAGATACCCCACATCTGGAGTGAAAGTATCAGTGAGACCCCCCATTCCCACGCCTTGGCCAACCAAAGTCAGCCATAGGATTTGGTGAGGTCGTGTGCTCAGCAGATACTCTACTTGGTAAGACAGAGCTGGTGTCATTGAGCTATTGGTGTTACATGTGGGAGTGCTATCTGTCTATCCATCCACCCATCCATCATCCACATATCCATCCACTTATTCACCCACCCATCCATTCATCATTCACCCATCCTTCCATCTATTCCATTATCCATCCATCCATCCATCCACCCACCCACCCACCTATCCATCCATCCATCCATCCATCCATCCATACATCCATACTTCCATTCATCTCTTCAGCTATGTTCTACTCCATCTTCAGGTCTCCTCTACCTCCTCTGGCCATTCCCCTAAGATCCTCAGAGCAGCGCCTAGATCTGCCTCCTTGCCTTCCTTCCCTACCCCTGGGCATCACTCACCATCATCGACCTGAGTTTGTTGAATAGACTGCAGCTAGCCAGGTTGTTCCTCCCGCACCCTAGCCATGAGCTGTGCTCAGGGTGGAACACAGAGCCCTTCTCCAAAGGACAAATTCTGGGGTCCAGGTTGGAATTCCCAACATTCATATCCCTTTGTAGGCTTTTCTGGCCCTGGAGCCAAGTTGAAAAGGTAACCTCCCCGTGTACCCCAAACTCTGCTCACTGATGTCCTCCGTCAGAAGGCCTCTCAGCACCAGCATCAGACTTTCCATTATTTGAATCAAGTTGTCTTGTTTCTGTCTCTCTCACTAGGTAGCTGGTGCAGTGGAGATTAGCACAGAGGAGTCTTGTCCCAGCTCGTTCGCAGCTTGCTTTGTGACCTTAAGACCCGTGCCCTCTCTGAACCTCAGTTTCCCCAGCTGTGGAATGAGGCAACGATTTCTTTCTAATGGGGAGGTGAGGTTATACAGACATGCCTACCTCGCAGGCCGGTCCCCAGCTGGTGCTTGGCGAGTGGCCTCCCCATCTTCAGGTGGGAAGGTGTTTATAGACAGGACCACAAAGGAAGTGACATTGGTTAAGAGTCACCCACAACCCTATGGTGGGCCAGAGCATCCTGGAGTCAGCCATCTGGATTCAAATCCCAGCTCTGCTATGACTTACTGTGAGCAAGCCACATTTCTTCTCTGAGCCTTGGTTTCCTTATCTGTATGATGGGGTTACAGTCCTCCGATCTAAATGAGTTATGTATCTAACATGCTTAGGACGTAGTAGGTGCTTAATAAGTGCCAGCTACTATTATTATTAATATTGCAGCCCTCAGACATAACCACTACTGACATTGTGATGTGTGGTTTTCAGACATTTTTCAATGCATAGAAATGACTTGGAGATCATAAGCCGGATCCTATTTAAAACCAGTTTTTCCTGGTGAATTGTTAACTGTGACGACAGTTGGGTCTCCCAACCCCAAGCTGGGCATTTTAGATTCTGTTAAATTCTCCCAACAACCTAGAAAGAAGATGTTTTTATTAGTCTTTGCTCACAGCAGAGGAAAAGGGTCATGTGGTGAAAAGAAAGTCTGGATGTAAACCCAGATCGACCCTGATTCAGAGGCTGGGTGGGTGGGCCAGGCCAGGCACTGTGATATGAATCCCCAACATTCATATCCTGGGGCAGACTGGGCCGGGCTCCACCCCAGCTGGTGACTTCCTCCTGAAGTCATGGCAACCAGGTCCTTCCAAATGCTAATGAAGGCAAATAGAAGAAAATTCCCACCCTGGACCCTTTCCTGAGAATAAAATGCTAGGCAGGCCCTGTTCCCCCACTCCCTGTGTGGGCCAGGTACTGTGGGAGCACCTACGGAGCATCTAGGGTGACAGGGACTTGCTTTCCCCAGGTTGCGTCACTTGCTCTGAGGTTGGGTCTCTGGGGGTGGAAGATGGGAGCAGGGAGAAGGGGTGAGCTCACCAGCTCAGAGATTGCAGATGCCAACCATGGGCCTGGTGCCAGGCATTAAGCCCTCTCTATGCACCATTCATTCGACATTCAAAAACTTTCGTCTTAGATATTTCTTTGTTTGGAGAAGTAAGGGTAGAACAGGGTATACGAATCAAGAGCAGTGCTTTGATGGCATCTGCCTTATGCCAGACCCTATTCTCAAAACCTGACTGTTATTAATTTATTATGTCCTCATCTAAACAGCCCTTCAAGGTGTGTGTCACTTTTTTGTTTTGTAGATGGAGACTGAAGCACAAAGAGGTTAAATGACTTGCTGAAGGTCATACAGCCGGTCAAAGACAGAGCTGAGCTTTTCACCACTGCCTTTTAAGGTACAAAAATGTTCATTGAAAAAAATTCTCCCCACTCTGGCCCTGGTGGCCCAGGGCCCATGCCTGGAGGCAGCCATCATTACTGGTTCCCGTCCCCACTGGGGACAACGTATACACACAGAGCTCCTGCCATTTTCCCTCCCTTCCTGCTTTTCCACACATGTGTGTGCAAGTGCTGTCCACATGTCCTGTGCTGCCACTCAACATGCCTTTGGGATCTTTTCTTATCGGTGCCGATTCTCTCTTTTCCTGATGCTGTCAACTCCTTTTCAGGATACACTGGACTCTGTTTTCTTTTGTTGTGGTAAAGACATATAGAATAAAATTCACCATTTCAGCCATTTAAAGCATATAATTCAGTAGCATTAAGTAGAATTCGCAATGCTACACAACTATCATCAATGTCTAGTTCCAGAAATTTTCCATCTCTCCCAAAGCGACCCATCCCTATTAGCAGAGACCCCCGCCCCCTCCCCAGCTCCAACATCCATGAACCCACTTCCTATCTCTGTGGACGGGCCTGTTCTGGACACGCCACATGAGTGGAATCACACACTATGTGGCTTTTCGTGTCTGGTATCTGGGTGTCGTGTGTTCAAGGTCCGTCCACATAGTGAGTGTCAATGTTTCACTCTTTTCTTTAGTTAAAAAAAATGTTACTGTGGTATAATATACATTTTAAAATGTACCATATTAATCATTTTTAAGGGTCCAGCTCTGTGACATTAAGCACATTCACCTTGCACACAACCATCCCCACCATCCACCTCCAGGACTTCGCCTTCATCCCATGCTGACACTGTCCCTGTTACACACTCACTCCCCTCCCTTCCCCCAGCCCCTGGCTCTACCATCTCCTCTCTGTCCCTATGAATCTGACTCCTCCCATGGGACCTCCTGTGAGTGAGATCACATAGTATTTGTCCTTCTGTGCCTGGCTTATTTCACACAGCATAACATCCCCAAGGTCCAACCACATTGCAGCTAGTGTCAGAATCTCCTTCCTTTTTAAGGCTGCATAATATTCCCATGTCTAGATGGACCACACTGTGTTCACCCATCATCCGTCATGGACACTAAGGTTGCGTCCACCTTTTGGCTGTTGTGAACAATGCTGCTGTGAATGTGGATGTGCAAGCGAGCATTGGAAGAGCTGTTTGCAGTTCTTTGGGGAACTGAGCTCGACCGCTGTAATCAGTCCCTGTGGATGGACATTTGAGCTGTTTCCATTTTTGTTTTGCTATTGTCGACAAACTTCAGTCAGCACCCTTGCCAGCTCTGTGCCTCGGACAAGTCATTGCACCTCCTGGTGCATCCACTTCACCAACTGTCACGTGAAGCTGATAACACTCCCTGCCCCGCAGGATTGTGGGAGTAGTAAATGTGGAGGCTGTGAGAGGCTTAGAACTGGGCCCAGATGTAGTAAGTGCTCAGTTACTGTCATCCTCCTGGGAAGTTTGGACAGGCTTTGCTGATCTACCTGCTCCAGAGCATCAGCTTTGGAAACTCAAGAATCAGGAGGCCACTGGCTAATTGGGAGCGGGGCGGCAGGGAGAAGCCAGGTCAGGGGTGGGCAGTGCTGGCTGGTATCTCACAGGGGTGACGTGGACCCCGGCAGCCATGCAGGGCCTTGCACACACTAGGGAGAGTCACCCCCCACCACCACCACGTGTGCCTTTGATGAGCGGCCTGGGCATATGTCCAGATGGGGGTAGTGGCTGAGAGTCACTGGACATTACAAGCCCATCTGCTTCTCCTCACAAGCAGTCGCAAGGACACATGTGGGGACACAAATGCCACAGAGACATCTGTGCCCTGTGCCTTTTCAATTAGACCCAGCTCATCAGCCCCAGACAGACAGCTCTGAGAGGCAGCCAGGGCCGGGCCTGTGAGCAGGAATGCATCTGCTACTTGGCCTGTTTGGCCATTTATCCATGCACGTGTTGGGCACCTACTATGTGCCAGGCACTGTCCTAGGTGCTGGGACCCGGCAGGGAGCAAGTTCACCAGTTGTGGGCTTACTATCTGGTGGCTCATACCCCCATCTGACAGATGAACAAACTGAGGCTCAGGGGAAGGCAGGGGTGACATAGCTCTAGCAGGAGAGGTGATAGTGCATAAATTTTTACCAAATGGGGATTAGAACTGAGAAGGAAATGATTAGGGATAGAGAATAATTGGATGTGCAACCAGATAGAAAGACCAAGAGGCTCTCAGCAGAGGTGAAGTTTAGGCTGAGGGCTCAGTGATGAGGGGGAGCCAGGGGTTTGGTCAAGAGTTTGAGAAACTGTGTGTTAGGTGGCTGACACCACTTGTGCAAAGGCCCTGGGGCAGGGAGAGGCCTGTGTGGTGGGAGCGGAGTGAGCAAGGGGGAGGGAGGGAGGAGGGGAGGGTAGAGAGGGGATGGGCAGGTCCTGCAGGGCCTCACGGGCCACCTAGAGGAGTGTGGACTTCACTGAGGGAGCACTGAAGACCTATGGAAGGGTTTGGTTCAGGAGTCACTTGATTTTCTGATTCAAGTTTTAAAGAGACTCCTCTGGCTGCCATGTGTGACACAGACTGACAGGCACAATTCATTCATTCATTCATTCATTCATACATTCATTCATTTGGCTGGGGGCCAAAGTGGCCCCAGAAGAATCTAAGCAGAGTAGGGATGGGATGGGGTTTGTGTTTTACTTGTACCCCTGGCTGTGAGTGGTAGACAGAGTGCTGGAGTGTGAGATGGCCAGTGAGGGGCCAGGTGGGAACTGAGCAACTGGGAGAGGCTGCCCCCTGCCCCCATCTTGGGGTTTGACCTTGTCTCTGCAAATGTGGAGAGAAGGACCAGCAAGATACTTGTGAAATATCCCCTTTTCCTCAAAGTTCTCCAGAGTCCCTCTAGTCCGTGCCAAGGAACAAAGGAGGCGAGTGGTACCGGCCACCTGCAGACACAAAAAGGACACTAGGCCAAGAGCTGGGAGGCAGCCAGCCACAGGGATGGTCCCCACTCTGGTTGGCAGAGAGCGCCTGCCCTGGAAAGCCCAAGTGGAGGGAGGCAAGGGGAGGCCAGGTGTGGGGACGCCTGCCCTGTGAGAGCCCCGGTCCATCTGTCCCTGTGCCCACTTTGTTTTATGCATACTGCCACCCGGTGGGGGCAGAACTATGGATGGCGGACGCCAAGGCTCTGACAACTCCAGGGACAAAGCCCAGGTGTGAGATGTAGCCAAGGGGATCCGCCAGATCCAGAGGGCAGAGTTGAACCAGACCTGAAGCTGGATCTGGAGATGAAACCAATTTGGCTTCAGACTCCGGACTGCAGCAAGTAAGGCTGGAGGGGCCAACATGAACCACCGCTGAGCACGGCTGCCTTCCAGGTGTGTCACGCGTACCGCTTCCCACCACCCGCAGAATAGCTCCATGAGGAAGATTCTGTTCCTTCTTTGCAGAGGAGAGAATAAAGCTGGGTGATAGGTAGCAATTTGCTTAGAGTCACACAGGCAAGATGTATTCCAGCCAAAAATGTGAACTCTAACCTGTCTGAGGCCAAGATGCACCCCACTATTCTTTCCAGCAGGGCATGGAGTGTTTTCTCTGAGCAGACGTGGCTCCTTAAGGCTGGGATGGCAGACATGTCACACACAGACACCATAGTCCATCCAGCTGCTCGTGACAGGCATCACCAATCAATAATGATGCATTTCCAAGGAGACCGGACCCAGGCATTACCAATTAATTGCAGCATTCTTTACCTGCAGAACTGGGGTGCAGTCTCAGAACACTCCACAGCGTGGCAGGTAATCAGCAACCTCCTGTAAGTTAGCAGTGGTGCCGTCGGAACTGTGGGGTGAAAGCAGCTGGCTGTTTTCTGGAAATACTCCTTCATCTTCTAGATTGACAATTTTAAGCCACAAATTTAATCCCTTCCCTGTTAAAAATCTCTTTAGGTTCTTTTCATTGCCTCAAGGATCAATTCCAAATTCTGGCCCTGCCTTTGACCTTGCAGTTGCCCTGCCATTTGTTCGCTCTTCAGAGAGCTCTCCCTGACCACCCGAGCCCAGTTTGCAACAGTGACAGAGCTTTGCTGCTCTGTAGCAACTGTCTCCATCTGCGGTGACCACCTTATTCCTGTGGTCTACAGTGTCTGGAGCCTGTATTGGTATGTCGAGGTCCTCACCTCCAAGAGGAAAGAATCTGATTGGCTCAGCCTGAGCCCCACCCTCCCCATCCACTCCGGGGACACACTTCGTGGGAAGGAGGGCTGGACAGCCACCCCAGGTGGGGTATTTTGAAAGCAGCAAAAGTAGTAAGAAGAGATAATAACAGCAAATAACCATTGCTAATATTACCATTTTAATATTCAAATATCCTCTGTATTTGGCAGCTGAGAAAACCGAGGCACAGAGAGGGCATGCGATGTGCCCAAGGTCACACAGCGAGTACTCATATGTTCACTAGAAGCCCCCCTCCCAGGAGGATGAACTTTCAAGACCAGACCCCACACATGGCAGGCAAGAGGATGTAGGAATCCTGTCCCTGGGGACTGAGCCAGCCCTCTCTCTCCCAGGGGCCCAAGGGCAGCTCCCTCCCCCGCCTCTGGGTCCTCTGTGACCTTCACTCCCTCTTGGCAGGGCTTCAGCTCTGGAGCAAGCAATTATGGTCTCTTGTTCTCTTTGCAGCCGCCTGGCCCACAGTTCTCTGCTGCCCCGCAGCTGCAGGTGGAGTTTGCCCGCTGAGGACAGGAAGTGTCTATCTTTACATTCCCGCATTGATGAGCCTCCTAGGTCTTATAGAAATGGCATTTTTTCTTTCTCTTCCTAATAAAGGAGAATGTATTTTTTTTTTTGGCTCTTCTGCCATCACTTGATTCTCAAGCTTGAATTGTCTGAAGGCTTAAAACTCTTCTAATGACATTAACAGGTTTACTGTTTTCTTCTCATGAATGAGAAAAGAAAAAAAAAACAAAGGAAAAAAGTGAAAACATTTTGATTATATTAACAGGAGTAGGGGGTGACAAAATAGGGAGATGACTGTGGCTTTCTCTGCTTGGAACGTCTCTAAGAAGAGTGTGTTCAATTCAGAAAACAACCTGGAGCCTAGGGAGGAAGCAGGTGGAATAGGGTACAGAGTGCATCATTTATTTTTTTATTCGCAGGCATTTATTGAACTCTTAATGTGTGTCAGGTGCAGCCTAAGGTGCCAGGGCTGAGTGTGAGAAAGCAGATAATAAGCCTTGCCCTCCTAGGGCGCAGAAAGTGTGGGAACACTGAAGTTAGGCAGTTAATTACACTTTTAACCACCACAGCTAATGTAAATGCAAACCGTTTGACAAGGGAGAACTTTATCTGACTTCTTAGCCGCCATATGAGGGAGGACAAACAGCACACAGGAAGAGCATTCCTGGCAGAGGGAACGGCATATGCAAAGGCCGTGGGTCAGGAGGAGCTGGCCTAGTGGAGAGTGGACAGAGGCTGGCTGAGCTTTGCAGGCCCTGATGAGGGGTGTGTGCTCCTCTGGGAGCCCTGATGGGTTCTTGAGAAGGGGAAGATTTGGAGCATGTGAGGTGTAATTAATGTACCTGTAATTGAAAGAAACAACATTTACTGGAGAAACATTTATTGAGCATCTGCTGAGTGCTAGGCTCAGGGGCAGTCGAGATAGGAGATCGCGCCCCTGTTTTCACAAATGATAAAACTGAGGTGCAGAGGTTGCTGAGGGCCACAGAACTGCCCAGTGGCAGGTATGTCTGACTCTAAATCCTGGGAGTCATCTGAAGGGACTGCCTGAAGGAGGAGGGGAGTGGGCAGGGGAGAAGAGGGTGGAGTGAGGGAAGGAGGGGACATTTTCTGAGTGACCTCCTGAGGGCCGGTTGGGACCAGAGCCAGAGAAGGGAAGTGAAAGGGAGATAGCGATTAGTGGATTAAGAGAAACTAACCCTTAGGATCACCCCAAACCAAGGCGGCTCTCCGACATGGGAGTAAGGATCCTGTCTCCAGAAGCATGCAAGACCAGCCTGTGTCTGTTTCTGCTCTGGGGATCTCCCAGTCCCCTCACCTCTCCAGTGGCCTGCGATGGAAGGGCAGAAGGAACTGTACCCAGAGACCCCGGGCAGCCTTGGCTCAGAGCCGCGGTTTTCGATCCCGGCTCTGTCGTGCGGGCCTGGGCTGGTTCCCAGCCTCCCTGTGCCTCACCTGTATAATGCAGCCATCTCAGCCCAAAATACTTCCTGGGGAAAATGTTGGGAACAATGTCTGGAACAGAGCGTGTGCTCTGCGAGTGTTAGTTTTGGTGATGCCCCTAGCTCCAGTCATGAGGGGAGGGCTCTGATTGTCACTAAGGCCTGGGAGGGGTCTAGCATAACCTGGGAAGGACAGGCAGCAGCCCACAAGCCTCTGGGAGTGCTGTCATTGGAGTCTCCAGCTCAACCTTCTGGGACTCCTGCTCAAGTGCTCAGGGTGGAATGAGCGCCTGTTTGCTGAATTTTGGGGGCACAGGCTGCCCTGCCTGAGGTGTGGGGATCACACACCTCAACCTTGTTGCGCAGCACCTGTGGTGGCAGCTGCAGGAGCCAGAGGACTCAGGGGCTGTGTGCACCACCCTGACTGGTGCAGCCACCGGGGCCTCCATTATCTGGGTTGATAATACAAATGTGCTCCCTTTCAGTTCCTGCAAGTCACCCAGGCTCCAGAAAGACTGCCAGAAAAGTGTGGCTCTGTTTCCAAGTCTGTCCTCAGTCTCCCCTCGAAGCTGCCTGCAACTGGCTCACCCTATCATCACCCACCTGGAGCTGCACGGTCACCCCAACCCTAGTGGGCAGCTCCTGTCCTCACGCCCCCACCCCCGCCCGCCCCCGCCACTGCGGCCTGTCCTCCCTGCAACCGCCACGAGAGGGCGCCCGTGAGCACCCGAGTCAGGTCTTGTCCTTCATCCAACAGCCCTCCAGGGCTGCCACTGTGGGGGAAGGTGGGGGGAAGGGGGGGAAAGGGGGGGAAGGGGGAGTAGAAGCCTACATCCTCCCTGAGCCCACAGGTGCTGTATGACCTGCCTCCATCCCCCGCCCACCCTTGCTAACACTGCTCCAGCCACACAGGCCTCCAACAGGCCAGCCTGGTCCTGCCCCAGGGCCTTTGCACCCACTGTTCCTGCTGCCAGGTGTTCTTCACCCACTGCTTTCAGGCCTGTGAAGTTCAAACATCACAGTGAGGCCTTTCCTGACCAGCTGTTTAAAACTGTACCCCCCAACTCTCTTCTCCAGCTTCGTTTTCTCCAGCACTTCCCACCATTGATTTATTCTGGTTTATTCATCTGGTTTATTCATCTGGTTTCTGTTAAAAAGTCAGCCTGGGATTGTTGCCTCCTAGTATCAGGGCCTGGCACACGATAGATACCTAATAAGTGTCTGCCAGATGCATGGATAAGTTAAGGAATGAGATGAGTCAGCCCTGGGGCTGAGCCCAGCTCAAGCCATGTGAACACCTGTACATCATTTTTGGCTTGGGGCCTCAGTTTACTCTGCTGTAAAGTGGGCAGAAATCTCCCTTCTTACTCCCTGGGGAGGATTCTTGCTATTCGGCTGTGTGGGAAGCTCCCAGTCCACAGAGCTGCACACAGTAGGTGCTCATCAGATGGAACTTTCTGTTGTCCTGTGTCCCTGACCTTCCCCTTTCCCTTGGCAGCTGGCTCCCAGCTCAGAAATGTCTCAATATTTCCATTTCTTACTGTTCCAAGGAAATTCACATCCCCTCAGGAGAGAAGAACAGCAACCGTAGGTCAGGGGGCCTGTGTGCAGCGTCCGAGACACTGCGAGTCTCTAGGGCACAGAAAAGTGCCCCCTCTCTGCCCCTGGGGCCCAGAGTGCCAGGCACTAGGAGAGGAGCTTGATGGGTAATTGGGACGCAAGGCGAGCAGATTTATTTAGCACTTCCCGTTTTATCATGCGCGACATCTCCGCTGCCAGGCTGATCCCACTCGCAGCCGCATGCTTGGGTAAGGGCCGTGTAGGGAAGCAGGGGGAGCACTAAGCTCTGTGGCTGCTGGGACATCTGTGCCTACTCTGTGTCCTGGCCTAGCTGCCCTTCTACCCGGGGCTGGGTTTCCTTTGGCAGTGTGAAATAATAACACCATGACACCTATTAAGTGCCTACTATGTGCCAGGTACTGCTCTAAGAACTGCACATGATTAAAGCTGCTCATGAATGTTTGTTGATCGACTCAGTGACATGAACAGTAGAAAATACAGGCTGCGTTGAATTGCCTGCCAGTGGCTGCTGCTTGCTCAATTTTCGAAAGAATGTGCCATGTACCCTAACTGTAGGTAGGTAAACTGAGGACAGCTTTATAATCTTCTAGGGTAAAAAAAAGAAAACACCTTTGGGATGCCTGTACTTCTCTGATTGGCTCGTTGTGCAGAGAGATGTCACTCTAACTGCCCCCATAGCAGTTAGGGCAATTTATGCCTCGCTCCTGCCTGCACTCCCCAGCTCAGAGCCTTCTTGCTCTGCCATGAATAAGCCCTCTCCTCTCCATCCACCTCTAGGTGTTACAGGACCCCCACATCCCCTGCAGTCTGTTCCCAAGATACAGCTAGGCACAGTATGCAGACAACATGAGTTAACCCTCTGCACACACAGGGAGGTCCCACACACCCAGCAGGTATTTAGCACGCCCCATGGCGTGCTCGGCTATGTGGGATGGGTTAACGGGCTCCCTGCCCACTGCTGGCCCCCAGCCCAGCTGTTATAGTGACTTAAGTAAGACCAGGGGCTGTGAGCCAGACTGACAAGTCAGGAGGGCCTCCTGCAGGTGGCTTCTAGGAGCAGATAAAAATGTGGAGCCGCAGAAAGGGCAAGCTTGCTGGCAGACAGCTGGGAGAATATCCAGGGCGGGACCATTGCAGAAGGAAGGGGTGTAGCTTCTGCAGTCAGGCTGACCTTTGTTCCAGACATGTCCCTGTGACAGTCTCTCCCAGAGCCTCTTGGGAGGTAATTTACATACCATACAATTCATCCATTTGAAGTGTGTAATTCACTAGTTTTAAATATATTCCCAAATGACCATCATCATCATCATCATCAACAATCCATAATCTAATTTTAGAATATTTTTGTCGCCCCAAAAGAAACCGCAAAAGAGCCATTGCCTACTCCAAGACCACGAAGATTTATGTCTGTTTTCACTCAAGTGTTTTACACTTTTAGCTCTTACATTTATGCCTACAACACATTTAGAGTTAATTTTTATATATGGCGTGAGGGAGGGCATCAGACTTCATTCTTTTGAGTGTGGATATGCAGTTTTCCCAGCACTGCTTGTTGAAAAGACCATTATTGCCCCACTGAACTGACAACCTTGTTGCAAATTGATTAACCTTGGATGTGAGGGCTTATTCTGGACCCTCGATTCTAGGTCACTGGCCAATATGTCTATTCTTCTGCCAGTACCACAGTGTCTTGATGACTATAGCTTTGTAATAACTTTGAAATTAAATATGAGTCCCTCCCAACTTTGTTCTTTTTCAAGATTGTTCTGGGGCTATTCTGAGTCCCTTGAATGCCCATGTGAATTTTAGGATCTGCTTGTCAGTTTCTACAAAAGAAGCTAGTTGGCATTTTGACAGGGATCGAGTTGAATCTGTAGATCCACTGGGGGGACTATTGCCATCTTAACAATGGGTCATCTTCTGATCCATGAACATGGCTGTCTTTCTGTTTATTTATTTAGGTATTTTTTCATTTCTTTCAACAAACAATTATCTTGTTTTCATAGTATACGTTTTGCACTACTTTTGGTGAATGTTTTTCTAAAGAGTTCATTTTTTTGATCAATTATAAATGGAATTGGTTTCTTAATTTCATTTTGTTTGTTCATTGGCACTGCAGAGGAAATAAAATGGATTTTTGTGAATTGATCTTGTGTCCTACAGCCTTGCTGGACTTGTTTTCCAATTTATATAGTTTTTCTTGGTGGATTCCTTAGTATTGTCTATATAGCAAATGATGTCTGATGTCATGTGCAAATAGAAATAGTTATATTTCTTCCTTTCCAATCTGGATGCCTTTTTTTGTTGTTGTTTTCTTGCCTAATTGCCAGGCTATATCCTCCAGTACAATGTTGACTACACATGGCTAGAGAGACCTCTTTGTCTCAATCTTAGGGGGACAACTCCCTGTCTTTCATCATTAAACCTGATGTTAGCTGTAGGTGCCCTCTATTGGCTGAGGAAGTGTCCTTCCAGGCCAAGTTTGCTGAGTGTCTTAAGAAGGGATGCTGAATTTTGTCAAGTGCCATGGCCAATACTTGAACCCATGTCTCTCTGACTCCAGAGCCCCAGCACTTGCCTGAGGCACTAAATCAGGGGTCTCCCAAAAGGCCCCCCATGGAGCAGGTGTTCAGCAAATGGGGTATTTCCTTTTCTCTTTGACATTGGAAGTGAACTTGGGGAAAGGAGAAAGAGAGTTAGGGGAGAGAGGGAGCATGAGTGGGCACCATGTTTAATTTGAAGACACGTGTAATGACAGTAGTGTCTCTGGCACAGGGCAAAGTTGTGTGTGTGTGTGGGGGGATGTTTTGGACCTGTCTCCCAGGAATTTAAGTCTAGGTTCTGTGCAGACAATCCTGAACTTGGCAGAGGAGTCCTGTTTATATGCAGTGACGGGCAGCTGATGGCTCCCCTGGAGTTATCTCAGCAAAAACACTGGAGCTAATAAGCAGGTTCTGGGAGACACTGAGGCGGAGTTGGGGCTACAAGGAGGAGGCTGAGAGGGTGGGGAGAGCTTCCCAGCCCCTGCAGAGGATGGAAATGTTCATTGGCTGAACTTTTCACCCAACAGTGACTCACATCCACTGCTTGCCAGATGCGGGGGCCAGCAGATGCGGAGGATACCCAGAGCCCACCAAGCTGTATGTCCGGATTCTAGTGTTTTCCACAGTGTGGGACTTTGAAGCTTCAGCCATGTCCCCTGGGGAGCACATCTCTTCCCCGCTCTCTTCAAGCTCTGGCTTGCAGGAAGCCTTGCTTTGGTGTTACCTAATCTTTGTGTCTTTCTGACACTTGTCAACCTCACAAGGCTGCTTGGAGGCTACGACAATATCAGACTAGAATGTTCTGTTCTCTTAGTATTGATTTTTATGGCCACATTTATCAAGCAAGTCCTTCTGGAGCCTGCCCTTGGTGCCAGGTGCTTGATGTGCTGTAGCTCATTTCACCCTCCTGCCAACTCTAGGAGATAGGGACTATTACTACCTTCCATTTGCAGGAAGTCAGACAGAGGCACAGCTGGAGTGGGGCGTCAGACAGAAAATAAGCAAACTGGCCAAAATATAAAATCATTCCAAATTATCATAAATAATCTGGTTCTGAGATAAAGGGTGAGGAGGATCCCACCTTTAAAGAGCAGGAGGAACAGCATTCTTTGGAGAGGGAACAGTCAGTGCAAAGGCTCTGAGGCTGGACCATGACTGGTGTTCGTGAGGAGCAGTGAAGAGGCCAGCATGGGTGAAGTGGAGTGAGCAAGGGACACAGCTGGAGGAGTGAGGGGACAGGGACAGGTTGTGCAGAACCTTGTGGGGCTTTTTACCTGGACTGAGATCCTATCTGTCTCCTGCCCTAGACCATTAACCCCTGGAGGGCAGGTATTTCTTTAGCCTCTTTTGTTTACTTCTATGTCCCAGCTCTTAAAATAGGCTGGCACCGAGATTGATGGCCTGAATGGATAGGTTTCCCTGGCACACACTTCACCATATTTTACGCTGTTTTCCTTTGCTGCTCACAAAAAAACCCAGAGGTGGATATGGTTGCCCCTTTTTACAGATGGAAATTGCGAGGCTGAGTGAACTGGTCAAGGTTCCTCCCCTAGATAGGTGGCAGGTTTGGGGCTCATGCCACTCTGTCTCCATTGTGCATGCAAAGCTTGAGTCCCTACTGCATGTGAGAAATCAGGCTCAGTGTTTATGGGACCACCCCAATTGATCCTGCAAGATGGGACTGTGTCCCCATTGCTATGATGAGAAAACCAAGGCCAGATTGTCGATGGCTAGCAAGGTCATGGTCATGCAGCTACAAGGGACACGATAGGCTCTGCAAACCCAGCTGCTGCACTGGCCGCTGGGAAACTCTGAGCTTAATTTAGGTTTCTTGTTTAATTATTCATTCTCTCCTCTCTCTTCTCCTATTTATGACTTCTGCCTTCTCATTTTGCTCTCCAGTTAATGCCTTTTGTTTATCTTTGCATCTTTGGCCCTGAATGAATGAATCAATGATTCTGGAGGAAAAAAAAAAACAAATTCTAAACTTGAGTTCCTTTGTGGGCACAAGGCCCTCTCCAAATCCATACCTTGCAGAAAGAAGATAGTTTAAACATGTTCAGAACACAACTCCATGTACAATCTTGCTTGTTGTCTTTGAGCACTCCCACCTCCCGTGGTAATCTTTCCTTTGTATTTTTCTGTCCTTTTGTCCTTATTAACCCATTTGCAAGCACCAACTACAGGTCAGGTGGGTACTTTATCACAATTCATCCTTAAACTCTTTACATGAGCAGGAGCTACTTTGCCCTGTTTCACAGAGGGGAAACTGAGACCCAGAGAGGCAAATCTATTTTGTAGGTGGGAAAACTGGGGCTCAGAGACCCATAGGGCAGCAGGTCAGTTCCTGGGCGTTCCTACTGTGGTTTGTGCTAACCTCAAGGCAGCTGAGGTCGACATTAGGTGGGATGTTTGTAAAGTGCTTACTCTGTTGGAAATGTTCCTTTATCTATTCAACCAATATATAGGGACTCTCCAGAGTCCAAGGAGTCACACCCTCGTGCGACCAGAATAAAATCAGGATGATGGGATAGAGAATGGGGCATGGGGTGACTGGTAGCCAGGGCCCGGGACGTCTTCTTCAAGGAGTGTGTGAGCAGAAACCGAATGATCTTGGAGGACTATCTTGGCGCAGTAACAGCAGGGGCAAGGCCCCTGGGTCAGGAGTGAGCAGTTAGCTGGAACTGTAAGGAGCCGGCTTGTCTGGAGCACAGATATCCGGGGACAGAGTGGTGGGTGCGAATGCCCAGGAGGCTGAATTTTATTCGAAGGGGCTGGGGAGCCACGGTAGTTTCGAGCAGCACCATGGCCTTTGTAGCAAGCGCTCTACGGCTGTCCTCCAGAACCGCGGGTCCAGCGTTCCCTCGCGTTAAAGCCACCGCCCACGTGCTCCCGCGGCCCTTTAAAAGCCCGCGGGCCACGTGACCACACCGTGCCGCCTCATTGGCCGGGGGGAGAGGCGGCCGAGCGGCTGCGTAGTGACGTACGCGGCCGGACCCGCCCCCGCCCCGCCCCCTGGCCGGCGGCGGCGGCGGAAGAGATGACGTCACCGACTGGGGGGGCGCGCGAGCCGGCGCGAAGGGAGCGCGAGCCGCAGTGAGTGTCCTCGCGCCGCCCGCCCGGCAGCCCGGCCGGCGCGCGCACGCCGCGAGCCGCTGGCGCTCGGGCTCCGCTCGATTCCATGCAACAGCCAGAATGTGAAGCGGAGCAGAGCCGGGGAAGCCCAGCCCAGCCAGCTTTCAGGTAAAGGGGAAACAAAAATCCCGAATTATCCCCAAATTGCAGGCGCTCCAATGGGGTCTCGGAGGCAGAGGAGTGGGCAGCGCGCCCGCTTTGTGCCGGGGAACCCTGAACGGCCATTGTGCTCGGAGGACGCTCCGCTGCAGCCGGCTGCACGCCCAGACGTTGCGCCTGGTCAGCTGCGTCCGAACAATGCCCGTGAGGGCCGGGCCGGGGCGGGCCGGACCCGGCTGGGGCCACGGAGAGGGCTTGGCAGGCAGGGCGGGGGGCTTCGCTGCGGCGGGGAGGGGGCTGGGCTGGACTTGCCCGGAGAGCAGCGTTGGAAGCTGCCCAGCGCCGCCGGCTGCACCACCTTGGGCTGCAGGCGGGGCGAAGGCGCCAGGGGGGACGCGCGTGTGTGCGGAGGGGGTGCTGGCGCCGGCCAGGAACCCCGGGTGGGTCCTGGAGGCAGGGGAAGCTGTGCTCGGGTTTGAGGCGCGCTGGTTCCCCGGAGTGGAGACCAGCCGGGACGTATGGCTCCAGGTGGGAGTAAGGGAGGACCAGCAGGTGCGCCCAGGGCTGCTGCTGTGCTCGCCGCCTTCGCTCTCCAATCCGCCTCCCCTGGAGGCCCCCAACTCATTGCCGTCTTCCTCTAGCTCCCTTACGGCCTCACCTCTCCCTTGAAAGGAGGGCGCCTCTCCAGCACCCTGGCCTTGCCCCACCCTTCTGTGGCCCCCGCGTCCCCTTAGAGCCCTCCCCACGGCGGGGCGAGGCTCAGTCCCCAGCCCCAGGGACTCTGGCCGTCAGACGAGCGCACGCCGGGCTCCCGACCTCCCCTGGGCACTGGGCTGGGGTCCCCGTTGGGATCTCGGGAGAAGGGAAGCCGCCCCTTGAGCTGCCAGCCTCGCGGGTTCTGCACACCGCGGGAGCCCCCACGGGGGGCTTCGGGGGGAGGGGCAAGAGCGGTGACGTCACCCCGGGGCGGAGCCGTCGGAACCAGGTTGAAGGGGGCGTGCGGGTGCGGGGGTGGGGGGAGTCGCCCTGAGCTGAGCCCCCGCCGAGTTAGAGTGCGGGTGCCCTGGGCGCAAGAGTTTCTACCAGGCTGCGGCCGAGTTTACTGCCCATATGGAAATCTTTCCAATTTAGGACCCCCCTTAGCACCTTCTCTCACAAATCCAGGACTCTTACCTAGGAAACCCTCCTAAATCCGGGAACTCCCCTTCAGCCGTTTTCTCTCCAAAATTCTCAAATCGGGGAAGCTCCCTGCAAACTGGCATTTTTTTTCAGCCACACCCCCCCAAATCTGGAACCTCCTCCTAAGTGACCCTTTCCCAATTCCCAGTTCTCTAGAAGCCCCGTAAATAGGCTGCTTTTGAGAGCGCCCCTTCCTCTACAAGCCTTCCTTAAATGTAGCCGCCCCCTAGGGACCTCGTACTCCAAATTAACAAACCCCAACGCTTCCATCTGGGGCGCCTCCCCTCCTTCTCTTGGGCTCAGCTGGGATTCCCCTGTCCCCCATTCTCAATCTGGGGAGTCTTCACTCAGCATGGGGCCCATGTGTGGCTGGCCAGGCCACTGAAAAAGCAGCCTGGGCAACACCGCTTGTGAAGGGGGAGGATCTGAGGTGCGCAGGCTGGGCATTAGGACTCTAAGAAGGAGGGACAAAGCAGGAGGGTTCTAAAGGATCCCCAGGATAGGGACCCACCCTCTCTGGGCCCTCAGTGGCCTCCACCCAGACTTTGGTTGCTGGGCTTCTGGCCTTCTCTTGATGTCCCCCATTGCTGTTGTCCGTGGGGTGCAGAGAGTGAGGGCCCCTCTTTGTTTGGGGCACCCTGCTTTCGCCGCGGAGCTGCCAGCCGCCTGCAAGGAGAGAGCCAGCCTGCACCCAGACTCTGTGATACTAGCTGCTGCTACTGAAGCTTTTATTAATGGCCAAGGAACCGGTTGATTTTCCTATTTGCATAGCTCCCTTCCCCCTCCCAGGGTCCCTTTCCTTTGTGCCCCCTCCCCCTGCCAGTCTCGCCTGCCTTCTGTCCCTCAGCCTTCTTTTTTCTCTGCCAGCTGATACTTTGGCTGCGGAAGGCAGGCAGCTGGGCCTGGAGGTGGTTGCTTTCTGCCTCCACAACTTGGGCCTGAGTCTCTGGCCGGACACCCCTGACCTCGCAGTGACATCCGCTGGGCACCTCTTTCTTGCCGCCTTCTGTCTTTCTGGGTCTCCATTCTTTCTCTCCGGAAAGCTTCCTTCTGTTCTGTCCCCAGGGCCCTGGGGGCACCTTCACCATGACGGTGCACTTCTTCATGGGGCCCAGCCCCCCTAGCCCTCTGGGGGCTACCACCCGCCATACTCTGTCGCCCTGAGAGTTGGGATAATTGGGCTCAGGCAAACAAAACGTCGGGGGAGACCTGGCCTGCTGATGAGCTCATGCGTTTTTCTATTCTTGCCACCTCGCTGGTGACATCGGCCCCCCAGGGGGTGACGAGGGCTGGTGCTGTCATGTCTTTGGCCATCCCTGTCTCTGAGAGGACAGGCGATAGCCTGGCCCACTCCCTGCGGAGATGGGGGATGGTTCATTCTGGTGTTGGGGGTTGATGCTGGAGGGCGCCTCTGAGGTGCCTGGCTGGGCTCCTTGGGGAACCCTCCTCCCCCAGGGTTCCTTGCTGGCCCCTGAGCTGGGTGTGTGGTGGGTGCAGGGGGGACACTGAAAGCCAGCGCCTGCCTGCTGCCGCACAGAAGTCATCGTAGGCCGGTTGACCAGGCTCTGGTCTGTTGCCTTCTGAGCCATCTTTTCTCCCTGCTTCTCGGAAGGTTCAGGACATTTTCGTATTTCCTCCCAACACTGGGACTGTTGCTCTGGGCTGTGGTGTCAGGAACAAATGCAAGGGGAGAAGGTCCCAGATGTCAGGGATTGGACTGTGGCATCTGAGACTGCTCAGGAGCTGTCACCATCCACCCATTTCCTTCTTCGTTGGGCTGCACAGAGTGGAGGTGCTCTGCCTGGCATTGCCCAGCCTCACCTCTATCGGGCTGGTGGCTTTCTGTCGGTGACTCAGTTTCCCTTCCTGCCTTCTGGGTCACCACTGAACGGCATTTCACAGGTGTTAGAGCACAGCACACACCTCCAACTGCCACTTCCAACATCAGGCGCCGGGAGACCTGTGGCTCCACTGATCATTACAGCGGCCGCATGGCGTGCACGATGGCCAGCGAGCGAGGTGGCCAGGGCCGGGGGAGGGGCAGGGGAGATTCGACTCAGGCACAGTGTGGCATTTTCACTCAGGCGCCTTGCAGCCCCATGTTCACTTGCTAACGTGATTTTAGTGGTTTTAGTACCTACTGCAGCCGTGTGTGGAGGAAGTGGGGGGGGCGCGTGTAGAGAGTTCAGGGAGGGGAGGAAACCCTAAAAATAAAAACGGGTATTTTTAATCCCAGCAGGTTTGGGGAATAATTGACGAAGCTTAATGTTTTCAGTTGAGAGCGTTTAGCCCCACTGCATGAGGTTTCATTTGTGGAGTCATTCTGAGCCAGACGCAGGTTCTTGAAAAGCGTGGTGGGCATGGCGGGTGCCTTGTGGCCCGTGGCTCGTTTTGCAGGGGTCTTGTACTCCTGGAGGGAGGCAGGGGGCCTAAGGCAGTGGCCCTGCCACACCTGAGTCCCTGTCTTTTTTCTGTGTTCAGGACAGCCTCCTGGCGACACCCTCTGGTGGTGGGCGTCCTGTTTTTCAGAATTTGCAAGGAGGCCGCCCCTGTCCTGTGGGGCTGGTGCAGAATGCCTTTGCTCCGCCCTTTCCCGCAGCAGAGCACACTCGGGGTAGGGTATGTGGGGGAACCCCCTAGCCGCCAGCCAGGCAGCGTGGCTCAGCCCCTAGTGGGGAGAGAAGGGAACAAGGTGGAAGGCATAACCCCCGTGCCTGTACAGGATACACGTTCCAAGCCAACAAAAACCCACCGTGGGCACCTGACGGAGTCACAGCACTGCCTGTGTCGGGGAGAATGAGGCTATTCAGACGGTCTTTTAGTGTTGTCTTTTCCTACCTTACCTTGGTCTGGAAACGGGAAGCTGCTAGCTCGCAGGATGGGGAAGACAGGGCGCAGGACGCGAGTTGAAGTTCAAGTGCATGCTGCCTCCTCACAAGGAGGAGAGCCAGTCCAGAGACAGGCAGCGCTTAGCTCCGAAATGCACAGGAATGGGTGACACCTGGATCTTCTAGTCCTGCAGTTCACTTTGTCACCCCCTCTGCTTTCTAGAAGCTCAAGGGTATTGAGTGTAATGTGTGGGATTTTATTCCCCTTCTTTCTTTTTTTCTTTAAGGAAAGAAAAGACAAAAAAAAAAAAAGAGGAAAAAAGAACCCCGATGTACCATTTCTGTCTCGTCTCTGGCTGATATTTCAGAAGCGTTGGGTGGGGAGGGTGCGTGGGGGATATGAAAAAATCAATTGGCTTACACTTCTGCAAAAGCGAAAATTAACGGGCGGGTGGGGGTGACTCATGGCCCGGCCCTGACTTTCGTGCTTTATTTTTGTCTCTTTTTCCTCTCCTTCAAGGAGCTGCCAGTCTTCCTACCCCTCCCCTGGCTTGGCCAGGCTGGGCCTGGGGCTCGGTGCCATTCCCACCTGGCTGTGGAATCCCATCTTAGGTTACCCGGAACTGAGGCGCTTGGAGTTCTGCTAAGGCCAAAAGGATCCCACACCTGAAAAACCTATTCACGTTTTTGTCCAGCATCCCTGTCGATCCATTTTGCATTTCCATGGATTCCACCTTGGTTGGGGGCTTGGAGCTTGGGTTTCTGGGTTGTAGTAACCCTTCCCCCACAAAAGCCTGAACAGGGGCTGAATTGCAAATGTCTTTTTGTTGTTGTTGTTGTTTTCTGATAGGGTAGATTTTGTGCAGAAACCCCTGTGTGGCTTTTGAGGACTTTTTGTTTAAAAAATTTTTGCTATCGGCCCTTTGTAGAAGGCCAGGGGTCTCCTGTCCTTGTGAGGGAACTGAAAATCCCAGTTTTTCTCTCAATTCTCTCTTTCCTCTCCCTTTCTATGGGGCTCGCCATACGGGAGGCTTCTCGTTTGCAAAATTAGGTTATGCCTCTGGCTTCGTTTGGGTCAGAGCTGGGACCTACCACCCACCTGGCTTGAGTTGTACACACCTGGGCTGGCTATTTGACCTGTCTGCTAAGATCAGTGCAGTCACAGCCTGCTTTGTGGCCAGCTGGGGCACGAGATGCTGTGCGTTTGGTGCCTGGCACCTGCAAGGCTTGGCATAGTCCCAGTGGCCTGGGGACCCCCGGAAGGAGGTGCCCGGAAGATGCTTCTGTGGTCGTGTTGCCACGCGGGTAATTGGGCGTTGGTGGGAATCCAGGGGTTCTGGGGAGGCAGAGTCGAGACATCTGTGTGTGTATAATTTAATGCTGCTTGTAATTAACCCCGTGATCATCAAATGAGGGTATGTTGGGGAGCTGCTCCGACTTTACTTGGAGCTGGCGCCCATGCCAGGCCCTGTGCTGAGTAAGCTTGTGAAGCGCCCTCGTTTTCTCAAGAAGGAAACTGAGGCACAGAGAGGGTTTGTCAAGTCACTGGCAGGGGTTCACGCAGCCCACAGGTGACAGAGTGAGGGGTCTCACCCAGAGCCCACAGACGAGAGGACCTGAAGTCTTATGTCCACTGTCAGAGAAGTCACTTGATGATGCTTCACCTGCGGGGATGTGGGGGGCGGAGGAGGGCCACTTGAGGGTCGCTGTGGAGACTGGGACTCCCGGCTTTCTTCCTCAGAGCATGGAGGAGGGTGGATGCTGGCCTGAGGCTGTAGGTTCAGATCTGGGTGTGGCCACTTGGGGCTGTGTGACCCAAGGCAAGTTGCTCTGCTTCTCTGTGCTTTTGTGTTCACATCTGTGGGATGGAAAGTGGTAGTACCCCACCTCGCAAGGCTGTTGGGAACATTAAATGAGTTAATGTGTGTGAAGCGATGCATAGCGGCACCTGCCCAGCAGGGGCTCCCTGGAACCCTCTCCCCACCAGCCCCTGTCCCTCTATGGGGCCTGGCCTGGGAGAGATGTCAGGATGACTCAACCACTGCAAACTGGGGCGTTCCTCGTCACTGGCTGCCTAATCAAGGCCGCCCCACTTCCACAGCAGGATTGGGCCCGGCGCCCGGCAGAGTCTGAGCCACGGTGGCCAGTCGAGCCTGGTGGGGACAAGGCCCCGGGCGCTCAGACATAGGCGGTGGCCCCTGAGTGCGGGAGCTGGGAAGCTCTGAATGAGTGCCCGGGGGGCAATCGGGTGCATCCTGGCTCTGAGCTCTCGGCTTTGACTATGGCCTAGCCCAGGGGTGCCCAGAAGAGGGTGAGCTTACAAGCTTGAAGTGCGAACATTTATTCATTCATTCGTCAGTTCATTTGTTCAGCTAATCAGTGTTTGCTGAATGGCAGCTGCCAGAGAACTTGAGGGCTAGACCCCGTTCGCACTCCAGCTCTGCTGCTCACTGTGTGGCCTTGGTCTGGTTGAGTGGCTGCCGTGTACCTGTTTCCTCACTTGCGAGGTGTAGGGGCTTTGTCGTTGCCTCACTCATGACAGGGGTATTGTGAGAGACATACGAACTACCATATGCTTAGCAGTACTATGTAAGCTCTTTTTTATTTTTTAAAACAGTAATAAATAAATAAATAAATAAATAAATAAAATAAATCCTGGGGATACAGCAGTGAACACAGCAGGCTGCGTCCCTGGTCCCCCTCAGTGTGTTGGGGGAGCAGTGGGTGCGTAAGTAAGAAGGTTCTGCCAAGACGGAAAACCTGGTGGCAGCCAGTCTGTCACCCGGCCACTATTTTGTCTTTGGGGGACAAGGATGGCCTTTCTGAGATGGCCTTTGTGCTGAGACTTGGTGGGAGACAGATGGACAGGTGTTGGAACAGCAAGTGCAGATCTAAGAGGGGCCCAAGACAGGGTCGGTGGGAGGAGATGGAATTGCATTTTAAAGACACAGGGCCAGAGTTTGCCCAGAGCCCCCCAGAGCCCAGTGGTACATGTCACTGGGAGCTCAGGAAACACCACCAGGCTGAGGCCCAGAGATGGAGAGAAACTTGCTCGAGGCCACACAGCCAGGCCTGCCTGCCCACTCTGCCGGTTACGAACTGGGGTGTGGGCCGGGCCCCCTCACACCAGTTGGAGGGGAAATCCGGGGCAGGAAGACACAGCGGGAACGTCATTCTCAAACCCCAGCCCCCACGAGGGCTGGGCAGGTAATGCCAGTGGGTGGTGGGGGCCGGGTGGGCTCCCCAAGCTTCCTGGGCAGCCCCAGATGGCTCCATAGCCAGATCTGCCGGATTTTCCAAGGAAAGCCAGAAATCTAGGTTTTACATGAAATATCCCTATTTTACATCCTTGGGTCTTTCTTTTCCTTAAAATACCTCCCTTTGCTGGTTGTGCGGCTTCAAACCACCTCACACGCCACCGCCCAGACTCTGTGTCCTGGGCTATAAGATGGTTTAAGATCCAAAGCCATTACGATGGGTCCCTTAGAAGCACCAGCGATTACTCGGGAGGGCCGTGGACAGGGCCTGGGCCAGCGTCTGCGCTCAATAAACGCTGGCTCTGATTATATTAATATTGGTCATAATGATAAACTTGACTTAAATTAAATGCCATGCAGAAGGAAGCTGGCTGGCCCCACGGGGCTGGGCTGCAAATTATCTCTGGCTTTAGGACCCGCTCCTCATGCTCTGTTTTCTGAACGAACCTGTTGGCTCCCAGGCCTGGGGCGTGGGGGGTGCCAGCGTCACTTGTGGGGTTTATTGCAGTGGTTTTCAACTAGGGTCAGTTTTGTACCTTGGGGGACACTGGGCCATGTCTGGGAGCATCTGTGGTCGTCATGACTAGGGGGCTCCTGGCATCAGTGAGGGGGGTGGCAGGGATGCTGCTCAGCCCCACAGTGCCCAGCACAGCCCCCTGCAGAGAATGATCTGGCCCCGATGTCAGCAGTTCTGGGGGGAACCCTGATTTTTACTTGAGCTGTGGCCACTGGTGAAATCTAGCTGTTGGCTGGTTTGTGGATGTCTGCCTCCCTCCCGTGCTCCCCAGTGTCCAGCTGGACTTGAATGCCAACGTCGCTGATGGGTTCCTGTGGCACACCTGTCCCACCTCACCGCCCACCTGATTGTCAGAGGTGGGTAATCGCCCCTAACTCGTGAATTCTAGCGAGTGGGAATGTTGGCGATGCCAGCCTTGGTGCTGGATCAGGCCGAGGGCTGCCACACCCAGGCTGCTTTTCTTCCCCTTTGCCCTGTGTGGCCTTGGGGCCTAGGGAAGGTGCGTGCAGGCTTGGGCGTTCCAGTCTCAAATCCTGACGTGGGTTCTTCCGGGCTGTGTTCTTCCGGGCTGTGTGAGGCAACCCTCATTCCCTTCCCGTGAGCCCCAGTCCCCTCATCATGAAATGGGAACGAAGCTTGCCTGCTGTGTCATCACTTAAGTGGTGTCACGTCGACATGATGCTGGGTGCTGGTGCTCAGGGTGCACTGTGTTCTCCCGCTTGCTCCCCCCATCTTTATGAATAATGGGGGGGCGGGGGAACGAGAATGGAGCTCCAAACCTTCAAACCCAGCAGCTGCACAGAGGGGAAGTTACCTCCACAGGAGCTGAGTCCCCGTCCTGGGCACCAGCCTCGTTCACATTTCCTCTTTTCACCCCTGGAACAGCCCTAATAGGTGGCAGCTGTCACCCGTCTTGCTGCAGGTGGGGAAACTGAGGCATGGACAGGGGACGAGAAACTTGATTGGGGCTGCCTGGCTCCTGCCCCCAGGGTGAACCAGGCGTTACCTCTGTGTGTGTGTGTGTGGGGGGGGTGTGGAGGGCCCTGTGCCATTTTCTTGAAATTATTTATGGATTTTGCACAAGGTTACCCCGCAATCATGTGGCGGTTGAGGAGCCGGGAGGCTGCTCCCCTTTCCACCTACAGGGGGAAGATGGTGTTGGTGCGGTCTGGGTGCCCTCCCGCCACCCCCGTTTTGCTTCTCACAAGATGTGTGACCTTGAGGGAGTTGCTTAGCTTGTCTGGACAGCACACCCGAGCTCCCCGCTTGCCAGCCGAACCCCTGCTGGCCTTCTTGCCCTCTCTCCCTGCCAGGTGGGAAGGTCGAGGTTGGGGAAAACCCCCCTCCCCGCCCCAGCAGCTGCCTGGGCCCAGGGCAGAGAGGGCGGGAGACCCAGGCCTGAGGGCAGGAGCTCTGTGACTCTGGCCCTCACTTGCTATCTCTGAGCCCCCGTATGTCCAGGTTGTCTGGCACAGAAGCAGTGATGAGTGACTGTTGAGAGCTGGGGATTTTGAAGATAGGGCTCAGTGGAACCCTGAAACAGTCCATGAGAAAAGCCCAAAGGAGCCAGCGACCCCAAAGAGTGCATAGTAGCCAGGCCAGTTGATTTTAAGGCTCGGCTACACCCGACGTTTGCTCCATACTCCATGTGTCCAGCCAGAAGACCAGAGAAGTCACCAAGGAGGCCCCCAGGAGCAGGCCGGGATTTCTTCTGGGGCCCACGCTTGACTTTGAAGACCCCATGCTGCCGTCTTGGCCTCATTAGCCGTGTGACATGCTGGGGCCTCAGTTATTTGTGGAATGGGTGTCCAGTGGGCGGTGGGAGGGGTCTGTGCCAAGTGTGCCTGCAAAGTGCTGGCACAAGCACCACACAGGACAATGCGATGCCTAATGCCCTTGGGAGCAAGTGTATGGGGCTTTGCGAGACAGGGTTTGGGGGTCTTGGGGGCTAGTTAACCTCATGTTTGGCTTCTCAAAGGGCGTGAAGTCGCCCAGGAGCCTTCCGCCGTGGTGCCAAGAGCAGGGTGGCAGGAGCCAGTGGCAAGTCCCAGGCAGACGGAAGCCCAGGGTGGGAGGCCTGCCCAGGACCGCCAGAGCTGTGGCAACTGGCGGGAACCGATCACACCAGCATGACCAGAGACCTTGGTGGCCGGAGGGGGTAGGTTCTGCCCTCTGAGTCTGTGCCAGGGTCACCCTGCAGACTGCATTGAGGCTTCTGGACTCCCATTCAGTGCTCTGCCCAGCACCACCTGGAACTCCGTCCCTCGTGACACCCATCGCGTGCCCCTTGTCCCGGCTGCCCTACCCCGCTGACGGGGCATTTTCTTTAAACCTGTTCTGCTGAGAAACTTAAAGGAGAAAACTTCTCACTCTCATGAATGGGAACCAGGTGCATTCTTGACGTAAGTAGGTGGTACCCTAAAAGTAGATGTGTCGGGAGCAGAAAAAAGACAAATCTGCCAGCTGCTGCCACAGGCTTGGAGCCGAGGCTGGGGTTGCTGAGGCGTCAGAGTTGCATTGGCACCCGCTGGAGATGGCTGGCTTCCAAGGGCTGGACATGCCCAGGGCAAGGACAGCCCCCTTGCCGTTGGGTCATTCCACTGCATGTGGCTGGGACTGTTTGGGGTCCCCTGGCTAGGCGGCTGGCTGAGCCCCCCTCTGCCTCTGGACTTTACTTGGACTTTGCGGCTGGGTGTTCCTTCTCCATGGCTTGGGGAGAAGGTTCTTTCTCCCTGAATTCAATTAATGAGCCTATTAAAAACTATTTATTTTCTCTGACAGTTGTTTACTGAGAAGGAGGAGATAGATTGGTTAGGCATCCTAACCAGGCAGGTGGGAGGGCAGATGGGGGAAGCCTGCTTCCTTGGGCCCTGGTGCTTGGGCAGGGCAGACGATGGGGGGGTCCTGCCTTCCGGGGGCCTCCAAAATGCAGAGCCTGCACATGGCCTGGGCTAGTTTCTGACTTTACAGTCTTTGAGAAGGGACCTTGGGATGAACAAAAACCATCCTGGTGTGGAGGCAGAGGGCTGGCCCCAGTTATTTCCCTTGTCAGCTTCCAGGCCAGAGTATCTCAGATGCACTAGTTTGGAACGTCAGAGCTGACCCCATTGGTCCATATGTTTGTGGCAGGGTCCATCAGTATCCTGTCTCTTCTCCATAATAGTTGAATCCTATGACTTATCTGGGCATGTGGCTACCTGGTGAGAAAAATTTTTTTTCCAATGTATTTTCCAACTGTCTGTGCTATGTGATTCAACTCTGACTGGTGGGATAAACAGGCAGGATTTCCTGGAAATGCCTTCAAAGGGAGATGGCCCATGCTTTCTACTCCAGCTAGACTGCGGAGCTGATGGTAGGCACTCAGGCAGCCATTTTGGACCATGAGACAGGTGTCATGGATAAGAATGGGAGGGAAGGATCCTGGGCCCCAGTGATTGTGGGCCCTGTGAAAGGCCAACCTGGGAGCTTCCTTGACATGAAGAGAGTTTAATGCCTCTTCCGTAAAACTTTTGGCAGCTGTAGCCCGACCCTGATTCAACAGCCGCAGCACCTGAGCCTCAGGACGCAGTGGTTTCTTGTCTCCTTCAGGCCTTGAAGCGCCGTCGCCATATCCATGTTGTCAGTGTCTTAAAATCTGCCTTCCCCTCTGCCAGGACTCCCCAGGGAAGGCGTTTTCGCCCATTTCCTTGGCTGTGCCCACAGCTGCGCCTGTGCACAGTAGGGCCCAGTGCATGTGTTTTGCATAAACAGAGCTCTGTGACACCCGACACACCGAGGTCTTCTGGCTGGCCGCTGGTGGTATTGCAAGTGCCCCCAGCAGGTAGCTCCCAAGTGGTTCCTCCCAGCCTGCCCACACCCAGCGGGCCAGTTCAGGCGGGCAGAGTGGGTCCCAGCGGCTGCTCCTGATCCTCTCTCTCTCGCCCCCGTGTTCTCACCTCGGCTTCCAGAAATAGCCCCTTTAAAATAGCCGCGTCCCCACCAGCGTTCTGGGGCCTCTGGCTGCCCACGGATGTGACGCGGGCTGACGGGCCAGTCTCTGTGTGTTGCTGTGGGGTTTTTAAAAATGCAGTTGGTGTTAGGAGTTCCCCCCTTCCCCCTTTTAGGCCCGAAGAAGTCCAGCCAGCCGCCCACAGGGCTGCTTTTCCATCCTTGACACTTGTCATTTAGGTTTTGCTTTTCGTGTCTCTGTGGATGTGGCCACCAGGGGGCGTTTGGTGTTCAGAGCTGAGAGTTTCTGCTATAAGCTCATGCCAGCCCAGGTGGGACCCTGCGGCCTGCAGTCCCAAGTCTGGTCAGGAAGCCCTGAGTTTGGGTCTCAGTGCTGCCTTTTGTTGGTCGTGTGACCTTGAGCAAATGTCAGAACTTCTCTGAGCCTCGGTTTACCTGTCTATGAAATGGGGACACGTTGGGACTTAGGCAAATGGCTGAAGTTCTCTGAGTCTCAGTACACAGCTAATGCTTTATAGAAATCATGGGCATTTTCCTGTCATGTTTCACTTTTGTCATTTATTGAGACCATGTAAGTTAGCGGGCTCTAGGGCCCATGGCCTGGGCTCGGGTCCCAGCTCCACTCCTTATTTGCTGTGACTTCACGTCTTCCGGCTTCGGTGTCCCCACCTGTAAAACAGGGATACAGATCATTCTCTCTGTCAGGGTTCCTGATGAGTTACTGAGGGGGAACCCCTTGGAGCAGCACTAGGTTCTGACCCAGGGTGAGATGGTGCTCGGAAATGATCTGTGTATTCGCTAAATGTTTAGCCAGCTCTTCCTGGGGGCAGAAGTCGGACACTTCTCCCATTGATCTGTTGTCTGGCTTCGAGGTCCCCGCTCAACCTCCGGGTCCTCCCTCCCACCAGGGTAGGGATTAAGCTGGTGGGACGGAGGGGCTGGCCCCGCCCAAACCACAGGCACCATGCACCATGCCTGCGGCCTCCCATTCCTGTGTTTAGTCAGGGCCCCCCGGATGTGGGTGGCTGAGACCGGTGCTAAAGGCTCAGGAAAGGACACTGAGGGCAGAGTCCAGGCATGGCTCAGAAATAGGGACAGGAAGGGCCTGGCTGGCGAAGGCGTGGGTGCTTCCGCTGCCAGCCCTTCAGGCCCAGCAGCTGGCTCAGCTGCAGCCCGTGCCTCCGCGGCATCTGTGCCTTTGGTCACCCTGGGGGTCCCTCAGACACCTACTGTGTGTGAGGCCCTGTGCTGGGATCCTGCCAAGGATGAAGGGCATTTGTGGGGCCCATGCTCCAATCTCGGACGGACGACGACAAAATCCGAGCCGTGCTAGATGGCAATGAGAGAAAACGAGAGGAGAAAAAGAGACTTGAGAGTGGCGGGATGATGATGGTCGTTGTTTTAAATGGGGCGAGGACTGACTCGGGCGCTCACGGGCGCCCTCTGGCGGCTGCCTTGGGGGAGGACAGGCTGGGGCGGTGGAAGACGGGAGTCGTTGACCCGGGAAGGAGGTACTGCGTGGGTCCAGGTGGGTGGGCCAGGTGTAGACAGGAGAGGGGAGAAGCGGACATATTTGGATTAGAGTTGGAAGGCAGACTTTTTATGCGCTTTCTGCGCGTTTCATCTTCACAGTAGCTCTCTGAAGGCGGGATGAGAATGCTTAGGCCCAGAGAGTTTGAGTCCTCCTCCCAGCATGTCACGGCTCAATGTTACATGGCGGCGGGGTGGCCAGCCAGGCCGACGGGGTATGGCCCGCTACCCAGGCACTTAGCAGCCAACACATCCTAACCTGCAGCCTGGCCATTTGCGTGTAAAGGCAGAGCGAGTTCCAGCGTCTCTGACCAGCCCGTCAGAGGAGGGTGCATAGTAAGTGGGAAGCCAGCAGCTCCATAAGGCCTCCAGTCCAGTTGGCCCTCACCTGTTGCTCAGCTGTGTGACTTGTGGCCGTGCTGACCTCTGTGAGCTCTCATTTCCTATGAAATGTGTTTGTTTATTCCAGTAATAGTTTTTGAGCATCTGCTGTGCACCAGGCAGTTTTGGGTAGGGTGCTTATTCCTGCTTTGATCACTGCAGCCTCCAAAGTGTCAGCTGACAAAGCCCAGTGCCATGGGAGATGCTAGGTTCCCAAGACCTGGCAGATGGGGACTGGTGCTGTGTGCAAAACCCCATGTCAGCAACTCTGGGCCAAAAAGCAGTTTAGAAGAGCTGGGTTTGGGACACAGAGTTTTAGGAAAACTTGAACCTTATACTTTCTGTTTTTGTACCTAGTTCAGGAGAGAAAAGAGATCAAAATCTGTCCAGAGAAGTTGAATAAGCTCTTTTGGAAGCTATCAACTGACAGTCCTCTGTGGTAAGGAAGCCATGTCTGGTGTAATTGGCGGTGTTTTTTCCCCTCTCTAACTGGTACATAAGATACTGAAGCATCTTAAACTCAGTGAAATATGGAAGTTGCCAGACCTGGAACTGGGTTAAGAGAGGGGAAGACAGAATGGGCGGGGAAGTGAGAGAGGGCTTCCTGGGGGAGGCAACAGCTGATCAAAGATATGGAGGTTGAACAGTAGTTAGCTGGGTATGGGGGAGGGAAAGGTTGTCCCAAACTGGTGGAGCAGCATTGGCAGACTTCCCCCTATAGAGTCACAGTGAGCCTTCGAGGTGAAATAATTGTTTAATCTTGCGTCTTGCACTGCGCCCAGCATGTGGCGGACGTCAGTGGCTGCCACCCTCAGCCCCAGACTGGGCAATGCCCTCCACGTCCTGCTTTCCAGTGATCGTTTTTGAAAGACCTGAGACCTAGAGGTTTAGGGCTGTGCCAAGTCCTCCAACATGTTCAGGGTTCTACACCCTTAGCCCCACTGTTGACGAAGCTTCCCCTTCAGGTATGCAGTGGGTCTCCAGCCTGGGGGTGGTGGAAAGAAACTCAAATCAAACTGACTTTAGTGAAAGCAGATTAATCAATTAGCTCTGGTGACTGAGAAGGCTGATGTTAGAACAAGGCAGCTTCAGGCACAGCTTGATCCAGGGTCTCAAACAAGGACCTGCTGACAGATGGAGAAGGGCAGACCCAGGCTGCTTAATCCACAGGCCTGAGTCCGCAGAGTCGGGAGGGGCCCGAGCCACACTGCAGACTCCTGTTGCTCTGAATCTAAAATCTGTGGCTTGGGCAGGTTGTCCCAGGCCAGGGGGTGACAGCTCCATTCACAGATGGGGAAACTGAGGTTCAGAGATGGGAAACAATTTGCTTACAGTCACACGGTAAGCAAGGAGCAGAGCCTGGAGCTGAGTGCATGTCAAACTCGAGCTCTCACACTAGCAGATTCTCTGTAAACAGAGATTCGATGGTGGACTGGTCCAACTGAGGCAGAGAAGGAAAGCAGGTTTGCCAGGGACCACATGGACCTTGGGCCATGCTCCCCCCCCCCAAGAAGCGCCCCATCATAGACCCTCCTGCCACCCACTGCGGATGGTTAGACGTTCCCTTTGCTCTTAATGAACACATCATGGGTGACAGGTGGGGAGGTCCCCGCAGACCCTGGCTCCATGCCATCCATAAACCCTGGCCAGGCCTGCCCATCTCTGTCACAAGAGGAAATGAGTGTGGCAGCCAACTATCCTTCTCCAAGCTAGCCGCCTCGCTCCCTGCTGCCCAGCTTCCTCTGTGTTTGCTCGAGGCCTGCCCCTATCCCTGCTGTAGGCACTGAGTGATGGCTCAAGGAGTCCCACCAGCTCCGCCTGGGTGCAGCCTGCCTCAGTGCACTTGGCCCTTGAGCATCCTCACGTAATTTGTTGGGGACCTACTGTGTGCCAGGCATGGGTAGGCTTTGTCACCATGTGTCCCCCTCTGCCCTGAGCTGTGTGACTTTGAGCACGTGTCCTGATCTCTCTGAGATTTGACTTCCTCATCTATAACATGGAGGGAAGTAGGAAAAATGTTATCTGTAAAGCACTTTGAGTGGTGCCTGGCACATAATGCATAGTCCTGAAATGTTAGTGATTACTGTTGTTATTTCAGCGTTAGCAAACACGGCTGCGTGTTCTCTGCCTGTCTTTACATGTCCTGTGCCCATTCCATGCTGTACTTTCTCTAACAGCATCTGTGTGTACAGAGCTGTCAGCTTTTACTGGGCTGTGTGCTGTGCCAGCGCAGTGGCTGGCCCCCTCCTGATGGACAAGCCCACTCATCCCATGAGATGGACCACGGTCCTTGTCACACACAGGCTTTAAGCATGGGCATGAGGTTCTTTGTGGAATTCACACTTAGCTTCCGCTGGATTGTACCTGGCACCTACGAAGAGTGTCTATCTACCCCAGCCACCTGAGGTAGTCATGGGGGCCAGTGCTCCCCCCCGCCCACCAGGGGGTGGTTCAGCACTCATCTTTTCTTTCGGACCCTGAGAAAAGCTTCTGAGTGTTGTGAAAATAATCATACTGCCTTTTCTGGGCTCAAGACCCTGCCAGGGGTCTAGAGATTCACCACTGGATGTTTATTGACCACCTACTGTGTGCCAGGCCCTGATCTAGTTTCTGGGAACAGAGTGGTGAAGAAGACAGAGGAGCAAGTTCTGTCCTCATGGAGTATAGTGGGGAGGTAGACAGTACACAAATGGATAGATTATTCATTAATCAAGGGCCTACTGGACGCCACGCATGCAAGAAAAATGAAGCCAAGGGAAGGGGTGGGCGATAAGGGGGGCTTTTTAGCTACAGAATCAAGGCAGGCCTCTCTGAGGAGATAGCATTTCAGCAAAGACCAGGGGGAGCTGAAAGGATGTCCTGTGTGGATTCTTGGGAAGGTGTTGGGTGGGGAGGGGCAGTCTGTGCTGGGCCTGAGGCTGGGCGAAGCCTGGTCAGGGGCTAGAGCAGAGTGAGCCAGGGGGAAGTGAGGAAGGGCAGGGAGGGGACAGGGCAGGTGGGAGGGGGAGGGCAGGAACTGGTGGGGGCGAGGGTAGCAATGACTGCTCTGGTCTAGGTAGGAGAGATGGCGGCTGGACCAGATGGATACAGAGGAGCAGGTGAAGTGGGTCGATTTTGGAAAGATTTTTCACAGGAGCCAGTAGGATTGGCCGAGCGGTTGGGTGAGGGTGGGAGTGAGAAGACTCAAAGGTGCTTTCTAGATCTCTGGCTTGAGAGCCAGCAAGGACAAGAGGGGCAGATGCAATGACTCCCATGTTACAGGATAGCCATAGATGTGGGTGGAAGGTGCAGGGGCTGGTTCTCCCTGGGGCATCATTGAGGGCCTCCTGGAGGTGGCAGCTCCCAAAGTGGCCTGCAGGTGTGATCTGTGAATAAGCCAGGGGCCCTCACCGAGGCTCAGCCTTCTGTGCAACACTCTTACGTCAGCATCCAGCTGTACATTTGGGGTTGGACAGGGGATGGCACTGGGGCTGTGCCAGCTCCAAGCTCCACTGAGGCTCTTGGGGCAGAACCCCAGCAGTTCACAGAAACCTCCAGTGTGGGACTGGAGGGGCCTGGGTTATAGACTGGGAGACTAAAGCCCAGAGAGTTTAAGGCACTTGCCCAGGCCATACAGCATGTGGCAAAGGTTTGACCCCCTTATGGGCTGTACTCCCTCCCCTCCTGGCTCCTCTTTCTTCTCCTTTTCAGTGTGTCTTCCACCCCTGGGGCTGCCAGCTTTATTTCTTGGTGGTTTCCAGGCTCCCCTTGGCTCCAGCTCGGCACCTACCTCCTGCCTCCGCACACTCTGCGCCCAGGGGCTGGTGCCAGGCGGGCTGGGGGAGGGCTCGGCCAGGGCCCTCCGCCTTACGCCAGGGTTCCATCTGCCCCATCTCCCCCTCCCCTGATCCCAGTAATGATGGAAGAGGAACAAGAGAGAGTGAGCGAAATTATATACACATGAACATATAAAAATTAGTTTAGGATCTGGGCCAAGAACCACTTGCACTTGGCCAAGCATTGTGGGTAATTCATCGCCGATTACCATAAAAGCTGGAGCCTGGCTGACAGGCGGCCGCGGGCTTTTGTTTAAGATTCTGATGAATATATTACCTCCCTCCTAAGGTGCCACCTCCCCTGCAGCCATGGGACCCCCTGTGCACCCTGCCAGTTTCCCTCCTTATGAGCATGGCTCCCACGGGCGCCTGCCTGAGCAGCCA
Organism: Macroglossus sobrinus; assembly: GCA_004027375.1. Classification (NCBI taxonomy): domain Eukaryota; kingdom Metazoa; phylum Chordata; class Mammalia; order Chiroptera; family Pteropodidae; genus Macroglossus; species Macroglossus sobrinus. The sequence continues at coordinate 167,465 of PVKZ01001193.1, forward strand.
GCAGCTCAGGGTTGACCCTGCCTTGGGGACACTGGGATTGGTGTTCCACACCCACTGCTGGCCCCAGTGGTCCAGGCCTTGTAATGCATTCCTGGCCCTGGGCCTGGTTGCCTCGATTCTTCGTATATTCATTTGGTACACGTTTCCTGGGCCCCACACGGGTTCTGGGGATGCTGTAGCGACTGAGGTAGACAGGGTCCCTCCCCTTTGCCTTTGCAGAGTCTAGGGGCTGATGGATGAATGGATGGACATTTATCCATATTGAAAGATTCCCAGGAGATGCAGATTACTACAGTGAGATGCCTATTTTTAATTTTTTTTTTTTTTTTTTTTTTTTTTTTTTGCCCATCCACTTGGCGAAAGTGTCTGGAGCTTGGTGACATCCAGAGTGGCTTCTGGGAGGACCAGGCCCTCAGGGCGCCACTGGCAGGAGGATAAATATGCATTGCCACTTTGTAACGTCTTTTGTTTTTAATTCATGTTTCTAACCAGATAATGCATGCACGTGGGACGCAATTGAGGACGTGCAGAAGGATACACAAGGGGTATCTCTACTGCCCACGGCATCTCTACCACCCATCACATCCGAGTGCTCTCCCCCTCCTTCCCCAGAAACAGCCACCAGCCAGCCTCCTCCTAGGACAGGACTCTGTAGATCTTTTTCTGTAACGGGCCAGATAGTAAATCTTTTCGACTTTGTGGGCCAGGTGGTCCTGTACCTACACCTCAACCCTGCCATCATGGCAGGAAAGTGGCCATAGACTGTACCTGAAGGAACGGGCATGGCTGCTTATCAATAAAACTTTACTTACATGAACAACTTTCAGGCCAGATTTGGCCTGCAGGTTGTAGCCTGCCCCCCATTCCACATCAGCGCTGTCTGGTAACTTTTGTGCAATGACAGAAATGTTCTCTGCCTGCATTTTCTGATAAAGTAGCCACTAGCTGCATGTCCTCTTGAGTGTTAGAAATGCAGCTGATGCAGCTGACAACGGGAGTTTTACACCGCATCGCATCTGATTCCGCTTGAACGCAAATAGCCACGCGCTGCTTGTGGCTACCGTTCTGGATGGAGCGGGTGTGCAGCACTCATCTGTGAATGTCATGGGCAGGTGGATCTATGGTCCTTTGTTTAACCAAATGGTAGCATCTTTTACACGCTGTTCTGTACCTTGGTTCCCCCCCCACACACACACACACTTAAAAATATAGCATTTTAAAAGTAATTTCATTATTGGGCATCTGGCTTCCTCATTCCTTTTCACAGCTGTGATACTAATCTCAATTCTAAGAAATGTGAATATTCTGTGTCTTTATTTTGTCCCTTGTACTGTCAGACATTTAACCGATCCCCTGTTGATGGATACTTAGATTGTTTCAAGTCTTTTGCTATGAGGACGTGTCAGTCATTTCATGGGAATGTGTCTGTCAGATAAATTCCTAGAGGTAGTATTAGCACACCCAGAGAGAATGTGAAAACAACTCTCTACCTCTCGGCGTGGAGAAAGCGGGAGAGACAGAAGCCGACCCACATGCCTATGGGTGTGGACACGGGCATTGGGTGAGACAAGGGAAAAACGGAGCCAAACTAAGTGTCTGTCGACAGGGGATTGTGACAAACTATCCCAGCCTCCTACTGGAGGATCATGAGGTGGGTGAAGAGGTCGGGGATGTATGTGCTTGGTGGATATGGCGGCATGGGAAACAAATGCAAATCGGGAAATGACACAAACAGGATGATACGGCTTCTGCTTAAAGCGGTCACTGTGGGCTCTGGTGTTGCTGTCGGCCTGTCAGTGCGTGGGAAGGATCTGCCCTCGCCCCGCATGACTGCTGTGACACAGACGGGCTCGGTTCGAGATGCCATGAGTTCTGGGGCCATGTGACCTTGGAAGCTGTAGGAGGTGGGGGCTGCCAAGGGGGCGCCAAGGCCTGGTCGAGTGGTGGGGAGGAGTGAGAACCCACTTGAGTTCGGTCCCCCACTCTGCCACTCATTAGTGGTGAGACTGTGAGCCCAGCCTCTGTGCCTCAGTTTCCCTAGCTGAAAAGTGTTTGGGGGGAATATTAGCACCAGTCTCTCAGGTGACTCAGGGAGCTGCTTCGAGCAGGCCTGGCCCTCAGGAAGAGCTGGGGTGACAGCCAGTGTGCTCCCTGAGCACCTGCATGGGCCTGGCTCAGCTCTGAGTGCTCTGCCTCAGGGTAGACAGGATTGGGTCCAGATTAAACCCATCTAAAGGCATTGCCCTCCCCTGCCCATCCAGGACTTGTGAGCTTGGGGAGCAGCCCAAGAAGGCTGTGCTTACACCTGAGCTCACGCAGCAGGTCCAGCTCTGCTGCCCCAGCTCCCCCAGCAGCGAGCTCCTGAGTCCCTCCGCCTTCTCACCTGGCCCAAGGTTCCTCATCCCACCTCTTTCATTTTGTCTAGCACTACTTAGGTCTCTTCTCCCAGCTCTCTTGTTCCTTCACGTCTTAGACATCACATCCTCCCGCTTCTGTGCCGGAGGCTCCAATCTCTAACTACTGGAGCCCCATCTGCCTCCTGCACAGGCTGGTGAACTCCTTATGACTGAGCTGGGCTGGGCTGTGTGGGCCATCCCATGTCCCTGGTGCTCAGCCTGGAGCCTGGTATACAGTAGGTGCTCTGTAAATACAGGTGGGGTGTGAAATGGGAATTGTTATGGGAGTGTGATGATCCTGCCTCAGATATGTTCATTCCTTAAATAACATGTGCCCCACCCTGTCTAATTCTGTCTCCTAGCTAGCTGGCCCCTCTTCCCCTACAACCTGGTGTGTTCATTCTCACCCCAAGGCCTTCGCACGTGCTATGCCCTCCACCCACAGCTCCCTCCTTACCCCATCTTTACATGGCTGTCTTTGTGTGTCTCCCTCCCTCCCTCCCTGGCAGAGAAGCCCTGGGAGATTGTCTGCTGTGGTCCCTGGTGTGTCCTCAGAACTCAGGTGCAGGGTCAGTGCCCAGGTTTGAGTGCTGACTGAGACTGGGTCCCACCCTCACAAGAGGTCAGTCAGGCTGCACAAAGCCCTGCCTCTGGGACCTTGCTGGCCTGCTCTCCGTTTCCCTGATCCTTGAAGGCCATGAATCCACAAAAATCAGCCTCAGGCACCAAAACACCAATCTCCCCCCATACAAATGAGGGCACTGTGGCACAGGGAGCAGCAAGGACTTGAGCAGGGCCGTTTAACTCCTGTGGCAGAGCTGAGAGGACTTGGGCCTTCGGCCTCCTTTGGACCACAGTTTCTCCAGCGGGGGACCCGCCCACAGGATGAGCTGCTTTGGGGTGGCTTGCAGAGGAGGCATCTGGCAGTGGCCACTTCCCTCTTGGTTGGACATAGCGGGTAAGGGAGAAAGCCGCAGCAGGCGTGCGTGGCCTTCACACACGACACCTGCAGGCTCTCTGTAACCAGGCCTTCAGTCTGCTGCCTCTAGCAACAGTATCCAGGGAAGATGGAAGAACTCGGCACATATTTTAATTGTGATTTTTTTTCTGGTGACTTTCAAGGCTCTGCAGTCAGAATGGCACATTATTGAGTTAGTTTCTAAAGTAAATTAGTTTAAGGGAAAGCCGTGTGCCAGTCGAAGGAAAAATTTAATGAGGGGCTTGGGATGTGGCAGAGATCGTGAGCAGACGGGAGGTTTCTGGGGAACGCACACACGGCCTCACAGGGGACCTGGCGAGTGTCGAGGCATCTTGAGAGAGGATGCGGCCAGTGTGGGGAAGCAGCCACAGATGGTTCCAAAGTAGGGGGTGGCAGCGAGTGTGGTGCGGGCCCCACCTACAGAACTGCACCTGGTGGGGGCTGGCCCGTTCTCCGTCCCTGCCTCTGGCCCAGTCAGCAGTTGCCTAGAGGCTGCACTCTAGAGTCTGGTGTCAGCCAGGGCAGCCTTTTACAAATTTCTGCTCTTGGAGTGGAAGTAGCAGCCCTGCAGAGAGTACCTGGGTTGCAAGTTAGGGAGACCCAGGGTCACGTCCCAGCTGTGTGGACCTATGTGTGGCTGCAGATGACACCTGCTGACCTCTGTTCTGTCCTGCAAGTAGCCCCTCCAGGCTTCACAAAGCCTCCTAGCCATTATTTGTTCATGTGTTCATTTAGAGAGCATTTATTGAGCCCCACTATACCTGGCCATGACCCAAGCTGACTCAGCTCTGCCCTCCTGGCTCCTAGTCTCCAGCAGAGCTAACTGCAGAACTTTTTGGGATGGCAGAAGTGTGTCATCTCTGTGCCGTGTGCCTCGTGTACCGGAAACACAGCCAGTGTGACTGAGATGCTGAAATTTGGATTTTATTTAATTTTATTCAACTAGTCATTCATAGCTGTTGGTTCTCTATTGGGCAGTGCTGATTTAGACAGTAAAAAGAGACAGATAATTTTAGATGAAAATAAGTGGCAAAAAAAAAGAGAGGGATGTGGTTAAGAGATGATGGAGGTGCTACATGAGCTGGAGTGGTCAGCCAGGGCATCTGTGGGTGACCTGAGCCATGGAAATGTAGGGGAAGGTATTCCAGGCAGAGGGCATGGCCTGTGCAAAGGCCCTGGGGCAGGATGGAGCCTGGCCTGTTGGAGGAAGGTGAGGTGGCCCCTGTTCCTGGAGCAGAGGAGGAGAGGGTGGGAGGGGACAAGTGGGTTGTGCAGGGCCCTGTGGGTGGGGAGGACTTGGGCTTTGACCCCAGGCAGGTGGGAGCCCCTGAGGGCTGTGGCCTGACAGTGGGACCTGGGACCTGACTCAGTGCTCATAGGAGCCTGCTGGCTGCTGCAGGGGGACAGACTGAGGGGAGCGAAGGCCAGAGCTGGGGGGCCAGAGCTGGGTGGATGTGCTTACTGGTCTGGGCCAACAGTAATGGGTATTAGACGATAAGAAGTGCACGTGGAGAAAGATGGACAAATGTATGAGAGATTCAAGAGGGAAACTTGTATTTCCAGACCAGCAGCACGTGTGGTGAGGGATTTGAGGTCAGGGCTGGCGCCTTGCTTCTAACCTGAGTCCCTAGAGGGGTGGAGCTGCATGTGTTGGGGACAGGATGTGGAGAGGGCAGATGCAGGTAGCTTCGGCCGCACCTGAAGGCATCCTGGGTTTGTCTGGAAGGAGGGGAAGTTGGCTGGGCCTGGCAGAACTGGCAGTGAGAAAGGCAGGCATGGAGCGGAGGCAAGCCTATGGTGGGCAGTGTGCCTGCAGAGCTGCAGCTGGCGGGAGGACATGGTGCCAGGACCTGATGTGCATGTGGGTGCAGCGGGCTTCTGGCTGGTCGGCTCATGCTTCCTGCCCTGGGTCACAAATGCTGTGCTGGGTGGGACGCAGACGGAGCCCTGCCCTGCGGCTGCAGAAAGTAAGAAGCTGCTCAACCAGTTGCTCCTTCCTGCGGGTCCCAAGGGTGCAGAGTTTGGTGGTTTCCTGGAAATGAAACTTTCAGAGATTCTGGCCCCAAATATGAGGACAGTGGGATAGGCTGGGAGAGGGGTGGGGCCGGGGCCCTGCATTTTTGCTGAGGGGGCCACATCAGGGCACGTGTTGGAGGCTTGAGGACATTCCAACAGACAGTTTTGGGCTGGAACTCATCTGCAGGAAGTGGCAGGCCACAGTTTGGTCCATGGATGTCCTTCTTGGTGTCATTTATAATGTAGAACAAGTGGGAACCGATTAAACTCTGTGGACTAGACACAGGCAAATGGTTTCATAATGGCAATTTCCACTTAAAATTAAGAGAAGTACCTGTTTACAGACGTAGAAGACAGGCAGAGGAAGCTGTAGGCCTCAGGACCTTTGGACGTACTGTTTCTTCTGCCTGCAACTCTGTTCCTACAGACGTTTGTCCGTCGGGCTTGCTTGCTATATCCAGGTCTTCTAGGAGGTCCCCCAAGGCCCCTCCAGGCTTCCAGGGCCTTACTCCTTGTGTTGTTTCCTGTTTGGCATCTCAGCAGTGCCCAGTGTTGTTTTTGATGCTGTTGGTTTCCCTGTGAGTGTCCATCTCCCTCACTGATCTGTGAGCCACAAGAGGGCAGCGGGCTGGCTCTGCATGCCCACTGCTGTGTCGCGCTGAGCCCACACACCGTAGCTACTCAATAAATGTTTGTAGAAGGAATGAATGAAAATGGCCACACGTGAACATTTTCTCTACAGGCGAGGGATGGATTATGGGCAATTTTTATTTTCTTCTTTGTGCTGATTTTCTCTAATTTCCTGCTGCACACGCCTATTTTATAATTAGAAGAAAAGTTATTTTGAAAAAAATTACCCCAGTGTCCCAGCTGTGGGAGCTGATGTGAGCTAGCCTCACGCTTCTCCCCAAGGGTGTCTGTAGAGCACATACCAACCAAATGTTGGGGCTTCCGGGGTCGGCCTCAAGGGCACTAGATGGGCCAAGCAGGCAGTGGGAGCGAGCTTCCTAGAGAGGGCAGCTCTTAACCTTCACGGCACTCAGGCCAAGTATCCTGGAGTCACACTTGAGTTTCCTCTTGAACTTGCATCCACAACCAGCCCTTCAGAAAATTCTGCTGGCTCTGCTGTCACAATCTATCCACGATGTGCCTGCCCGCTTCTCCCTCACACCCTTTTATTTCCAACAGATCCAGCCACCTCATTGCTGGTCTGAATCAGTACAGTCACTTCCAGGATCTCCCTACTGCGGCCAGGTGGCACCTGTGAGCACCTGAATCAGGTCCCACCCCTACTCTGCCCATAGCCCTGGGGGCTTCCACCTCCCACAGGGTAAAAGTCCAAGTCCTCCCTTAGCCCATGAGGCATTGCAGACCTGCTCAGTCCCCTCCCTCTGTCCTTAGTCCCCTCCTTCAGTCCCTTCCCTCCGTCCTTAGTTCTGCTCCAGCCACAGGGGCCTTCTCGCTGTTCCTGGAACAGACACGGTCCTGCCCCAGGGCCTTTGCACCACCTGTGCCCCCACCTGGAGTACACTTCCTCCAAACATCCTCACCTTCACACTCCCTCACCTCCTCAAGCCTCAGGTCAAACGCCACTGCCTTACTCCCCAAGCCCCCTATTTAAGACCACCTCTCACCCCACAAGGCTCCGCCTACTCCCCCTACCCCCACCACTTTGTTCATCTTCACATACCACTAAGTATCTTTGAGTATTTTATCTTGCTTTTTCCCTTCCATCGTCCTGGCTAGAGTATCAGCTTCATGAGGGCATGAAGATCTTTATGAGATCTTTGTCAGTCTTAGTCACTGCTGTGCCCCTAGTGCCTCAGACCAGGCCTGGCACAGAGTAGGTACTCAGAAGTGTTTGTTTTAAAAGGGTGGGTGAAGACTCTTTGTGACAAAGCACTGCCCACTGTGGCCTCTGGGGAAGAATGAGGCTGGTGCGGGCTCCCTGGGTGAGGAGGCTCCTGGCTGTTTAAAGATTTGCTGAGAGTCTGCTGTGTGCCATGCATGCCCTCTGCAGGGTGCTGGGGATCCAGCATAGGGCGTATTCTCTTATCAAGGCAGACAGACCGAGCCTCACACTCTGAGGTCACAGTCTGGTGGCAGAGGCAAGCCTGTGACAAGGCAGTTTACATGGAGATGATGGGAGCTGTGATGGGGGACATTCAGAGTGCTGTGCAGATGGGGTCACCTGGATGAAGTAGACCAGGTAGAGGCCTCATTCCTGGCTCAGATGTCCCTCAGCCCTACCTCGGGGGTGGCTGTGTTCCCAGCCCACTGTGGTCACTGCCATTGTATGGGAGGCAAGAGGTCATCTCTAGGGAGACATGGGCGAGAAGCCCAGAGAAGGCAGGGCCAGCCAGGTAGGAGGGGGCAGGTCCTCAGCCACCATTTCCTGGGTCCTGGACAGCCCAAAGATGGGTACTTCTTCTGTTCCAGGTCACACAGCCCTGGGCCTTCTGACTATGAGGATTCATTATGTGTCTGCTGTGCACCTGGTTTTTGTTACCGATGGGAAACCTGAGGCCCAGGGAGGCTCAGGTTCTTGCTTGAGGTCACATGGGGCATGCCTGGATTTAGTCCCAGGTGTTCGTGAGCCCTATGCCTAGGCCATCAGCCCACAGATACAAGCAAAGTAACGCCTCTGCTCCTGGTGGAGTTTCCTGTGGGCTCACTGGGTGCCCTGCTCCATTCCACAACTGTGTTGATGCAGAGCACCTTCTTTGTGCCCCCTGTGGTACTGGGGTGCCAAGTGTTCCATCTCATGAAGCACCTACTGTGTGCCTCCTACAGTTGGGCTGTGGAGGAGAAGAAATATTGGCTCCCACAGCTGCCTGTGTGGTCCCATCAGAGCCCATATCCTTTGCCCCACTGGGAGGTGAGCTCTCCGAGGGGTGACTGGTCTCTCTCCTGCAGTGAGAGTCCCCGGGTGCTTAAATTTGTAGAGGTTTGTCCTCTTCCTGTTCCAGGCCTCCTGCAGCATTGTGTGTAAGGGTTCAGCCTCTGGACCCAAACCTTGGTGGAATCCCAGCTTTTACTGACCTTGGACAAGTGACTTCTCTCTGTTACTCCTCTAACCTCTGGGAAATGCAGGTGATGGCGTGATGAAGAGCAGGCACAGCTCTTGGTAGACTAGGAGCTCAATACATGTTGGCTGTGGGAGTCATCCGGAGCATTCATGGTGGTACAAGAGGCATTTTCACCACCAGGAATAGGAGCAGATGGAGCTGGCCCCCTGCGGTGGCCCTCTGGTCTCTGTCAGTGTCCCCACCTCTCCCTGAGCACCTCCTAGTCTCTGCTGCTTCCCTGGAGTTTTCAAACCGGCACCAGGCAGCAGCGCAGGCCAGGATTGGCTGCCTGGGTGGAGCCTCCCCTCCTCCCCGCTTCTTTTCCACTTCCCTGTGGATTGGGTGTCTCGGGCTGGCACAATGGCCCCATCTGGGCCTGCATTCTCTGCCCTCTCCTCAGGGCTGTCTCTAGGGTAGGGGTCTCTGCCACTGTGTCCTCCATCCATCCCCCCAGATCCCGACCAGGTCCCAGCCAGAGGGCAGCCTCTTTGTGCCTGTAACCCTCCCCCACCCCAGTCTCTCTGCATGCCTGGGGCAAGGCCTCTGCCATCCAGCCCAGACTGCCCCTTCTCCGACCTCCAGGACTTGGGTGTGTTTGGGGAGCCATCTGCCCCTGTGTCTGGCATCCAGCCCCTTCTTCCATTGCCATGGTCACGATCAGCACCCGCACGGGGAGGGCCAGCAGGGTAAGGGCTCCCTTTGGCATCAGGCTTCCAAAGGGAAGCGTCTCAGGGTGCCTACTCGTGTGTGCGCATGTGGAGGGCACAGTATCCCCATCGAAAGCTTTCCCTCATAGGAACCCCGTGGAGTATATCAGTGCCCCTAGATGGGGCTCCCCCGCGGGCCCTCCCTCCCCACTTCCGCCTGGAACCCCGCCCCCAGCCACTCCGCCCCCCCTGCCCCGCCCCCAGGCCGAGCTGGCTGGGCCGTGGCCTCTCCCCAGGCCTCTCCCCAGTTCTGGCTGTGAGCGGAGCTCACGCTGCGGGCTGGCGAGGGACCGCGGGACGCGCGGCGGCAGGGCGCAGGCCTGGATCTCCGAGCCGCGGGGTGAGTGCGCCCGACATCTTCCAACCGAGGCCCAGTCTGCTGGGCTTTGTTCCTCTCCTGGTCCCCACTCTGGTACCCCGGCGTCCCCCCCTCCCCTCCCCGCGCGGGCCTGGACCAGCCTAGCCTCAGGGGCAGCTCAGGCACGACGCTGCTTGACTCTTCGCTGCTCGGGCCGGTCACTCGTACTTTGTAAAACTCCTAACCGTTATACTCTGCAGGGTCCCCTCCCCCGCCTGACCCCCAGCCCGCCCTCCTCCCCCGCCTCCTCCCCCGCCTCCTGGGGGCGGAGCCAGGCTGGGGCGGCTTTCGCTGCCTGCCCTGGGGAGCTCGGACAGGAGTGGGGGGTGGGGGTGGGGGAGCTTCTGCATCCTTCTGCTGGGACCTGGATCTTGGAGGAGGTGGCAGGACCATGCGGCGGGGGTCTCTGCTCTCAGCCACCCCCGCAAAACTCAAGGAAAGTTTCACACTCATTTGTCCCTGTGCCCTGCGACCTGTGGACCCAGGGTGAATGCTGTGTCTCCTTGGGGCTGTAATAAGCTGGGGTATCAGTGCCCACCTTCTCAGCTCCCCTGCCTGTGCCCAAGTCCCATGCCTCTGTACCCCTCATTATTGCCCACCAACTCCATACTGCAGCACCCTCTATCACGGTTGGAGAGTCTCGCTTCCCAAATGTCCTCCTCATAGTCTTTGGTGAAAGAGGGGCTTTCTTCGACTCCCCTCCTAGAGGCCCAGTCTCCCAAGTCCTTCGTGGTCCCTCCAGTCTCACTCCTACCCCTTAAGAATCAAACTGAAGCCCAGAGCAGATGTGAACAAGTAGCAGCTGGAAGCCACGCCTGCGTTCACCTCCCCAGCCTGCAGTGACTCCTTCTGTGCTCAGTTTCCCCTCTGCAGGGGTTGTGTCCACAGGAATGATGTGAGGAACGTGCACACTGGGGCCAGGCCTGCAGTGGGCGTCCCACATGTGCAGGGGTGAGGAGAAGGCGCCCATCTTGGAGCATGGCGGGCCCATGACAGGAGCAGAGCTGTGATGGGAGACACAGGGTGCTGGGGGAGCCCAGAGGCACTCCTGATCCAGCCTTGGGGCATCCAAAGGGGCTTCTGGTGGAGGTGACTGTTCAGTTGCGACATGCGGTGGCTGTGAAGGCTGAGGTTTGGTGAGGAAGGAGGAAGGGTATGCCAGGGGAAGGAGCAGCATGAACAAATACCCCTGCATGAGCCAGAGAGCAGAGAGCAGGATGGTAGGCAGCATGACCCTGGGGGCACTGCATGGTGGACTGGCAGTTCCGAAGGACGTTGGGAGTCTGGATTTTAATGGAGGTAGGTGAGAGCCAGCTACATGGAAGGCTTTGGAGCAGAAGAGGGTGTACCTGGTTGGGTGGCCCGTGCTAAGAGTGCCAGGAGGCAGACCAGCGCCCCCCCGGGAATGGTGGCAACCCCTGGGCAGAGGCCACTGGGTGGGCCTAGAGTCAGATCCCGTGGCTCCCAGAACTGAGCACAGGAGCTGGGTGCCCTGGGGCTGTGAGCAGGGCAGGGGCACAGTGTGACCTTGGTATCTCAGGCTCCTCCTGGAGGCCAGTGAAGGTGACGCACTGGCAAGGGTGGGCATGGCAGCCTGGCACCTGCGGAGCGTGGACTGTGGGCTCGACTGAGAACCATCCTCTGCCCTGGAAAAGCCCAGCCCAGCCCCACTCTCCGTGCTGTGTGACCTTGGCAAACAGCAGCCCATCTCTGAGCTTTGATTCCCTCATCTGTCAAACAGGAAGTGCGGGAAGCAGTTAAGAGGCTTGGCACGTGGGGATCCCGGCCAGGATTACTGATTCCTACTCCTGGGCTGGGCCTGGCTCCCTGTCCACTCTGCTCATCCACCCCTGGCCGCAGGGACCTTTGAGGACAGCACCTAATACAAATTGATAGTCAATTAAAGGCGGATCCCTACCCCCAGCCCCAGCCTGTTCTGGGTTTGAGCTGAGCCTGCTTCCTGGCAGGCTGGACATTTGAGGCCCCAAGAGGGACAGGGGCTGGGCCAGAGCCTTTTGAGCCCACCAGTGACTATAGAGCTAGAGCTTGGACCCTGCTGGACACTTTGGGGACACAGCAATCCAAGGAGACTGCAAACCCAGCCCCTGCCTTTGAGACCCTCTGAGGCCCTGGGCACGGGGTTCGGAGCAACAGGAAGGTCTGCAGGCCCAGAGGATGTGAGGCTGAGAGGTGGCCCAGGGCTGGGCATCTTCAAGTCCTCTACCAGCATCTCTGACCTCCCCTCCCCCTGGCTTTGGGCTATGAGAAGTCTGCTGAGGGTCAGGCTGCCCAAATGAGCCTCTAGTCGCCCCAGGACAAGATGGACCTGAGGTGGGGGCAGGGAGAGGCCCTGGGCATCCTAAGGCCCAGAGACCCCGCCTTGTGCTGGTGACACAGAGCCTGTTTTACTGTGCAGTCCTGGCTTATAATCACCCCTTTATGCTCCTGCTCCGCGTGGGTCCCTGAGCTGGCTCCAAGATCGCGTGACCCACGCCTCTGCGCCTGGCTAGAATGGGTGCCCACTTGTCTCCTATTAGCACAGTTCGAAAGCCCCAGCAGGCTGTGCCGGGCCCAGGGAGGGCCTTTCACTCTCCTGAAAGGAGGGACACAGTTATGCGATTAGACGTGAGCTACGGACCTAGGGTGCAGGGGACCCAAGACCCAGCTGGGGGCCCTGGCATGTCCCCAGGGGCCCCTCTGTGAGCCTCAGTGTCCTTATCTGACTGGTGCTGGGAACAAAGATGGACAGCTCAGCACCTGGCATGGAAGAAACTTGGCCTACGGCCAGGCGAGCGGGCAAGGGCTCTCCCCAGACCCTGGGTTCCAGTTCCGAAGCCATTGCTTTCCACCCCACCCCCAGCCAGCCCCATCTACTGCCTAGGTTTTTTCCTGCAACTCCCATGGGTGGCTTTTCTGCTCTTAACAGCCACACCATCCACCAGGCACTCAGAGCCTGCCTCAGTTTCCCTTTCTCGACAGTGGAAGGGCTGATAGGCCCAGGTGCGTTCCTCCAAAAGGCACAGGGAAGAGGCTTGGCTGGGTGCCCACCTGACTGTGTCCGTCCCCACCCAGGTCACCTCACTGTCCCATGTCTCTTTGCCCTAATCTGTCCCCATCTCCCTCCTGGCACCCCTCGGTGCTGCTTTTGCCCTTCCTCATGCTGTTCCTTATGTGGGGACAGGCCCCCCCCCCATTCCCATTCACCCTTTAATTCCCAACTGGGTAATACTATTAACATTAAATCTAGAGGCAGAGCATTCCAGGCAGAAGGAGCAACCAGTGCAAAGGCCCTGGGGCAGGACTGAGCCCAGTGTGGGTACAGGAGGCACTGCACCTCATCAGGTGCTCACAGGTGCCCCCTGGCTTCAGGTTGAGGACAGGCTGTAGGGGTGAAGGTCAAGTGCATTGGTTCCAGTGGCTGCTGATAAGGCTGGACTGAGGAGAGGCAGAAGAGGAAATAAGTAAGAGGTGGGCTGGTGTGGGGTAGGTTTTGAAGGGGGAGCTGATAAGCTGATTTACATCTCCCCAGGCCCCATGCAGAAGACCCCACAACCAGAGTCTTTAGGAAGCTGGAGCTGGTAGGAGGATCGTAAGCTCTGCAGGTTCTATTCCTGTCATAGCAAGTTCCTCCATACACATGGGGGCCCAAGAAACCCTGTCACTTTTTGTCTTGGTGTGGTAACTGACCCTCCCTACCCTGAGTTTGTCCCCAGCCTCCCCGCCCCCAACTCTTGCTCCATCATCCAGGCCTTGAAAGCCCCGATGGTGTGTCCTGTGTCTTCTCCCTCCCACCCCCCACCTGGCTCCCGCAGGCTGTAGTGATGGGTTTGGGGGAGTCAGGAGCTCACAGCCAGCCCCGCCTGCTCCTGGATCAGCCCCATCCTGCCCAGAAGGCGTGGGCCCAGCGAGGCCGGGGCTGTGGGAGCCAGGGGGTAATTAGGGTCGGCCCTGTTTAGAAGGAGCCACCACTGGCCCTGTGGGGCGTGGAGAACGGGAGAGGCAGCTGTGGTGGGGCCCTCCCACACGCAGCCCTTATCTGGGCCTTCAGTGCAGGTGGCCCTGCTGATGCCAGCACATCTTCTAGGTGAGTCAAGCCAGAGCACAGGGTGCCCCCTGGGTTCATGGTAGACTGGGCAGCTGGGGGCTCGCTAGGCTTCCTTGGTTTCCCCAGAGGCTCTCTGAGGCCCACCCAGATGATGCAAGTGGTCTGGGACAGAACCCCCTTCCCCAGAAGTGGCCCAGCAGATGTGTGTCTATGGGTGGGGCCAGCTGGGGCCTCCACCTTCCTCATCGGCCACTTTCGCTCTTAAAGGGCCCACCGTAGGGGCACAGGGGAGGGGGCTGTGCTTCAGTCACCAGTGTCCCCACTGCCCAGTCCCCAGCTTGCTGTGCCTGGCATGTGTCTGTAGTCTGCACACACCTGTGTCTGCACATATCTGTGGATGAGGGGATCTGGCTGGCTGGCTGTGTGGCCAATTCGGCACACACCGCAGACCTCTGTTCTGACTCCATGTGCATGTCAGCTGCAAGCCAGCCATTCACCCCCCCCCCACCCCCCACTGCCTTCCTGATCGTCGCCCCGTGTGGGCACCTTGTCTGGCTGTGTTTCTCAGGTCCCTGATCTGACAGCTAGTGGCCTGGCTACATAGGAGTGTTGTCCACCCCACCACATCCTCGTGTGTGTATTCGTCTGGCTCCGTGTATCTGAGGTCTGATTTTGTGCCAGTCTGTGTTTGTGGTCTGACTATGTGCAAGTTTTATTTGTCTGATTTTGCATGTGGTCCCATTTGTTGCCTGACTGTGTGAATACATGTGCGATGGTTTCTGGGCTTGCTGTCTGTGGTCTGACTGTGTGTGTGTCTATCTGTGGTTTGTCCCTGTGTATGTCTGTGGCCTGGCTGGGTACAGGAATCCTTCCCTGGGTCTAATCTGACTGCCTTGCTGGTCTGACTGTGTGCAGATAGAGCCTCCCTACTCCCACCCCTCCCATTCAGCTTCTCTCCCCTCCACCCTGGGCGTCGTCATGTGACTGCAGCTATTCAGTCTTTCCTTGGGGCCAAGCTCTGGGGCTGGGTGAGGTGACCACAGCTGGGTATTTTGGGAGCCAGATGATAGGGACTGCCCTGTCATTACATGTCACACATCCCTGTGGCCATAGTTGGGCCCACCCAGGGCATGGCCTGGGGCGGGTGCAGGGCTGACCTTGCCTTGAGGGCCTTATCCTGAGGCCTCCCTCAGCTCCTCCTCAGCCCTCTGCCCCACACTGGCTACAATGGGGAAGGGGAGGAGCTGGCCCCGGGGCTCCCCCTGCAGCAGCGTGCAGCTCAGTGAAGGGTCCTTCTGCCTTTAGAGGAGCTGAGATTCCTGTGGGAGGAACAGACGCTGAGTGATTAACTTTCACATTTAATTTGCAAATTGGGGTCTGAGCTGGAGGGTGAGCTTAATCATTTCTGAGGCTGTGGGATGTGGAATGAAGTGGAGCTGGCCTTCGAGGGGCAAGGAGGGTTCCAGAGGAAGTGACAGCTGACCTGAGACCTGTCATGTGCTAGTGGGGGTGCGGGCAGCATTCCTGGCAGAGGGCACGGCGGGGGCGAGGCTCACAGGAAGGAGCTCAGGTCTGCGGCCGGCGGCGTGAGTGGCGCCCTCCGGGGGCGGTTCAAGTCATGGCAGGTGTTTTAGCAGGGCAGGGCTGACAGGTGTGCATTTGGAGGATCTGAGGAGGGTGGGCAGTGGGGCTGGGCTGTGGGGCAGTCGGAAGTGTTAGCCAGAACCTCGTCTTTCCAGAGCCCCAGCCGGTGAGTGGGAGAAAGTGGGCATTCAGAGCAAATTCTAGAGCTGTCATTCAGCCCTGGTTTAGGGCTTGGCTGAAGGTGGGGGCTTCGTCCCGGCTTGGGGGCTTCGTCCAATTGGGGCTTTAGTCTGGGGTTGGGACTCAGTTCAGGCTGCAGTAACAGAACACCAGGAACTGGGGGCTTATAAACAACAGCATTTATTTGTCATGGTTCTGGGGGCTGGAAGGCCAAGATGACCGATGTGGTGACAGCACACATTGTGCTGCTTCTAGATGTTTCCTCTCTGTGTCCTGACGTGGCAGAAGGGGTGGGGACCCCCCTGGGGATCCTGTTACTGGGCGCTCATCCCACCAATGGGGCTCGACCTTGCAACCTAATCACCTCCAAAGGCCTCACCTCTACATACCGTCGCTTCGGGGGTTAGAACAACGTGAACTTGTTGGGGAGAACACTAATATTCAGTCTGCAGCAGGGTGTCAGCACCTCCCACACCCTTCCCCCACTGTCACAGAGGGTGCTCCTCCACCCTCTGTGACCCTCCCACTGCCTCCCCCATGAAAGCCCCCTGGATTCCTCCATTCCCCTCTCACGGCCCCTCTGTTGTTCCCACAGGCGCTGCCCTGTCTGACGCTCGGCTTGAGGCCTCTCTGTGAGGGACGGGGGCATCCCTGCTCCGGGGCACAGGTCAGAGATCGCAGGGTGCCGTCAAGCATGGCGCCTGCCCGGGGCCTCGGCGTAGCGTCTGTGGTTGGTCCCATGGGCCTTCTTGTCTTGCTGGTTGGAGGCTGCGTGGCGGAAGGTAAGCGTGGGGCACAGGGTGCAGGGGTGTCCGGGGCATTCACGTGTGTGTGTGAGTGACGCATGTCTTCCCCAGGTCTCTTGGTTTTGCTGCGGAGCCTGTGTGCTCTGTGAATGTTACTAAGTAAAATGCCTACTGTGTGCTGGATCCTGAGAGAGTCAGAGGTAAATGATGACTGTGGTATCGATGAAGCAATAACAGCAGTGACAACGACTACCTCTGTTTCCCCAGCATTAACTCTGCATCAGGCCCGTGGTAAATGCAGACTTTACTTGCTTCCCCTCCCTCTAGCCTCTCAAAACCCAGCATGCCAATTCTGTTACCATCCCCATTTTCCAGTGAGAAAAACAGGCTGACAGGGGCAGGGACTCACTTGAAGTCTCTCATTCCTGAGTGAGCAGTAGGCAGAAATGGTGCCCAGGAGGCAGACACGCAGACAGCCAAACCTTCCCAGGGGGAGCCAGAGGTCTTCCTGGGGGAGAGGGCATTGGAGCTGGGGGCTTTGTGGGTGTGTAGGAGTTTGCTGATGGCCAGAGCGTTCCTGGTGAAGATGTTAGCATCTGGAAAGGCCTTGGAGGTGAGGAAAGAGGTCATTGCCGTTTGGGGCTGGGTAAGGCTGTGTTTCTGGCAGTAACGTGGAGAGGATGAGAGTCAGCTGTGGGCCCAGTGCCCAGATCCTGCCCACACCTGTGAGAGACCCAGAAGAGGCATCACTCAGGCCCATGGGGACCCAGCCTCAGGCCATGAGGGAAAGAGATGGGGATCTTGGATCAGGCTGAGTTTGAAGAGCTGCCATGGTCCTTGGGTTGGTGTCTCAGCCTCCCAGCTGCCATTTTTGTCTTAATTGAACGAGACTCAAAACATTATCCCCATCCCAGCATTCTGTGACCAGGACTTGTGATGAGCCCCTGCGTGCCACTTGACACACATAGTAGGCCCACAACCCCATGTTACCATGAGCGTAGTTATTGCCACTGGGTGAGACATGCACAACTGCCTTATCCACTCATGTCTTCTCTAATTTTCATGTTTTTTTAGTAAATGCCTAACACATTCAGATCAGCCACCATAGCCTGATGAGATGAACACTTACCATCATCCCCACTGGACAGGTGGGGAAACTGAGGCACAGCTAGGTTACACTACAGCCAGGAAGTGGTCATGCTGAGGTTTGAACTGGGCTGGCTGCCTGGCCCCGAGCCTGTGTTCCTAGCCATGATATGACACTGTCTCCAGGCCAGTGGCCAGGTGTGGCTGGGCCGTGATTGTCCAGTCACTTCCAGGGCATGTGTCTTCCTGGGCTTTGTTCCCTGCAGTAAGAATGCAGGCAAAAGGTATAAGAAATTATAGTTTTTATCCATTCATTCAATATGGGGTTTTTCCCCTTGGCACTGCTGACTTGGGGCCGGGTCACTCACTCTCCGTGGGGCATTCTTGGTACTGTCTGGTGTGGAGCAACATCCTCGGTCCCCACCCACTCCATGCCAGGACCGCTCCCTGATTTAACTTACATGGGTTGAAAAAACATATTTACTGCTTGACACCTTAGTCCGTTGATAATTATCAACCTTGGCCATAATGGAACTGAGATCTTCTCTGTTTACAGGTAGGGAAACAGGCTGCAAAATGGCCATCATGATGAGGAATGGTGATCACAGAGTTCAAACCCTAGGTTCAAATCCTTGCTCTGTCATGTGACCACAAGAGGGTCTATGTTCTCCTTGACTCAGTAGGTTTTTAATAAGCACCTGCGGTGTGCCAGGCATTAGTTTAGGCACAGGGGACAAAACAGAGCCGATAACCTAGGTGGAGACAGTGTGTTGGACAGTGGACATGCCTGAGCAAGATGAGCAGAAAGGTTCATGAGGGCACGAGGGAGGGAGGCAGCTGTACTTCAGACTGGTAGGAGGTATCAGGAAAGGTTGCAGCGAGGAGGTGGCATCTGAGCAGAGACTTAAAGGTGCTCAGGAGTGCCCCACATGGTGTCTGGGGGGAAAGTGTCCCAGGCAGCTGGGGAGGGCAGCCTGTGCAAAGGCCCAGGGGCAAGGCCTGTCCTCGCCAGCCGGAGGAACAGCCAGGAGACCCATGTGGCCAGAGCAGAGAGAGGAGGGCAGGGAGGGGGCAGGGCATGTCACTCAGGGCCATGTGGGTCAGGGAAGGTCTTGAGCTTCCATCCCTGGAGAGGCAGGAGCCTGGAGGGCTGTGGGGAGAGGAGGGAGGGAACCTGACTCAGGGGTGCACGGGCGCCCTCTTGTGGCTGCTGTGGGGAGGGCAGATCATGGGTGAGGGTAGTAGCTGAGGTGCCAGGTTGGAGGTGCCTGGGCTGGTCCAGGTGGGCATTGATGAGGTGAGACCCAGGATTTCAGCACTGGTATATAGCGAGAGCTGGTTCAATGGGTGTTTCACCCTCCCACCCCCTGTGAGTCCTTAATTATGATACTATGTTACTTTAGGTGTTGGTAGAGATCTGGACTTGAACCTATATCCCCATCTCCGAGGCTGGGGCATCTCCATCCCAGTAGATGGGTCTGTTTAGCAAGAGCCCCTTCATCTGGGGCTCTGCAGGGGGTGCTGTGGGCGCCGTGGTGGGCACTGCCACCGTCAGGGAGCAGCGCTGGTCCTCAGGGAGCCAGTCAGGGTGGGCGCTGTCTGGCTGAGGGTAGCTCAGGCGAGAGGAGCGATTTCTGTTTTGGAAATAGCTCCTGGTCCTGTGGGGCCTTCTCAGGATGCTGTGGGCCTGGCCCAGGCAGAGCTGGAGGTGACAGGTGGGTGGATCTCTGGATTTGGCACCAGATTCTTCCCTGTGGAATCTAAAAGGGAAAATCAGAGACCAGGCCAGGTCTTTTCTGGACTCTGCACGGCTGGCATCACCACTCTGACCCTCAGTCTTTTCTAAGAAACAGGGATCCTGAGTTGCTCTCAGTAATAAGGACTCACAGCCCCATTTACCCCATGTGCTGTTTGCAGGGCTTAGCAGCTGGACGGGACCAGGTTAGAATCCCAGCTCTTTGCCCATCACAAGCTGGGTGGCCCTGGGCAGGTCACCCATCCTTTCTGAGCCTTGGTTTTGCTTCTCTGTGCACATGCATAAGTAGAATGCTGAGCCCTGCTGGGCCCGGGGCAAAATGAGCTCCTGCTCGCCACAGGCTACTGCCATCGCCCAGCTTGTCTTTCTTGTGTCCAGGGCCTCTTTGCCAAGAAGAGGAAGGGAGGGTTTGTCCAAGTGACAGAATCCAAGCTTCCACAAGGAGTGTGCTGGGGAGGATGCAGCAGGTGGAGAGAGCTCTGCGGAGCTGGCAGGGATCCCAGAGCTTCCTGGAGAGGGGCCGAGAAGGCGTCTGCCCCATAGGAGGGGTGGCCCTATGGCACGCGGGCTGCTTCACAGGGCCTGGCGTTGACTGGGCATCAAGGTCAAGAGCCCCACTTTCTCAAGGTCACTGGACACAGAGAGGAGGTATGATGGGGACCTCATACCTCATAGGGAGTGTGGCTGTCTGGGCCCAGAGTGCCATGTGGCAGTGGGATCAGAGCCATGACGGGGCACGTTCAGGCAGTGGCGGGGACAGACAAGCTCTGGACCCAGCCTACAGGAATCTAAGAAGGCTCCCTAGGGGAGGTGCCGAACCAGCTGAGGTTGCAGCTGCCCAATGAAGGGAAGAACAGGGTGCACTTGTCCCTGGGTTGGAGGGGGCCAAGGATGTCTCCCCAGCTCCGAGCCATAGACAGAGAGCTGGATGCCTCCACAGCCACCTGTGCCCTTCCTTCCAGCCGCTCCCAAGGGAGGATTCTCCTAGAAGTAAGATTCCTGACCTAGTCACAGTGACTTTTCCCCGTGCCCTTGGCTGGGGACACCTGGCCCAAGTCCCCATTCCTGAGGCTCGGGGGAGGGGTGGCCCAGGCAACCCGAGTTGGGGAGAAGGCCCAGCCCTGGGCTCAGTGTGGAGCAAAACACCTAAGTCAGGCTGAAGGCCTGGAACCCTGGAGGTGATGGGGGCATGAGATGTGGGCCTGGGGTACAGAGAGGACCAGACTCAAACACAGTGCGTCACTTCTGAGATGTGGCCCTCATGCAAGCTGGTCAGTCTTCCTGAATCCGTATAGTCTGGATGATGAGGTTAACAGTCACTACGTGAGGGAGACACAGGAGCTGGCTGAAGCCACACTTGCCGGCACGCAGTGAGTGGGTCTGCCGACTTTTAAGAGAAATGGCCAGTGTGGACGCTTATGATCACACCTGAAGAAGTGGAGCCTGGGATGGGGGTGCAGCAAAGCTGGCCATTCAGGCCCCCGGGAAGGGCACTATATTGTGTTTAAAGCCCAGCCTGAGCCATGGGTGGGAGAGACTAGGGCCCACGGGCACCTAGACTGAGAGCCAGAGGCTTCCCTAAGCCTCTCAGTGCTTCTGAGCAGCCAGAAGCTTCCAGCTGAACCCTCGTGGCCCTCTGCACCCTCCACCAATTGGGGGTTCAGAGACCCGGTATTGCTATGGCTTGAGTTGGTCAGCCCCTCTCTGCCTCTTCTTGGACCCCGAACTTTTACTCACTAATGTTTTCCTTTAGTCAGCTCACCTTGTTATTCTGTCCCTTTAAAAAATAATTTTAACTTATTTTTAAATAGCTCTAAGTTTAGGAAAGTGACCAAAGTACGAAGCTTCCTTCCGCCTGTGTCCAGCCAGTCTCTCTTCCTGGCAGCAGCCACTATTTCTGAGCACATTTTCTCCCCCACCCCTCCCTCTCTCCCTCTCCCCCCTCACTTTTCTCCATTTTGTGTCACATCTTTCTGCTCCTTCCTAGAAGTTCATTTAAAAAGCACCCTTATCCCTTAAGACGCCACTTGGTGGACAGCCCAGCGTTTGCTGCATCAGCCCCTTCAGCTGGGTACGTAGGTTATTCCCCCAGGAGCTTAAAAGCATGTGCAACCCTTGAGTCTGTTAGTGAGAACATCTCAGAGGTAACAATTCATTTCATGGGATACAGTGTAGCCCCATGGTGAGTGACACCCAGTTCCTCTGGGCAGCTCAGAGATACTGTGAAATGTCAATGAAAAGGAAGTAATGTTTCTGAACTCTGGCTGGACACTGGCAGTTCGAGGAAGCCCAGGCTGTCTGGAGGTGTGAGTGACATGATCGCTCCCACAGGAGACCGTCTCTGGGAGATGCACTGCATCAGGCCTTTGTGGGCACAAGAGCTGGCCCGGTGCAGGCTGGCTGGCTGGTTGCGTGTCTGAAGCAGGCCGTGTCTGCTCTGTGCCTGTTTTCTTGTGTGAAGTGGGGACTGTCATGGCCCTGCCCCCAGTGATGTCGGAATGGTCAGGTGTTCCTGATCTCAGATGTTACGGGCCTGCTTGGTGCCTCAGTTTCCCTAAGTCCCACCAGAGGATTAGACTGAGTTATCTCCTCCCATGTCTTTTCAGGGCTATAAGGGCCCTCCAGGATTTGGCAGGTCACCACTGGGGCCTCCAGGTGCTGAATTTGGGGCTCCCAGAATCTCGGAGATCTCCCTTTCCACTGTCTGCTATGGCACTGAGCAGGCGAGCCCACGTGAGGTTGTGTCCATGAGTGAGTGTGTGTGGCTGTTATACCCAGGTGGTGGGGTACGGGGCATTGTGCAGAGGCGGGGTACTCACGGGTGGCTTGGTCGGGGGCAGCGTTCAGTGGCAGCATTTCTTCACCCTCCTCCTCTCTCCATCCTTTCTGTTGGGCCCACGTGATACTTCTGGCTAGCAAGGTATGGAGGGTGTGCTTGTGTGGCCCCCTGGGGCCTGGGCCGCATGCTGGGCCCATCGGAGCTTTTCTTCCCATTCTGTCCCCAGAGCCCCCCAGGTTCATTAAGGAACCCAAGGACCAGATCGGTGTGTCGGGGGGTGTGGCCTCCTTTGTGTGTCAGGCCACAGGTGACCCCAAGCCACGGGTGACCTGGAACAAGAAGGGCAAGAAGGTCAACTCGCAGCGCTTCGAGGTGAGTTGGGGCTGGCGGGGGCAGCCTGAGGCCAGTACCTGGCCCCACCGAGGGGACCATGGAGGCTCATGCAGAAGACGTCACAGAAACGTTCCCCAGATGTCCCAAGGCAGCCGGGGCTGGGCGGGCCTGGCTGGGCCCCCTCCCCAGCTGGGCCCCTGCTCTCACCCACTCCCTGTTGTGTGGCCCCACCGGCCTGTCCAGTGAGGCCCTGCCAGGCTGCCCGTTCTGCCACCATCGAGCTGCGTGGTCTTGAGCAAGGCCTTGTGTCCCTGAATCTTGTCTCACACGCACATGGGCTCTCGCCTGGCGCCACTGCTCACAGGAGGGAGTTCACAACTCTGCACACACGCATGTGATCAGGCAGCCATGTTTCCCCATATGACACGTCTTCTCACGCCTGCTTCACGTCACACACCCCCACATAAACGATGCCCATTACCAGTTACCCGTTTGCATCCAGGCCCGGTTTTCCACCTCCGGTGTGTTTACACGGGACACCCACACGCAGGCATGCACAGCCCTCAGCCCCTCTCCCCGGGACCCCGGAACCCTGGCCTCACCTGCCCTCTGTCCCTCGCCATGGCAGACCATCGAGTTTGACGGGAGTGCAGGGGCCGTGCTGAGGATCCAGCCACTCCGGACGCCCCGGGACGAGAATGTGTATGAGTGTGTGGCCCAGAACGCTGCCGGGGAGATCACGGTCCATGCCAAGCTCACTGTCCTCCGAGGTACTGTGGTCCCCAGGGGGGGTGGGCAGGCACCAGGTTCTGGCTCTGGGGACAGACACTGCAGGCATCTGCCAAAGTCTTGCTTTGGCTTTTCTCTTTGGGGAGCCCTTGGCCTCCCTTCTCCAGCCCGTGACGCCGCTGGGCTTGGAACTTGCTGACAGGGTTTGGTGAGTCCTTGCAGGAAAGGGGAGTCTTGAGGGACTCAGGTCACCCCGCTTTTCATCTTCATTATGCTCTTCTGATTCTAAGAGGCTGGTGGAACCCTAGCTGGTTCTAGTAAGTGAGAGAGTTCATTGGTTCGTGTAATTAAAATGCCTGGGGGCGGCCAGCCGCACCCAGGAGCTCACGCAGTAGCCTCGGGCTCACCCTCTCTGCCTCCGAGCTGTTTTCTTCCATGTTCATGGCATCCTCAGTGAGTTCCCTCCTCTAGCTCCAGACCCCCAGACCCCTAAGCCCCTACCCCAAAGAGGGCCAGATGACCCTGGACTGGTGCATACTGGCCCAGCTTGGGTTACTTGACTGTCCCTGAGCCAGTCCTGTGGTCAGAGGAACAGCTAGGATTCTGGCCGAGCCATCCCTGGAGTCGAGGGTGTGTCAGCCCTCACAGATGGGTCACTAAGGTGTCCCCCACCCCCCCAGCGCTGAGGAGTGAAGGCGGAGTTGGTGCTGCCTGGCTCGAAGCAGGTGCACCCACAGCTAGTGCATTCCCTCAGGTTGTGGCGTGACTGCTTCTCTGAGCTGCTGGGGTCTCCACTTGGGGGCCTCCTTTGGGTGGGCCAGGGTGCCAGGAAGTGGCTCCCTCATTATGCCAATGCAGTGTGCAGGCAGCCTCGCCGCAGACCCCACCTGGCTGCCCTGTGCTCCTCCTCCATTGCAAGGCGGCTTTAGCTGGGGGCCTGCAACTCTAACTCATAGCCTGGCATGGTCACTGCGTGACCTTGGATGAGTCACCGCACCTCTCTGAGCTGGCCCCAGAGATGCCTTTGCCGCTCACCACAGGGGGTGGTTCCGAACCAGACGAGCAGATGGTACACGTGGGAGCCTCCCACGGTGCTGGTCAGTGGATAAGTATTTGGTCGCTTCTGTCTGTCTGATGTTATTATCATCATTGTGATTCTGGCTTAAGCAAGGCAGCTCAGCCACAGCCGTTCTATAGCTGCCAGGTGGGTGGGTTTCTCCTGTCACTTACAGGGACCCCCCCCGCTCCCGGATCTTCTCTGATCTGTAAGTATGAGCCACAGTTGTCCGTTAGAAGGGAGGCAGCTCCCATATGTGGCTCCCAGGGTGGAGTTCTTCCCATGTCCTCCAGGGCAGTGGAGCCACAGTCAGCTTGGAGCCGTGGGAGGAGACATCCCATGGTCCCCAGTAGCACTTTGTCCCGATCCTGGTGTGTGACCACTGCATGGTCACTCAGAACGCTCTGAGGTCCCATCGTTTCATTTTATGTGAGTCCTAGAGCTGGTCTTGTGGGGGAGGGGGAGGAGGGAGGAGGTGTGGGGGAGGATACCATATGCCCCAGCTTACCCCACCCCTTCCCAGCAGATATTTTTGCCCTAACCTTTCCTGGGCACAGACAGAACAGCCTGCCTCCTATTGTCCTGTGCCAGCCTCCATTGTAAGCGGTCAGAGTTAAAAGAACAAGCTCTGAATGAATTCAGCTCCTGGTTGCTGGGCGTCTGGGAAGCCTACGTCCCTGCCCCTTGTTCCGTCAAGGCCTCCCTGGTGTCTCTGTGTGCTCCAGCTGCTGGAAGGATATGGCACGAGCTCAGGCTGGACACCCAGCCCAGGGGTGCTTGACATGGGAGTGCCAGGCCTCCCTGCGTCCCCTGCCCCAGGCCTGAGCCCCCATCTGATCTGGCTGTGTGGTAGAGGTCTGAGTTGATCTGTGGGGCCAGCAATGCCTGTCGCCCCCACCGTCTGATTGTGGATGCTGTTCACGCCTCCTGCGCTGTTGTTTTAATTAAACTCCAAGGAATCGAGCAGTGTGGTATGCAATGAACATTTCTGTTTAATTAGGAGCTTGTGGTACGATCAGGCGGCCATGGCCTCCCCCAGCAACCATGTGCTTGCTCCTCACCCCTGCTGGCTGCCACTCACACACACGGGGACCCCAGCAGAGCTGCATACACAGGGGAAATGCTCATGCGCAGATGTGCATGGGGTGCAGGTGCATACATGAGTGAACACGCACATGTGCACACGTGTGTGGAGGAAGTGGGGGCACAGAGTGTTGCGGCAGACCTAGCCCTCCAGCATGCATAGACCAGCCCTGAACAACAAGAACCAAGACCCAGCTGTTTAGATCTTCACCTTGAGGAAGTCATCTACACTAATCAGAACCACCTGCGAGGTCATCCCAGTCTTGGGGCCTGGACCACCTCAGGCAGCCCGGCTGCTCCCTTAAACCCCCATTCATCCAGGCCTGCTTTGGGGGTCCTGTAGCCAACAGCCCATCTTCTTCTGGGCTCAGCCAGGCCTGGGTCTAAATCTCTTGGCTGTGTGACCTGGGGCAGGTGTGTTTGTGTGAGCCTACTTTCCCCTCTATGAAATAGTCCCCGTCTCAGAGGAGGACATAGGAGAGCCACCTACATGGCACCTTGCATGTAGTTAGCACTCAGGGCTTGTGACTGGGGCTGCTCGCCCTCCATGGAGCGGCCCCTGCACCGGCTGGGACCAGCAGCTCTCTCACTTCACTGGGGAGAGAGGGCAATGCCGTCCCCTGCCCACCTCTCCCCCACCCTGTCTTGGCCTCCTACCCCTCCACCCCACATCCCCACCTGCCATGTGCTTAGGGCTCAGCCCTTCCATACACAGTGGCCTCTTACCCCAGCCTCACCAGTCCCATCCTGATGTCCCTCCCACCAGCCTGGTGCCCCTTCTGGACACTTGTCAGCAAATGTGTTTGTGTTGTTTCTTTTCAACACAAATGGCAGCATTGTCTGCACCAGGAAGCAGTAAGCGTTTTCTTTAAAATGCCAGAGAGTAAGTATTTTTGACTCTGCAGGGCAGACTGCAGGTTTCAGTTGCAAACTTGGCTCTGCTGTCAGAGCAGAAAAGTCGCTACAGATGACATGGACGCGAACGGGCATATCTGTGTGCCAGTAAAACTTCATTAACGAAACCGAGTGAGGGCCGGATGTGGCCCAAAGGCCGCAGTTTGCGATTCTCGGTCTACACCATCTTTTACTTTGAACTCTGTCCACTCAGCAGCTTGTCCTGGACTTCGTTCATAATCTGTAAGGTCATGACTCCTGCATGCTTCCACATCCTGTCCCATCGGTGGCCCGGCCTGTGTATAACAAGTCCCTGTTGAAAGATGTTTGGATTGTCTTCTGCCTTTTGCAGTGACTCCTAGAGCCTCAGGTGTAACTAGTCGTCCTTTAGCTACAGCACGTGGGGACCGTGGATGCTGAGCAGAGGGCTTGGGGGGTGTCTGGGGCACGGCACCAAACCACCTCTCCTGGTTAGGTGGCACCGGCCACCATTCCTGTCGGCTGCCGGCAAGCACACCTGCTTTCCTTCAGTCTCACCCACGCTGCAGGGTCACTTTTTTGTCACTTGTCCATCGGGGATGGAGGGGGCTATGTTAATTTGCTAGGACTGCCGTGACAAAGCTCCACAGGCTGGGGGCCTGAATGTGTTTTCTGGAGGCTGGAAGTCCACGATCCCAACGTTGGCAGGATGGGTTTCCCCTAAAACCTTTCTCTGGGTTTGTAGATGCCATTTCCACCCAGTGTTCTCATGTGCCTGTCCTGAGCTCTGTACACGTCTTGTCTTGGTCTTTTCTTATAAGGACAGCAGTCGTGCTGGATCATGGCCCAGCCCGGTGATCTCACTTTACCTTAATCCTTCAAATCCACACATAGCCACATTCTGAGGTCTTGGGGTGAGGGCTTTGCATATGGGTTTGGGGGGCCAGTGGCTGTTTTAATTTGCGCTGAGGAGCCTGCCCCCTGGCCCCAAGGATGCCTCTGTGCATGTGCATGACGGGCCAGGCCACAGCTGGGCATGTTGGGGCTCAGAGTCCAGGCGCTAGAGAGAGAGCATGAGGTGCGGGAGCCAGTGGGGCCTGTTGGGGTGCCCTGGGGTGCCCCGAGCTGCCTCCCTTCCTCCCTGCCTCTGGTGTCAGCTCTGGCTGCAGCAGGCTACAGAGCCCATGGTGCCATTTGTAGAGCCAGTCACTGAAACCCGGCTCCCTAGGGAGAGGGGTGTGTCCTCCTCAGGCTCCCTCCCCCCTTCCCGTGGGGGAGACGGTGGCCTGGATGTTTGGTGCCTCTTGTGGGTTGGTAACAACTGGAACTGAGTCACTCATTTATTAAGCGCCTGCTGTATTGCAGGCCCTGCGTTGCGTGGTGGGACGTGCGGTGACACAGTTACATCATGATCCATGGAGCTCAGACATTCTGGGGTCCCAGGGGATTTATAACCTGGAGGTGTGAGCTGGCCCAAGGCCACGTGGATGAGTGGTTGGTGGCCGAGGAATGACACGGTTGGGGGCGTGACGACTCTGAGGAAGAAGGAGGCCTGGGAGTCTGGGGCCTGGCTCCTTTTGGAGGGTGGCTGGGCCCGGAGCAGGGTGGGCAGCTGGGCAGTCGTGTTGTCTGTTTTACGTTTTACAAAGCTCCCTCTGGCTACTGTGACATAATCGTAGAGTTTTGCAGCATCAGCATTACTGACATCTGGGCCCTGTGTGGCACTGAGTAGCATCCCTGGTCCCTACCCCAGTGAACCAAAATGTCCCCAGACATCACCAAGTGTCCCCCAGGTGGCAGAATTACCCCAGGCGAGAGCACGGGACTAGCCCGATGTCCCTCCAGCAGCTCTTTCCTGGAAAGTGGACCCATGCCTGGACAGGAGGGAATAGGCTGTGGGAGGTTGCTGGCCAGGCCAGGCAGATGCCAGTCTATCCCCAAGCCCCGCCCTGGATGTGTGGCTAGGTGACAACTGGGCCTCTGCTCTGGTTTTCCCGTTTCTACCCCTAGAGGACCAGCTGCCCCCTGGTTTCCCCAACATCGACATGGGCCCCCAGCTGAAGGTGGTGGAGCGGACACGGACGGCTACGATGCTGTGTGCAGCCAGTGGCAACCCTGACCCCGAGATCACCTGGTTCAAGGACTTCCTGCCCGTGGACCCCAGTGCCAGCAACGGGCGCATCAAGCAGCTGCGGTCAGGTGAGCATAGGCGGCCGGTAGAATGTAGATATCACAGAGGGTAGCCGGGGAAGGGTGGCTCCTCCCCAGCCCAGGCCTGGGGACTAATGGGCAGAAAGGTGTAGACGAGGGGCCGCCGCGGAGTGCACTGGTGATGCAAAAGGTGCCTTTGGGGCTGAACCAGCAGGGTTGTCATGGGGCAGACTGATGGCCAATGGGGAGCTGTGGCGGATGGCAGGAGGGGGGCCCCTTGGTGCCTGAGTGGGCCAGTTGTGCACGACGGCAGGGAGCTGTGGGAGCCCCAGGGTAAGGTGTCTCCAGGACCCACCTGTAGGCTTCCAGTGAGGTGCAGATGGTGGCAGGTGAAGGAAAACCAGAGGATGGTGGCTCTCTGCAGGGCCCCAGCCCTGGGGACACAGAAGGGGACAGGCAGGCTGAGGTGGTGGGGAGCTGCGGAGAGTGGCAGGGGTGGGGCCACCACCAGGGCCTCACCCCTGGGTAGGTGATGGGTACATACAGTCAAGGCAGTGGGCAGTGTGGAGGGCGGCATAGGGAGAGTATCTTCTGTGCCGAAGTAGTAGGTGGCTCCAGGAGACACCCTGGGCTAGGGACAGGTAGAGTGTGGGGAGCCATCGAGAGCTTCAGGGAGAGAGTGTTTGCAAGACTGGAGCAGCGAGGATGTGATGAGGCAAAGGCAGGCAGAGGGCGCTGTCAGTGGTCAGTCTGTGATGGGTCACAGGCCCCAGCGGGGCTGCAGGTCCCTTGGGACAGAGCACAGGGCCTTGGCCACCTTAGGGATGGGCGGTTCCATAGCTGAGTCTTGGCAGAGTACTCATGTGCCCCATCTGTATGTCTGTCGGGGGTCTGTGTGTGCATCATGTCTGTGTCCCCCTGCTTCTAAGTGTGTCCGTGTGTGTGTGTGTGTGTGTGTCCAGGTTCCCTGTGCTGGCCTGGCCTGTGGGCACACAGGCTGTGCCATTGGCATATGGGGTTTGCTGTCTCCCTCCCAGGGCAGATCTTGTTCGAGCCCATCTAGGCCACATGTGTGCCTGCACTGCACTCCCTCCTGTGCACACGCGCACACCCTGGCCCACGTGTGCAGAAGCATGTGGCGGGGATGTGCTTGCATGCACTTATGTGAGTTTCAGGCCATGTGAGTGCACAGGACCTGACCCCTGAGGCCCCCCAGCTGGAGTCCCCCATGCCCGAGGGCCTCCCAGTTCTCAGCACCCCCCTTACTCACTGCCCAGCCTCGTCCCCGAGCACGTCTGGCCTTGCTCCACTTTCTGCCTCCCTCCCTGCGGAAGACCAAGCCCTGAAAAGGGCTGGATGTTGAGCCCAGAACTTCCGCTCTGGGGAGAGTGACAGCCTGACCCAGAACTGTGCGAGGGTATCTGCAGCTTTGGAGCCTCAGCGGGGGGATGAAGGCCACCCCTGGGAGCCAGTCGCTTCTCTGTGGGTGTCTGCCACAGTCACCGAAGCACAGCGGTGCCACCATTGCATGGACCTTGAGGCCCAAAGGCCTAGTGTCAGTGGGTCCTTGCTAGGTCTTGGCATTCTTATAAAATGTGCCTGCTCTCTGTGAGGGACCCACAATGGATGCCTGGCACGTAGTA
Organism: Macroglossus sobrinus; assembly: GCA_004027375.1. NCBI lineage: Eukaryota > Metazoa > Chordata > Mammalia > Chiroptera > Pteropodidae > Macroglossus > Macroglossus sobrinus. The sequence goes on from PVKZ01001193.1 coordinate 197,034, forward strand.
GGTGCTCATTGAACACAGGCTGTCTGTGTAATTGTTATTCCATCTTTCCCTCCACATCCCGCCCCACGAGGATACGGGCTCTTGTGTAACCACCTGTTAACCTTCCTCTTCTCTCTTTCTTGTCCTTCTGTTGTAAACGTTCAGAAACCTTTGGTAAGTCTCGTTTCTTCACCACATCAACTAACGTTCCTCCTTTGTCCCCTGTCCCCTCCCTCTGGACTAACAGCCACTGTGATGGTAACTGTGACCCACCCCACGTGGCATGTTTACTAACCCAGCCTTTCCCACCGACACCCTGCCAGCGCCCCCAGCCCTCCCCGGCCAGGCACCAAGGGGCTACAGAGAGAGGAGCCCAAAAGGAAAAGAGGAAAAAAAGGCCCCATGATGGGGGCAGAGGGAAGGCATGGCATGCTGGGGCTCGTGGGGCTTTGCACAAAGTAGCCCATCTGCCCCATTAAAGCCTGCTGGAAAATGATGGAATTACAGAAGTCTGGGGCTGGGGAGCTTTCTAATTGGGCTAGTGCTGGGCACTAGTCATCCTCTTTTCCCAGTATCCAGCCTGAATCCCCTGAAACCAGTTGCTGGGCTAATTCTTACTAAGGTGATGCTGACTAATACTGGTCGGTGATTGTTCCTTCTCATTTTCTTGGGCATGCATTCTTTGCTCTCAGTATAGTTGGTCCTGGGCTATTTGGCTATTATGGGAAGAAGTCCTGTTCTCTGGCTTTTGGCTTCTACCATCACAATCCATGTGTAGCAGGGCAGCCCCCAGCAATGCCCAACCTAGAGTCCCACTGCCCTGGTTTCTATTGCTCCATGTTGCAGCCTTAGGCAAATCCCATTTCCTTCTGTATAAAGTGGTCTTGTCAGGTTGAGGATTTTGTAAGAGATAGCGGGGGCCCCAAAAAGTTTAGGCTAAAGGGTCCCCAGGCTGGAGAGCTGGGTTCAGGGCTCACCCCTGCCCCTTCCAGGTCATCGAAAGGAGCCGTGGTTTTTCACCCTTAGCAGCTTCTCTGTCCTGGCCATGGAGTCCCCCTCATCTTCTGCGGGTTTATCAGCTGTCAGCACCAGAGAGAGGGGGCACACAGCTTCCTGGGGAAGATGAGCTGAGGGTGTGACACTGTAGGCTGGGACCTACTTTTCCTGTCCCCTGAGTTGTCCCTGTTCCCAGTGCCCTGGTGGGTACACAGGTAACCCTTTCCTCTTTTCCTTTAGGGAGTGAGAGAGGCTGCAGGGCCCTCCCTCTGCCCTTAGTCCCCTGCCACTTCCCTCCCCTGTCCCACTTACTTGGCCTGTCTGTTAACATCTTCCTTTTGCTTTTTAATGCCCAGCCTGGGGCACTAACCCCTCTCCAACTGTCTCTAACAAGATTCCTGACACATACACACCGCCCCTCCCATGGCTCCAGTCCCTCCCAAGAAAGAAGGAAGGGAGGGAGGTCATGGACCTCCCCTCCCTCGGACCAGAAGGAAGGCAGTTGACAGGGCCAGGCCAGGCCCTAGACCTCCTTGGGCATGGTGCCACCCAACCCTCCTTCCCCAGGAGATGGCTGCCTCCTATAGGAAGCCCTCCAGATTGTCAAGCCCTCAAACCTACCCTGTTCTCAAGAGCCTTGCTTTCTCTTCCTCAGCAAGGCCTACAGGGTCTATAGGCCCAGGCTGGCTCAACCCCACTAGGGGCAGAGTAGACAGGCCTGGCTGGTGGCCTGGCCTGGCCTCCTGGGGCCCCTTGGCCCCCCACGACTGCCTTCTGTCATTCATCTTACTCTTTCTGCTTCCCTTACAGAAAGCACTCCGATCCGAGGTAAGAGGCTCTCCCTCAGCTAGCCACCCACTCACAGCCCCTCCAGCTGCCCCCCAGGCCCCACTCCATGTGTCTCCGCCTCGCCACCCTGCCCAGTGTCCATCCAGTCTCTGTGTCTATGTTACTGTCTGTGGCTGGGGGCCAAGTGCGGGCACAGTGGCTCCTCAGGCCACATGGCTGCAGAATGGGGGCCTCCCCTCCTCAGGACAGGCCTACCTCCCGGGCCTACCCAGAGCGCTGGAAGCTAGGTGTCTGACCATCGCTCTGTGTGTCGCCTTCATCCGTCTGCAGCCTATTTCCTCATCTGTAAGATGAGCATGCTGGGTCTCCTGACTCCCAGGCTGTGATCTTGGGGTGGAGGTCCAGTTGAAGGAGAGGGGAGACAGGCACCTGCAGGCCGGGTCTGATCAGGTCCCTGGTGATGCCCTGAGCTCCAGCTAGAATTGGTCTGTTTGGGGCCCTAGGAAGGAGTCTGTGTCTGTTCTTGGCCTTACCATTCAGTGCTCTGTGGCCTGGAGCTGCCTCCCTGCCCTCTCTGGGCCTCCACAGTAATGCCTGCCTGCTTCTCCAGACGCTTGGTCGGGAAAGCTGGGAATGTCAGGTAGAGGCAGAGCCCTCCTCCACAGCCCCGGAGAGCAGTGTCCCAGGCACACATGTAGACACCTTCGCCTCATTTTCCTTTATTCGTGGACACTCAGACATTGTACCGAGGCCCAAGGTTTCAAACATACTTAGAGATGTTTGCTCATCTTTGTTTATTTGTGAAAACGAGGATTTTTCCCCAGGCTCGTGGTATCAGGTGTCCTGTTCTCTCTTACTCATGGGCACCGTAGTGCTGGATCAAGGTCTGTGTTTTCAAACATTTTCTCAAGAAGTTTCCTTCATTCTTATATGTTCATGGGAAGTGGAATCTGACCCAGGCCTGTGACTTCAAACATTCCCAAGGGAAAGTGGCCCTGTTAGAGTTTCATCACAGGCTGAGAACTGTGACATGGCCCTGAAATATGCCTGAGGAACTGACCCCTTCTTCAGATCGTCATTCTCTCGTGGCGAACAGATTCTTTGGTCCCAGCTTACAATTCCAGACACACTGGAGGCCCCAGCCTCCAGCCTTCTCTGTGGATCTCAGAGTCTCCTATTCAGACTGTTGCTTCCAGACCCTTTCGAAAACTCCCTTCTGCACCCGTGAGCACCACGGACGAGGTTGAAGGTGGGACTGCAGATGGCTCAGGGAAGGGCAACCAGCTCCGGCGACCTGAAATTTCAGGGAAGTTCAGATCCCTCTTCAGTTAGTGGCAGATACAGAAGGCTGAGGTTCCGCCTGTGATTCAGACATAGCGACGTGTGTTGGTCTCAACACCCTTCACTTTAACTGTCGCCAGGGGCAACCCCATCCTGGAATTTCCAGCACCCTTGAGGAAACACAGCTCTGTGTCTGTTGACCTTTGACCTCTGCGGGCCCTGATTCTGCATGTCACTCGTGGCGCCTGGGGTCTTCAGAATGACCACTAGGCATTGCAGGTACCAACCTGCTCTTTCCCCTTGACCTGGAGAGCGCCTCCTAGGACTTTGCAAGCACACCTTCATGGCACGTGCTCTGCCAGCCCATAGGTCGACTCGGCAATTGTTTCTGAATACCCGGCCCCATGACCAGCTGCTTTCACAGTGACAGTGGAGAATTTTGAGGGAGTGTGGTATGTTCAGGCTGGTGTGGGGCTAGGCCTGGCGGGCCAGGGTGGCCCGGGCCCAGCTGGGGCTTCTGGGCTAACTCAGCTCTTTTGTCCACCTCTCCGGCCCAGCCAGAACAGGAGACAGGCCCGACAGGACTCTGGGACAGCCCTCCAGGGCCTCCCCAGGCCTCCCCTGACTGGTTGAGCCTTCTCCCCTCTCCACACAGGGGCTCTGCAGATCGAGAGCAGCGAGGAGACTGACCAGGGCAAATATGAGTGTGTGGCCACCAACAGTGCGGGGGTGCGCTACTCGTCACCTGCCAACCTCTACGTGCGAGGTAGGGAACGCCGTGTCCAGGTTGTGGCAGGGACCCGCCCCGTCCCCATCTCCCCTCGGGCTCATAGCCTCCGGGCTCCCCTGTCCCCTGCAGACCCAAGCAGGAGGCCCCCTGCCCAGTCAAGGCCGGACTTGGGCCAGGCAGTGTCTCTCTCTGGATCTCGGTTTCTTTGCCTATAAATGGGGGCAGCTTGACCCTTCCCCACCCCTGTGCCTTGTGATGGACTCCCAGTGGGCTGCAGGACTTGGGGAGGGGGCGGCAGGAGGGAACGGGGCAGGGCTGGGAGTGGGGGTCAGTCTTGAGCCTGCAGGGCCCGGGGAGCCTGCAGGCCTCGGCCCCACCCCGCCCGCCTGAGTCAGCTTCTTCTGTGGTGTGTTGTGCGTGCCTCCCCTTGTCATGTGCTCGCTTTGCTTCTCCAAAATTCGTGGCCTCGTGGCTCCCGCCTCACCACCCCCCTTCCAGTGCCCTCCATCTGAGAGTTGGGGAAGGGTCTTAAGAGGCTGCCCCCCATTTCTGGCCCCTGTGGTCCCAGAGCCCAGTGCTTGCTTTCCTTGTCACCCTCAGAAAGGACTCGTGTAGGCCAGCGCGAGACCAGGGACACAGCAGGCACCTGTGCCTTGGGGCTTGGTGCTCTGTCAGGCCAGCTGTGCTTGTCCTTCCCAGGGGCATGGGGTCCTTGCCCCACACCCCCGCCCACCCAAGGAAGCTCTGGGAAGCATCTGCACACTTCCCTCTGGGGCCCTTGGTGTCCCCTTGGAGGCCCCGGGGGGTTTCTCCTGCTCCCAGATTCCTCTGTTAACCCCCTCTCCTCCCCGTGATGCTTCTCTTCGGTCCTTTCAGAAATTATAATCTGCCTCCTCCTCCATCATTCCCGTCCCTCCGTCTCCTGCCTCCCATCCGATGTTTCTGATCAGATTTGTGGTAGAAACAGCTTCTGCCTGCCAGGACCAGTTCAGACCCCAGGGCTGTCCCGATTGGCTGTGGGCACTCGATTTCATCACACCCCTCCTCCAGGTCCCAGCGTCCCTGGTGGCTGCACCAGGCCCCGCCACTCTCCACCTGGAGGCCAGGCGGCTCCTCCCCGCCCGCCCCGCCCCCCCACAGTCCCCCTGGCCTGAAGCAGCTCCTCGGTGCTGCACCTTGGGTCCTGCATCTTGTCTCTGAGGAGGAGGCTGCTTGAGGGAGGGGACGGGATGAGGGCGGGCGGGTGGGGAGCACACACCTGATTGCTGCCACAGCACCTCTGGTGAGTTGTAGCGTGTCCACGAGTCCAGCCGACTGGTCTTTGCCTAACTGGCTTATTTCTCTGCAAACACCCAGGATGGGGATGTACGAGTCTGGCAGAGCTCAAGGAGAGTGGACGGCAGGCATGGGCAGGGCGGGGGTGGGACCTCTAGCTAGGGCACATCAAGGGAGGGGGCCCGCTGCGTCCTCATCCCCCTGGAGGTGGGGTCTCCTGTGTGAACTGCCTTCCCTTTGGGGGGTCCAGCCTACCAGTCTTTGTCTGGGTCTGAGACACCCCAAAATTGAATTTAAAAAGAGAATTGTGGAAGGCGAATGTAGATGTCATTTGTCTAGGATGGAGCGGAAAAAAGAAAAAAGGTCGTTGCTGTTCTTTTTTTTTGTTTTTTAATTTTTTTTTCGGTTTAAAGAAAAAAAAAACAAACTATTGCAGCTTTTAGCCTTGGGAAGTCCTCTTTTTACTCTCTGTATCTCCCCTATTTTTTCTCTTCTCCCCATGTCATTGTGTTCTGCATCAAACCCCCTTTACATCCCTCAGAGCTTCGAGAAGGTTGGTGTGTTTTTTTCTTTTTTACTTTCTTTACCCACATTTTTACATTCTGAAAGTGACACGCATACACACAAAACACACAGACACACACATGGACACACACAGACATGCACACGGAAGATAATAGATAAGTGAACTGAAAAAACGAAAATAACTGAATATGAACGATAAGCGCAAAGCGAACAAAACAAAACAAAAAACCGCCAAGTGAGAGCAAAAACCCAGAAAGACACGAAAACCTCAGCCGCGCCCAGCCCGGCCCAGGGCCGGCCGCACACATGCGATGCTTGCCTTGTTCGCCTCTGTGCATCCGTTGGTAATGTTGTTGCTCAGTTTTTTGCACTCCTCGTCGTCATGGTAACTTGGGCCTGATGCATGCTGGGAGAATGTAAAAATTTCTCTGCATGCCACTCGTTGGTTGGGTTTGGTGAATTCCCAACGCCTTCTGTTGGAGTGTTTCTCGTCTTCTGTTTTTCTTCTTTGGTTTTCTCGTTTTATTTTTTTTCTTTCTTCCTTTTATTTATGAGTTGTTCTTTTTTTGGTTTTGTTTCATTTTGGTGGGGGGGGGGCGATCAGTTCGTTTTTTTTCCCTTCCATCCCTTCACCAGCCCCCTTCTCCCTAAAGCAGTTCGTCTTTGGTTCTGTCTTGTGTTTCTGTGCTATTTGGTTTCGGTTCCTTGGGCTGAGCTGTTCTGTGATTGTTCTCCAAACGCATTGTGATTTAAAAGCCAGTGTTCCTGTCCCAACCACCATCTGGGAGGGCGGAAGGGGTCCCACAGCTGGGATGCTGGGGCAGAAAGTGACCGCCTGGGCTCAAGGGTGCAGTAGAGAGAGCATAGACAGGGTGGAAGGTTAGAGCTTGGGTGGAGGGTATGGGGAGAGCAGCTCAATTTTTCTGACCTCACTGGCCAGCCCCCTTTTACCCAGATCTGGTGCCTCAGCCCCGAGGCTGCCATGTTGGATGGGGACATAAGCTGGCACGTTCTCATCCTCATGCCTCAGTGTGAGACCACTTCCCACCCTCCCAAGTAACCCCCAAAACAGGCATTTAAAGCACAACTGAATGGGCAGTCAGCATTTTGAATTCTTGTTCGACAGAGTGACATGTCCAAATGTGGGACGTGGCCGCCTTAAATTGGACCATCTTCCCATAGTGATGCATGCTTGGCACGTAAGGCAGTACTCAGAATGGCAGTGGGTGTGATGACTTAATGGGTCCTGGCTGAGCACAAATATGGAGCCCCCCATTAGAAAATGTAGCATGACAGACTTTGGAAGAAATACATACCCAGTTATCCTGTCCTTTAGTGCTATGTCATAGCCTCCCAGGCAGCTTTGGCTGCCACTCCTACCCCTTCGCAGGCTCTGGGTCCAGTCACAGTTGTCCAGTACAGCACGGTCACTTTCTGAGTACCTGAGCATCAGAACTGTGGAATTCTGGAAAAAACCCAGGAGAACTTTGGACACAGCCTCCCCCTCTACACACCTCTGCCTCCGTGACTCTCCCTCTCCCTCTGCCTCTTTCTCTCTTTCAGCTCTCTTTCTTTCTGTGTCTCTCTCTCTTGCCAGTTTTCAGAGATGCACACTCCCACTGTCTGTTCCCTTCCTGAGTAAAGCCCTTGAGAGTCCCACTCCAATCCCAGGACCAGCCCCTCGGTAAAATCCACTTAGATTTCTAGCCCCCATTCTCCAGCCACTATCCAGTGTAAATGATACTTGAGGGCAAAGGCCAGTCTCTGTGGGGTCACCTTTCTGCCACCTCCCCTACCTTGTCCCTCACCTGCCTTCTCTAAACCCTCAATTATTAAGTCCAGAGCTAAGTTGTCAAAAGGACTTTAGAGGCAATAAGGGGGAATATATTCTCCTGTTTCCTTTTTAATTCAGTGTGATAGTTGCTGGGTAAGCTTCAGGGAAATGCATAAGGAGGATAGAAAGAGATCTCCCAGACCCTCTACCACAGCTGGGTCCTAGTTAATTGGAACTGAGAGGTGACCATGGATCTCTGAAGACCACTTGGACTTTAGGGGCAGGAGAGCCTGGGCTCTGACAGAACCAGGATCCAAATCTTGCCCCTGCCCCTCCTTGGCTTTGTGGCCTTGGGCTAGTCGCTTGAGTGCCTGGAGTTCCTACTTCTCCTCTGAACTGTGAGGGTCATCAATATGCCTGGGGGAGTTGGGAGGATTCCATGGAGCTAATTAATGCTCCTCAAGTGCCCTGTTTAGTGCACAGCACAAAAGAAGTCACTAGTGGGATTGTTATAGAACAGGGAAGTTAAAGAGTTCAAGCAAACAATGTGGAAAAGTCTTCCTTTTTGGGGGAACCTCAGTTTCCCTGTTACGTACCTTACAGATCCACTGTTTGAATCATATGGCTTATGGGAAACTGCTTTGAAAAGAATCATAGGGAAAAAACTAATTTTGCTCAGATCTCATTTTTTGCTAGTGCTTTTCTAAGCCCATCCCATGATCTCATTTTCTCCTGGCTCCAAACCCATTCCCGTGAGATCAGTGGCCTCCACAGAACCATGTCTCTCTTTTTATGCCCTGTCAATTCCCCAGGAAGTTCTGCAGCCACAGTGTCAGAAGGAGGCGGGGGGCGGGGGGGGGGGGAAGGCTCAGCTTGAGTGCTAGGTTACCCTTGTAGATAAATACCAGCCCATCAGAAGAGATGGGCCACCTGGCACAAAAGCCACAAATAGGTGTTACATTGTTGTGAGAGCCAGTTCCGGGAGTTAATTGCAAGGAATTTCCACCCCTAACCTAACTCTTCATTTCACAATCTCCAGCTTTACTGACCCTGGGTTGTTCAGTGGAAGGAATATTGAGACTTGCCCTTATCCTGAAATTTAGCTGAGATCCAAAAGACCAGAGTCAAAACCAAGGCAATTTTTTTAATGCAGCTGGCAGCTCCACTCTCAGAACTCTCCAGTGGAAGATGCAGCTCAGGCTTTTGACAGGGTGGGAAGATGATCAGATTACATGCTTCCTGACTGTCAGTGTTCTTTTTTGTCTTTTTAAAATTGAAAGCTTTTAAGGTGTGGATTAGTGGCTCTTAAAGAGGTGTCTTTACCTCTGGGCCTAGCAACACAGCATTATTGAACCATAATGCACAGGACCCAGTTAGATGCCATGCCACCCACCCTATGTCACAGGGACACTCGAGAACTCAGCAAGCTGGAGAGGAGACAGGAAAGGACTTCCCACTTTTGAGGGGCTTAAACTATTATCAGGGTTGTGGAGGAGGCCACGCGGGGCTGGGTTAGTTTAACGTCAGTCTCGGGATACCAAGCTAAGACAACCAGGACTCGACGTGTGTCACCAGTGGCAGATCTAGATTGCCCCAATTTCCAAGTGTTCTTCAGAACCCTTAATCTATGACCCCCGTCCCTGGGCCTTTTAAGATCAATCTGTAGCATGGAATTGTAATTGTTAAAGTTAAATTTCTGGCACTAAGCTGTATAATTGGTGGATATGAGCTCTAGGTTCTCCCCTTACCTCCTGCCCCACCCCCCAGAACAGGAGTAGATACAGATATTGGGCCTGGAACCCCTTCCCTTACTTCCTGTATCTTCATAAAGATTTCCATTGGGGCATGTTGGCGAGCTCCCCAGTTTCTGCTGATTATACCTAGCCATGTTACCCCCAAGGCCCCTGAGTTGACCCTGGGGTAGGCAGTTGCAGATCAGGACCCAGCCCTTCTCCTCATCCCACCCTTGTGAGGGGAGAGGGGGCTCCAGGGCGGGAGGCAGGCGTTCCTCCGTTTGGGCATGGCGGGTGGCGGGGAGGGGGCATTCTGCAGGAACACTGAGCTCCAGACACCTGTCGCCTGCTGCCTGCCTCACACCCCTTGCACTGCTGTTTCTTCTGTTTGGGGGGTGGGTGAGGGGAACATTAGATTACACCTTGTCATTTGGAAAGCCCCGTGTCTCCGGCGGCCATAGTGAGGGGGGCAGAGGGAGTCAGTTGATTGAAAAGATAACCCGTTTTCTGCTTGGACGAATAAAAAACAAAAACAAAACACCTGGGGAGAGCACATACCTAAATAGATAGATAGATAGATAGATAGATAGATAGATAGATAGATAGATAGATAGATATAGATAGCAAAACTACCTACAGCGCAATTGTCCAGCTCAAAATGCCAACTTGCCAAGGCCGCTGGTCAGCCCGTGGGCCAGGGGTCCAGCCAGGTCCCTCCAGGCCTTGCATGCCATCTCAGGACGGAGGGAGCTGGTGATGGGAGGGGGTGCAACAGACTGGGGGGGGCGGAAGACACATAGGGCAGGCCTTGGGGGGCAGTGTTCTCCCTCCTGGGCCACAGGCTGGGGTTCAGTGGAGGGGCTGAGAAATGGGTGTTGAAATTAGGCCTCAGACCCCTCCCTCCCAGACAGGTGTAATCTAAGTTTAAACCATAGAGGCTGCAGACTTCTTGGCATCACTCCCCGCCCTCCCCACCTTCACCCTCATTTTGGAGTCTGGAGGAGCCTCCGGCAGCTTCTCTCACCCCAAAATGCCCCACAGAGCCCCCGCCCCCTCAGAGCTGCGGCTTGCCGAACCATTGAGACGCCTGACACTGTCGAGTGCCCTACTTAGCGCTTCAAGCAGATCACCTCACTTTTGAGTTTCCCCCATCCCTCCCCCACCCTTCTCCCTTGAACCCCCTTTTGGTTTTTGAGTTTCTGCCTCTTCCTGCCTGGGGGAGGGGTCGTCTCCCGGTTGCTTTGAAGGTTTTTGAGTTGTTTTTCCATGTGAATCGGGGTTTGAAGCGACCCACCCCCCTCCCAAACCCACCACTTCCCACTGCCCACCTTCCTGATCCCCTCACCCACGCGGGTCCCCCCCGCTGGGACCCCCGGCTACTCGGTGACAGAAGAGCTGGAAACGAGAGCCAGCTGGAGCGTGCTGAGGACCAAGGCTGGTGTGGTCCTCTTATAACCCGCCTGGACCCTCCATTCAGGTCGGTAATTGGGGGCGGGGGTCCCGCGGGGCCAGTGGCCCGTGGGCTCCGCGCCCACCTTGCTTTCTAACCCGCACCTCAAGCTTGCAGCCGGGGGTGGAGAAATGACGCGGGCGGGTGTCAGCACCAAACTGGGCAGAACACAGCGTCAGCCACCTGCCCTTGCCAGCTGGGAGGACTCCCAGAGGCCTCCTGAGACCCCCGTGGGAGCTCTGAGTCACCTAGTGGCACTGGGCACAGTCCTCCCCAGACCCGCGGCAAACCAGCCCCCCTCCTGCTGCACACCCTGCAAAGCGAACGGGAGGGTGAGGAAGCAAGCAGGCTAAGTGTCTTGGGTGTCGGCTTTTATAGCTATTGGCAGATCCATTTAACTGATGGCTGCTGGCCATGTTGGGGATTACAAGCACTAAAATTACTGTTGTGGATAAATGCCTTCCCACGTTTAACTGGCTTGTAGTTTAGTTAACAGTCCTGCACAGCAAATCTTCTACAGAGTTAAGATGTATACCTTGTGTCTCCTGAAACAAGTTACCTTCCAAATTACGATACTTCCTAAGGGGAGATATTTTAAGGTCAGATATGAACAGAGTCTCTTTGGAGAGATGTTGAGCCTTATAGCGGGCTAAATTGGGCTCACATTTAATCTGTAATTCCTGAAGCTAGCTCTTACTCCCCTAGATGTTTCAACAGTCCCTTTCAGTGTAAGCCTTTTACTGAAGGCATCTGGGGATTTATTGTGATGGCTGCTGGTTATTATTCAACTGGTGGCTATTGGTTTTTATTCAGTTGATAGGTGTACATAGATAGTGAGTAGTTTTGCCCTCTTTGATGTGACACACAAGTTTGAAAGCAAGCCAGATGCCAAAAAGGGACACCCGGCTATAATTCTCACTGCTTACCATGGTGAGAGAAGAGAAGGCTCACTTTATATGGGGGGCCAGGACCAGGCATGCCAGCTTCTCCCTCTGGTCCTTTCTCTTCCTATGTATCTTCCAGCTATCCCTGCCACCTCTTGTCCACAGAACAGGCTTGAGAACATTTGCCTCTCAAAGTTGGGTGCTAGAAAGCAAGATGGATATTTTCTTTTCTTACTATTTCCTTCTTTAAAAACATTTTTCATTCTAATTCATCCGCAAATTCTCTTATTGTAGTCAATCTTCCCAGAACCCTGGAAGTCCCAGACAGGAGCTTCACCAACCCCACGCCCATGGCAAGCGATCACTGCCCTTGGTAGCTCAGTGGCCTCAATATGTCACTCCATTTCTCAGTTGAGGGAATGGAGGCTCCAGAAGTTTGAGGGACACCCCCAAGGTGGCCGGGCTCATTCAGCCACGTGCACATCCCCACCTCTGCCTGGAGACGTGCTCCTTGTCCATGAGGAGTTGGCCTTACTGTGTGCTCAGTGGCCGGCCCCTGCATTCAGCCCTAAGTGACAGGCAGGCTGTCACTAAGAAGTGAGCAGAGAGGGGCTTTGTAGAGAGAGGCACTACAGCAGGGCTGGGGTGGTTTGCCCAAAGGTTTTTTTCTCCAAGGATGTCACCTCGGTGGCCGCTGAGGCTTTCAGGTGCTGGGGGCCAGACCCTGTGTTCTGCCAGGGGTGGGGGGGCACCTCCCAGGGGAAGCCACAGTCCTCCTCCTTTCAGACCCCGATTTTCAGCCCCATACCCATTCCATGTTTTTTTCCTTATGGCTTTCGGGTGTTTTGTTTTGGAAAGGTTTTTTGTTTTGGTTGGTGTTTTGGATTTTTTTTTTCCACTTTGTTTCTTCATTTGTTTTCCCTGGTTTTGTTCTGGACGTTGATGCTGTTTTCTGTCCTTGATTAAGTAGCTCCCTTACACTCATCCCCCATCATGTTCCGTTTCCATGACAACGCAGCGTTGGGCATCCCACTCCTGTGCCTCGCTGTGGATGGCAGCGGCTGGCCTGGACTGCGTCCGCTGGCTGGCTGGACCTCATTCTCTTCTCCCAAGCCCTCTCATCCCCCAACCAGCCCTGCCAGAAAGCCACCCCCCACCACCTTAGTGTCCTGCCCTGCCCCTCACCCCTAATCTGTCTGCATGGCCCCTCTTCCTCCCTTCCCTGCCCACACCACCCGGAGATACCTTCCACTCCATCCTGTCTCCAGCGTGACTCTGGACTTTTCGTGGGGCTTCCTTTTCTGAAGGGCTGCCAGCTTTTTGGCCCTCCTCCCACCCCCTCTTCTTTGTCTCTATCCGGGATTAGGGAGCAGGGGTTGGGGTTTCCAACTGGGAACCCAGGCTGGAAGAGAGAGAACCAGAATGCCTCCCTTTAGCCCCTGAAGCCCCCTTCTCTGCAGGGTAGGTAACACCCCCTACAAACAGCCTCTTAGGGGTACAACTGTACCCCCCAATACCATGTGGAAATTAGAGTCAGATTAGGATGCTGTAAGTCACTCTGTGGCCCTGTTTTGCCTTTTGAGCCTCCAGTCTGTCCTGTCTATAGTTGGAGACAAGACTCCTTGACACATCCAAAGCTGGGAATGCACCCACGTGGCCTCCTGAAGCTCCATATCTTAGCCAGGGACAAGGTCTTTGTGGCTAGAAGGGTTTCGTAGACGAGGCCCATCCTTCCCACTGTGGTTAAACCTCTCCTGGGGCAGCAGCGCCTTGTGGAAGTTCAGGTGCTCACCCCTCCCCCCAATCTGAAAACCCATCTGACTTCCGAAAATGGAGCCCCCGAAATTTGTCCTGCTGCCTTCATGGTCTGCGAGATGGAGACAGAAGGCTGCATCCACTTTCCCGCTAAGAAATGCACAGAACATGCCCGTTTTCTCAGTGTTCAAGTTCATCCCCCTGTTTTATTATTATTATTATTATTATTATTATTATTATTATTATTATTATTATTATTATTATTTTATTATTCTGTTATTCTGCCAGGGCTGTGATGTGACAATGTGACTTGTCACATTGTGTCACATCTGCTAGAGTTAATATGCAGCATTGAAGTGGGCCCCCTTCCCCCTCCTCCTCTCTGTCTCTGTTCCTCCTGCTCTCTGCCCCTCTCCCTGTGTTCTCTCTTTCTCTCGGCTCATCTGTCCCCTCTCTCTGATACCCACATGAGTGTGCAGTAAGGCCCCTGAGTTCCTGGCCTCTTGATGCATTAGCGCTCTCAGTCCCTTCTCCTGCCTCTCTCTCTCTTTCTCTCTCTCTCTCTCTCCTCTTTCTCTCAACCAATCTCTTTTGCATGCTGTTTGTGACTCTGAGAGCTGCATTTATCAATGGAAACTTGTGAGATCTGACAGAAGCTTTTAGAAGGGTTTCTATACCCCAAAACCACAAAAATTTCATTAGAGTTTCTCATCTTTTCCTTGAGGGCCCCCTGGGAAGTGGGTGGGGCCCCGAGTCACCAGGGAGGACAAGGATGGGGGGGCAAGATTTGGGCCCCCTTTGCTTCCTGGTTCCAGCTTTTCCTATGACCCCCTAACTCCCTGTCTATCCTTCCCAGAGAACCCCACTTGCAGCTGGGATCTTTTGAAGCTCCCCACTTGGGAGAGCAGGCAGAGGGGCTGCTCCCTGAAGCCATGTCTGTCATCAAAGATGAGAAACAGCTGATAAATTTTTGTGTTTGTAACTGTGCTGTGACCAGCCCCTCTGGTCTCTGAAACCCTGTTGCTATGAAATAATGCTTCATGTCTCTGATTATATATCAATATCTCTCTATATATATTGTTTGTGAAGTACCTTCCTTTAAAGTTTTGGTTTCTTTGTGTTGGAATTTGGTTTTTTAATTTTATTTCTTTGTTTTCTTTTCATTTGGATGAAAAAAAATTCTCAACTAGGGGGAAAGAAACAGCCCTGTTTATATTTAAATTGTTTTCCGCTTTTTTTCCTTTTTTTCTTTCTTTCCTTCTTTCTTCCTGCTTTTCTTTCTTTCCTCCTCTGCATTCTGTCCCCTTCCCCACCCCACCCCTATGCATCTCCTGCCCACCCACCGCTGCCGCCCCTAGTCCGCCGTGTGGCTCCTCGATTCTCCATCTTGCCCATGAGCCACGAGATTATGCCAGGTGGCAGCGTGAACATCACCTGTGTGGCCGTGGGCTCGCCCATGCCATACGTCAAGTGGATGCAGGGGGCCGAGGACCTGACGCCCGAAGACGACATGCCTGTGGGTCGGAACGTGCTGGAACTCACTGATGTCAAGGACTCTGCCAACTACACGTGTGTGGCCATGTCCAGCCTGGGTGTCATCGAGGCCGTGGCCCAGATCACTGTGAAATGTGAGCGGGGAGCAGGGGGAAGGGGGTGGAAGACCTCTGAGTCTGACCTTGGTCGTTTGCGACTGTGGAAGGGATGGTTCTGTGGACATGTTTATTGGTTACAGATTCTTCTGGGCCTCACTCTGAGGAGTGAGACATGGTCTTGCTCTGTTGAGCTCACAGTCTAAGGTGGGAGATGGTCAGGGAGTCATGATACAGGCTGATGATGGCCATAGTCGGGGCTGCGTAGCATCGTTTATACCCCAGAGTGAAGGTCCCACTTCCCAGGAAAGTTAGGTCAAGAAAAGACTAGAAATTGAAAAGGAATGCACCAAAGAAGATGGGGAACAGTTCTCAGAAAAAGGAACAGCCCGTGAAAAGGTTCAGAGAGAGAGGGAGGGGAGGGCAGGGTACAGAGGGGTCACATGGGACTGCAGATTCTCCTAATGTCTCTACTTTGTGGTTAGATTCAGAGGAAGTTGTCCCTGAATATTTTTCTAGCTTTAGAGCAAAGGCCATAAAACTGTAGCCCTTGGGCTGAATGTGGCCCTCTACTTGTTTTTATAAATAAAGTTTTATTGGCACATGTTCGTTTGTTCACACCTTGTCTATGGCAGCTTTCTAGCTACAAGAGTAGAGCTGAGTAGTCTCAATAAAGGCCTGCAAAACTGCAAATATTTACTGTTTGGGCTCTTGCAGTAAAAGTGTAATGAGCCTTGCCCCAGGGTCATAGAAAGTGTCAGTGTCAGTTCGTTGTTCATTTTGTTGAGGGATTGAACTCTGGGTGAATGAATGCTTCTTGGGGGACCTGTGTGGTGTGAGAACTTGGAAGAGGCAGAGACAGTCACAGTTATCCAGGTGCTGGGACACAGCTGTAAACAAAACTTGGTCCCTGCTGGTGGGAAGAACAGACAAATGTGAAAACGAGGTGCACTTAGGTAATAGAAACCATGCAAGGGCTCCAGTATCCTCCGTGGTGAGTGAGGCTTTGAGAGGAGTGGTGTGAGGAGGAGCTGGCCATGAGCATCGCAGGTGCAGCAAACAACAGGTGTGAGCGGGGTCAGACACGGGCTTGGCTGAGCAGAGTGAAGCCCCCGAGCTGGGCCATTGCTGCCAGTGTTTCCTTCAAATATAACTATTTTTCTTAAATAGCAAATATTTTTTAAAAAGTAAATATTTTTAACTTTCTGGGCCACATAGTCTGTGCTGCCACCCCTCAGCCCTATGGTATAATAGCAGCCAATGGCAGCACATAAGTATGGCCGTGTTCTGAGAAAACCTGATTTTAAAAAGCAGGTGCCAGCCCTTGGGCTGTCGTCTGCCACCCCCCTGCTCTAGGTGACGGGACAATAGTCATTAGACCAGTCATCGCTGCTCAGGGAGGGCAGTTGTGTGGCTGGAAGTCACACAGCCTTCGGGGCCAACAGCCATTGTGTCCAACTATGACCGTGCCCCACCCACAGCTCTCCCCAAAGCCCCTGGGACTCCTATGGTAACAGAGAACACAGCCACCAGCATCACCATCACATGGGACTCTGGCAACCCGGACCCTGTGTCTTACTACGTCATCGAATATAAATCCAAGAGCCAGGATGGACCATACCAGATCAAAGAAGACGTCACCACCACTCGCTACAGCATCGGCGGCCTGAGCCCCAACTCTGAGTATGAGATCTGGGTGTCGGCCGTCAACTCCATCGGCCAGGGTCCCCCCAGCGAGTCCGTGGTCACTCGCACAGGCGAACAGGCACCAGCCAGCGCACCGCGGAACGTGCAGGCCCGCATGCTCAGTGCCACCACCATGATCGTCCAGTGGGAGGAGCCCGTGGAGCCCAACGGCCTGATCCGAGGCTACCGGGTTTATTACACCATGGAGCCCGAGCACCCTGTGGGCAACTGGCAGAAGCACAACGTGGACGACAGCTTGCTGACCACTGTGGGCAGCCTGCTGGAGGACGAGACCTATACTGTGCGTGTGCTGGCCTTCACCTCCGTGGGCGACGGGCCCCTCTCAGACCCCATCCAGGTCAAGACGCAGCAGGGAGGTGAGGGGCTGCGGGAGGTGCGCGCTGTGGGGTCGGTGGGCCGGGGCATCCCAGTGGAGGTGGCCATGTGATGCTATGCCTCCTCCTGGCGTGCGGCTGGTTGGCTGTGCCAGGAGCCACAGAGTGGTCTGGGCGTCCCAGTTGGTGCTTCGAAGAAGGAAGTTGTCCCAGAAAACCCACGTTTCTGGCTTTGCTTGAACAATCCAATTTGGCAAGCCCACAGGGCTGCAGGTGGACACCCAAGTAGATCTGCGGGGCTGCGTTTGAGGATGGGGTGGGGCAGGGCTGGGGGTGCCCTGAAGTGTGTGGGGTGCCAGCTCTGCAGGTTGCTGGGCCTTACCTCATGGGCTCGGCCCGAGCCTCAAATCCAGCTCAGGCAGAGGGACAGGAGAGTTGAGATTCTGCCACCAGAGTAGGTACAGGATGGAGATCCAGATTCCAACCAGTTTCTCTGTCATTTAATTTGGGGGAGGAGGAAGGCATAGGGGTGATCTGTAAAGGGGAGTTTTAAATGTTTTTTCCATTGGAAGCAGAGAGGGTAGAAGAATTGAGGACAACTGACAACGAGGGGCAATAGGGATTCCCCTGGGAAAATGGGTATAATAAGAGCAGTGGGAGAACATTCTGGAAGCATCCGCAGATGAGCAGCCTGTCCTTCAGGGCTGTGAACTCTCTGAGGAGAGGGGGGACTCTTGGAAGTCGGGTGCCCTCTGCAGGGTGGGGGGACCACTCCCGGCCTCTCCCATTTCTGTCTCTTTGCCTCCCCCAGTGCCTGGCCAGCCCATGAACTTCCGGGCAGAGGCCAAGTCGGAGACAAGCATCGGGCTCTCGTGGAGCCCCCCAAGGCAGGAGAGTGTCATCAAGTATGAGCTCGTGTTCCGGGAGGGTGACCATGGCAGAGAGGTACCTGGGACCAGGCAGGGTTGTGCAGAGTGGGGGACCGGGGGAGGAGGTCAGGCAGAGTAGGGGACTAGGTAGGAAGCAGGCAGAGTGCGGGGGGTTGGTGGCAGGGAGGTCAGGCAGAGTTATGGGACGGCGGGGTGGGAGTTGTGGTGGGCAGAATGGGGAGGATGGGGGAGGTCAGGCATAGTGGGGGGCTGGGTGGGGCTGGGCAGAGGGGGAGTGCAGATGGGAGGGGCCATAGTGGGGGGCCAGGAGTGAGGTGTGAAGCACTCACCTGGCATCCCCTGGCCTGCCCTGAGCGTACTCTAGCGCTGACTCTGCTTGGATGTCTCTTTCCCCATCTTTGCTCCTATGTGTTCTCATTTTCTATCTCTGTTTCTCTCTTCCTCTACCCTCTTTTTTCTCTTGTCTCTCTCTCCATCTCTGTAATTCCTTGATGTCTCTGTGTGTCTTTTAATTTCTCCTTATCTGTCTATTGTAATCTATCTCTGTTTATGCCTATTTCTGTCTGTCTCTGTGTCTGGGTTATGTATTTCTGTTGTCACCTCTCCATTTGTTTCTGTCTGTGCCTGCCTCCATTTCTCTGTTTCTCTCTGTCTGTTTCTCTGTTTGTTTTTTGTCTGTTTCTCTGTCTCTTTCTCCATTTCTCTCTTTGTGTCTCTTGTCTGTTTCTCTTTCTCTGTTTCTGTCTCTCTCTCTCTTTCTCTGCATCCGTTTCTCTGTATCTCCGTTTCTATCTCTCTCCATCTCTCTGTGTCTATTTCTCTCTCTGTCTCTCTCTCTCTGCCCCTGCTTCCAGGTCGGGAGGACCTTCGACCCAGCCACTGCATTCGTTGTGGACGACCTCAAACCCAACACGGAGTATGCCTTCCGCCTGGCGGCACGCTCTCCACAAGGCCTGGGCGCCTTCACTTCAGTGGTTCGGCAGCGCACGCTGCAGTCCAGTAGGTGTCTCGTGGACCTCACCCTCATCTGTGGGGGAGACCCTCAGCCAGTGCAGATATCCTCTGCATGCACTGACCCAGGCAGAGCCTGCCACAGGGGGTGGGGGGTGCCTCCAGCCAACCCCGCCTGGCTCCTTCACCTCAGACACGTCTACTGGCACAGTCCTCGGTTTCTCCACCAGGGCCATGAGGGGTTCGGGTGTGGGGTCCTGCAGGGTTCAGTTTCCCTGTCTTCCTGGGGGATGAGATATGGCCAGTTTGTGGCTTTGCCCCTAGTTTGGGAGCAGTCGCTGACTGCACCTCTCCACTTCCTCGCCTGAATTTGGAGCTACTTGAATGGCCACATGGTACCCATTTCCCGGGAGTTTGGAGGGGTACATGAGGCTGTTCTAGCTCACACCCTCAAGATGGCAAAGGACACAGAGACCACCCCACCTCCCCAGATGGCTATCCCTCCCCGCTAAAGCAAGTTTTCCACTACCGAGGGCAGGGACAGCGGGGGTCAGAACCCATGCTGGATTTGGGGTTAAAGAAGAGCCCAGTACAGGACTCTCAAGTTCCTAGACTGTTTTGCTGTGCCTGCCTGGCCTCCCTGTCCCAAACAAGTCACCTTTTGGCCAAGACACTGCAGCTGGCAGCTGGCTCTGGGCCACACTGTGGCCCCCACCACTGCCTTCCCTGCCTGCTCCAAGCTCGAGGCCTAAGCAACCCTTTCCTCTCTCTGCTCCCTCCTCTCTGCTCAGCCTAGCCTGGCGTGGCCTCCACTGCCATGGCCTCCGCCGCTGTGGCCCTCCTCCCCTCCCCCTCTCAGTCAGTCACTGCGTAGCCACCCAGGACTTATTCTGGAAGCAGCCTCAGTGTTCAGACATTCATGCTCCCCTGTGTGTGCACCCGGGGTGAGGGGTGATCACGGGCCAGTCAAGAGTGAAGCCAAATCAGCCAGGGTGTCTGAGCCACTGGGACCGGGGGCCTCAAGGACACGGCACCCCGCCACCCCGGCCACCCATACCCCCCACCCCTACCCCCACCCCCACTCCCCCGGCCCGAGCCCTCTGTGGCTTGCAGGTGGCTGGGTGTGTTGGTGCGTGAGGCAATCAGTGAGGGGGTCTTGTGGCTTGGGCGGCCACGTGAGAGCCCGGCACAGGTATGCGAAGGTGAGTACGCGCTGGTCTCAAGCAGGCTCACAAACACGGCCCACCCTGCGTGTCCCTCACCTGCCCAGGCCACTCTGGGCTGCACGCAGTTCGGCGCCAGCGTTCAGCCCTGCTTAGATTTTCCACCCCGTCGCCAAGAGGGGTGCCTACCCAGAAATGGGGATCCGGAACCCCGGCTGCTGCATGTGCAGTGCACATGCCCATTTACACCCACCCCTTCCCCAGATGCCACGCAGGTTGGGCCGGATTGTGAAGGAGGCGGCCGCCACGGTCGTCGAGAAAGCAGCTTCAGCCCGGCCACGCAAACCTCTGGGGCGGCCCAGGCCAGGGGTTCGGGGAGAAGAGACTCCCCACTTCTCGCCCTGAGACAGGCGGGGCCCGAGAGAGCTGACAGCCAAGACTCAGGGCCAGGCGTACAGCCCCGGGGGCTGTGGGCTTCTTAGGCTGAACTCAAGGGTAGGTGGAGGCCAGACCACTCAGCCATGGGTCTCCCCAGACACCGTCCCACCTCCCCGCCTCATCAGCGCCAGGCCGGAACTGCAGCATGCCCACACTGGGGGCTGGAGCAGGGCTGCGGGCCTGCTTCCATCTGGAGACCCACCCAGAGCTCGGTCTGGCCTTATAGCTCAGCACTCGCCATTCCCTCCCTCGTAAGAAAGTCTTGTAAGTTAGCAGTTGAAGAGTGGAAGGTAGGTAACCAGACTGGGAGTTTTCTGGAAGGCGTCTTTCTTTTATTATGGTTTTTTCCCATCATCATCACAATCACCATTGTTTCATGTTTTATTATGGTTTTGGTTTTATTTTTCCTCTCCCTTTCTCAGTGCATCCATTCCTTCCGGCACATTCCTTGGTTGGTTTTTTCACTCCTGCCTGATTCCCCCAGGCACTTTTGGTTGGGGTGGCTGGTCAAGAAATAGGACCCCAAGTATCTAGTTTTGGAGGATGGAGCTCCAGTATTTCACTTTGAGTCGGGGGAGTTATTCTAGTTGAAGTAATCCATCTGCATGGTTTCTAGGGTCTCTTGTGGCCTGATGTCTTTGAAGACGGCCTCTGATTCATCTCTGGATCCCAGGGTCCAGCACAGGCTGTGCATGTAGTAAGCACACTATACACACATGTTCAGTGAATAATGGGCTGGCCTGATGGTGAGGGTCCTTTGTGCCTTGATGTCGGATAAGGCCAGCGACCTTTCTGGGCCTTCCCCCAGGCTGGGTGGATGCTGGAGTGCTGGACACCTGAGGGAGTGTGGCTCCAGCCATCCTCAACTGGACCGAGCTGATAGAGGGTATAGGCTTAAGTCAGAATTCCCAGCCTCAATCTGAGATAGCCCTTGGACAACAGCTGAGCCTAGGTTCAAGTCCTACCTCTTGCCGTGTGCTTTTGGGCAGGCAACTTGCTGTCTCCTGACATCGTTTTCTTCATCTGTAAAAGGGGAGGTGATACATGAGCCTCCAGGATAGGTGAGGTCTTGCACCTACTAGGCACTTAACGATAATAGAAAACCAGGCAGGTAAGCTTTGAAAGTGGTTTCCCCACCTGTAACATGGGGTGGAGCTATAGGGGTGATAGTTCCAGCCCCCTAGGGAGGGGTCATGAGAATTAAATGAACTGCGATCAGTGGGACGAATTTTGTGTGTCTAAAGTGATTAGGGTACTGTGTATGCAGAAGATGCGTAGAACATGAGGCTAATTACCAGTAATGCCCTTAACACAGGGCCTGGCCCATAGTAGGTATTCAACACATGGAGGCTATTACTGTTATTCTAGGTGCTTAGTATGTGGGAACTGTCACTGTTAGTCAACAAAGCCCTTAGCACACTGCCTGGCACACAGTAGGTGCTCCATATATGCAGCTGCTGTTTTAAATCTAAACATGGATTGGTACAGTGCTGGACATATAGTTGGCACTCAGTGAGTGGAAGCTATTAGTTTGCCAGGTACACAGTAGGTACCCAAAACATGGGGGCTACAGTTATGGTTTTGCAAAGCTCTCGACACAACACCTGGCATGCAGTAAGTACTCAATAAGTGGCACTTTATTTAAAGAGGTTAGCCTATGCTAGGCACATAGTAGGTGCTCAAAGGAGAGCCATTACCAGTCCAAAAGGGCCTAACATGGTGCTGGTACAGTTAGTGCTCAAAACATGGAGTTACCTGCAAAGACTTTGGCACTTTATGTGCAAACAGTAGGTGCTCAATAAGAACTAGTACTGTTTTTATATAAGGCTCTTTTCATAGTACCTGGTACACAGTGGGGGCTTAATGTATGGGACAACTGCTGCAATCCAGTAACAACAGTTGTTAGTGCACAGTAGGTTCTTAAGAGATGAGAACTATTAAAGTATCCTTAGTACAGTGCCTTGCACAAAGTAAGTGCTTAAATATGTGGGAATGGTTATTTTTCAGTTAAGCCCCAGCACAGTACCTGGCATAGAGTAGGTGCTTAATATGTGAGGGCTTTATCTGATAAAGACTTCAGCACAGTGCCTGGTACACAGTAGGTGCTGCATAAAAGGCAACTGTTATTTTTATCTTTAGAGTACCATTATGATACCCAGCCCATAGTAGACGCTCAATAAATAAGACTTGTTGTTGCTCTGTAATGGGCTTAGTGTGGCGCCAGGTGCACAGTAAGGGTTCAAAACAGAACTCTGACCTATAAAGACCCTGGCACACAGTAGGTGCTAAATATGAGTTGTGTTGTCTGTAAAGCACTGAGCCTGGGCCAACACAGTAGGTGTCTAATAAACAGGCACTTGTATTCCTCTATATAGCCCTTGGCATGCTAACTGGCAGACAATAGATGCTCAAGACATGGGCATTATTTTCAGGTGGGCCAAGAGGGTGGTACTGGTTGAAGTGGTTGAAGTAAGCTATTGGGGTGGCCTTTGGGGTCTCTGGTAGAACAGGTGTTCTGTAAATAGATGCTTTTACTGTTAACCTGTGAAGCTCTTAGCACTGTGCCTAGCATGCAATAGGTGCCCAATCAACGGGGCTTTTCTGCTATCCCCTAACACTGCTGTTGCCCTGGCACGCAATAGGTGTTTAGTAAGTAAATGTGTTTACTATTATTTTGTGAAGCTCTTAGCACCATGCCTGACACATAGTAGGTGCCCAATAAATGAGGCTTTTATTGCTATTACCTAGCATGTTGCCTGGCACACAGGGTTCAATAAGTATTTTACTGTTATTCTACGAAGCTCTTGGCATGGTGCTTGGCATATAGTAGTTTCCTAATAAATGAGACATATTGCTTTTCCACTTGGCACGGTGGCTGGCACATACTAAGTGCTCAGTAAATAGGGCTTTTATTGCTATTTCCCTGGCACACAGAAGGTGTTCAATAAATAAATGCATTTACTATTATCCTATGAAGCTCTTAGCACCATGCCTAGCATACAGTAGGTGCCCAATAAATGGGGCTTTTATTGCCATTCCTTTGGCATAGTACCTGGCACACAGTAGGTGCTCAGTAAATTAGTGTGTTCACCATTATCCCATTCGTGGTGCTGTGCCTGGCACACAGTAGGTGCCCAATAAATAGAGCTTTTGCTATTCCTCTGGCATAGTGCCTGGTATACAGTAAGTGTTAAATAAGTATTTACTGTTACTCTCTGAAGCCCTTGGCACCGTGCCTGGCACATGATAGTGACCTAATAAATGGGGCTTTTATTGTTTTTTGATGTGGCGTGGTGACTGCACATAGTAGGTACCCAGTAAGTGAGGCTTTTATTGCTCTTCCTCCAGTGCAGTGTCTAGCACACAGTAGATGTTGGACAAACAAGTACATCTGCTATTAATCTCTCAAGCCCTTGGCATGGTGCTTGGTGCATAGTAGGGGCTTGATACTTTTGCTGTTATTCTATAAAGCCCTTGGCACCAGTAGGTGCACAGTAGGTGCCCAGTAAATGGGGCTTTTATTACTATTTCTCTCGTCACAATGCCTGGCACACAGTGTACGCTCCACAGGCTACCTGAGTCCTACTGTGTGCCAAGTAGTTGCAGCCCCATAAGCGAGAGAGGTGTTCTTGGCCAGCCTTCCCTGTCCACCCCCACCCGCCCATCTCACCTTTGGTTGACACCCGCTTCTTTTGGGTTCGACTTCTCTTTGCTTTAGTCCTGTTTTGTTTGTTATCATCTTCTTTTTTATTTTCTCTTTCCCATCTTTTGTTTCCCCGCCCCCTCCTCGCCCATCCCACCTCCCTTCCCCACCCCCACGTTCTCCCCCCTCCAATAGAACCGTCTGCCCCCCCTCAAGATGTTAAGTGCGTCAGCACGCGCTCCACAGCCATTTTGGTAAGTTGGCGCCCGCCGCCGCCGGAAACGCACAACGGGGCCCTGGTGAGCTATAGCGTCCGCTACCGACCGCTGGGCTCGGAGGACCCACAACCCAAGGAGGTGAACGGCATCCCCCCGACCACCACTCAGATCCTGCTGGAGGCGCTGGACAAGTGGACGGAATACCGCATCACGACTGTCGCTCACACAGAGGTGGGACCAGGGCCCGAGAGCTCGCCCGTGGTCATCCGCACCGACGAGGACGGTAAGCACTGCCCCGGCCCAGGGACCCCCGCAGGCCCCAGCCCACGCCAGCCTCGGAGCCTCCTAGCTGGAAAACTGGGCTGGCTGGTAGCCAAAAGGTAGAAGCCACTGTCACGAGAGGGAGACATGAAGTCAGCAGCCTCCTGAGAAACTGGGGTACCTTGGTTCTGGAATCCTCCATTCTAGACCTGAGCCTTGTGCCAGGGGAGTTGAGTGGCAGCCCTATATTTTGGTCCAATGGTGGAAACCATGGAAACTGTAAGAAATAGCAAGTGGCACTTGCAAAACACTTGTGTCCCTGAACCCAGAAGCCCAGCTTTTAGATTTATCTTGGGCCAAGATAGAATCTTCAGCGTCCTGGTTCTGAGCCATCATCCTCCCTAAGAGTAGGTAGCCTGTCTGCTGATCACGTTTGACCACCCACTAGCTTCCTGGGGGACAGAGACTGATTTGTTCCATTGGTCAGTTTGTGGGATGTCAGTATTCCCATGGTGACCAATTGCAAGGTAGAGAGTTTTAAGCTGCAGAGTGAGATATAGGGTGCTCACTGGCTGAAGCCTAGGGCATGGGGCTGAATAAAGCAAGCAGTTTCCTGAATAAAGCTGAGCTTGGTGGAACCGGCTTTGCTTTCCCAGCCATTGGCCTAAAGTTCCAGTGGGCAGCCCTGCATTATATCCTAAGCATGGGGAAGGAATGAAGCAGCTTGTCCCACCAGACCTTGGGGTGGGCGTGCTGGCGAGGGCTCTGATCTGAGGGCCTAGTGCGAGTGGGCTGGCCGCACACTATGATCTGTGGGGTCACACCGCTGGACTGTCTGATGTCAGACCCCAGCTCTGGTTGTTTTTAACCCTGTGATCACTGAATCAGTGCGCTGAGCCTCAGCTATCCCGTCTGTAAATGAGAATAAACCCCTACCCAGAAGGGGTACTGTGAGAATGGTGACAGTGTGCACAACGTTTTTAGAACAGGGTGCGGCTGGCCCGCGCTTGTCCTGTGGCTCGTGGGCGCTGGAAGCCTCAGTTGCCGGTCTGTGAATGGGGCACACTGTCAGGGCTCCCACCCCGGGCTGAGGGAGGCTGAAGGAGGCGTGCGCCTCCAGCTGATGGTTAACCGGCAGCCACTCAGCACCCTGGCATCCGGCAGCTGCCCAGGGCGGGGCGGAGCGCCCCAGTAACGGCCCTGCCCGGCCCTCCCCTCCACTCCCCCTGCCAGTGCCCAGCGCGCCGCCGCGGAAGGTGGAGGCGGAGGCGCTCAATGCCACGGCCATCCGCGTGCTGTGGCGCTCGCCCGCGCCCGGCCGGCAGCACGGCCAGATCCGCGGCTACCAGGTCCACTACGTGCGCATGGAAGGCGCCGAGGCCCGTGGGCCACCCCGCATCAAGGACATCATGCTGGCTGATGCCCAGGTGGGCGGGGCTCCGGGGCGAGGCCTGGGAGGGCGGGGCCCTAGGTGGGTGGGGCGGGGCCCCCCAACTCTGTTCTCCTGCCCCTTCGCTGCTTCTCTCTCTCTGGCCACCCTGCTCACCTCCTCCTCTCTCCCCTGCCGCCTCCTCCCGCGCTCAGTGGGAGACGGACGACACAGCCGAATATGTAAGTAGCGTTCTCTCTCCGGCCACTGAAGAGCTCTTGCTCTTCCGCGGGAGTGCTGTGCTGTAACCCCGCCCCCACCCCGCCCACCCTCGCAGGTCCCTTGTCAGAGGGTCTCCTCCTCTGAGTCCCCTGATGTGCACCACACTGCCTTTGGGAGCTAGCAGCCAGTTTCATATCAGGCGAATGGGCAGGCAACCCCAGGTGGCACCTGCTGGGGACCTAGGAGGGGGGACCTGGACACGAGGCAGAGGTCTGGACCTGAAGGTCACTCGTTATCCTTACCTGGGTGGCCCCTGGAGTCTGAGGGACTCACAGCCCTATTTCATGTCTGGCTTGTCCCACACCTTGCAGTCCTCACCACCACCCCTCTGCTTGAGCTGTTCCTGCAGCCCAGAGTGCCTTCTGACTACATGGGCCCTTCTGCCACCCCACTACCCCTGCGCTTCACTGCCCCTCCGCCCCACTGCCTCCCATGAACCCAGACCAGAACCAGGTCACTTTCCAACCCAGCCTGTTTCTTCTATAATCTGCCTCAGCCCTCCCTGGCCTAGAAATTTCTTTCTGGCCAAAACATCCACTTCATTCTGGCTCTTGAGTGACAAGAGTGGGGGGGCCCAGGGTGAGAGGGGAGGCCTGTGATACCACTGTTTCCGCTCCTCCATGCCTTTTGGGGAGGCTCTAAGCCAGAGGTGGGACTTCTGTGTGACCTTAGGCAAGTCACTGCCTCTCTGGGCTGTCTTTCTGCCCTTTACATGAGGGCCATAGGCTCTGCTTCTTCCCACCTTGGGGGAAGTTTGCTCATGGGGTTCAGATCAGCCCCTCCCACCCACCGAGACCCCAGGGCTCAGGGGCAGGAGACCCTGTGTTCATGCATCCCTGTCCCCCCTCCTCATGCTCCTGATCTGGGGTCACCCCACAGCGCCCAGGCATGCCGGACCGTGTTTGTGGGTCTGCATGTGTGGGGACATGGGCACACGTGTGGCAGTGTACGTGGGTCTGTGCAAATCGGTGAATGAGAAGTCACTGAGACCTGGTATAGGTCGAATCCTGTGCAGTGTGCTGCGGATGTAACAATGACCAAGGAAGAGCCCCGAGCCAGCCCTTCCCAGGGTCGTAGTCCAGTGTGGGAAAGGGACATTAATGTCCCTTTCTCCCACAAGATACAAGACAGAATAACCTTTAGAGCCTAGATGTGGAAAAGGTAGTAGAATAATTAGGGACAGTGGTTTTGAGTAGTTAATACCTTTGTTTTTAATATTATTTATTTGCAAGTTTATATAATTTACCTTTAAATAATGGCTGTATTTAGTAACTGGTTTGCAAAGTTCCTGAAAATTTAAACTATTGGCTCTTGCAAATTTATATAGGGAGTTACCAGTGGGTGTAGTGGAGGCAGAGGGTCCTGGGGCAGCCTGTGCAAAGGTCCTGGGGCAGGACTGTGTTGGAGCTGTGAGGAGCCCTGTGTGGCTGGAGCAGAGTGAGCAAAGGTGGGAGAGGGAGGGGATGGAGCAGGTCGGGCAGGGCCTCGTGGGTCGGGAGAAGTTGGGCTTTTACCCTGTGGGAGGTGGGAGCCATGGAGGGCTGTTGGCAGAGAAACTGGGAGACCTGACTCAGGTGCTCCCGGCTGCCCTCTGGTGGCTGTTTTGGGGAGGATAGACTGGGAGTGGGGATGGGAGCTAGATTGCTGGGGAAGCAGCAACCGCCCTGGTCCAGGCAGGTGATGACAGGGTTGTCAGCCTGCGTGTGCCCATCTCAGCATGTACGTGCTACCTATCGGGGTCTGTGCATGAGCTTGGGTGCACGTCTCTGCCTGAGTACCAGGCCCCACATCCACCTTGTTCGAGCCCAGCCCAGGGAGGAGGGTGGATGGATAAGGCTGGTCTCAGCCCTGGCTGCACTGTTGACCCTACCCCCACCTGCAGGAGATGGTCATCACAAACCTGCAGCCTGAGACCGCTTACTCCATTACTGTAGCCGCCTACACCATGAAAGGTGATGGTGCTCGCAGCAAACCCAAGGTGGTAGTGACCAAGGGAGCAGGTACGAGACCTCCCCCATGATCTCCTTTCCCCTAGTTTCCCTGCAGAGTTCCTGAGTCCCCGTGCAGAGAGTGTACCAGGCAGGAGGAACAGCCAGAGTTGGGGGGGCGGGTGCTTCCCAGCAGAGTCCAACTCTGTCATCCTCACTCACCTCCCCAGCCACTTGGCTTGAGCCAGAGGCAAACAATTAGCACCTAACTGTACCCACCTCATTCTCTGTCCCCTTCTGGCTTTATCCTGACAATCCCTCTGCCTGGAACCCTTCTCCAGGCTGCTGTGTCCGCCCCATCTTTTAGGTCTTTGCTTTGTCTCTGCCTGCTCACGGAGTCCTTCCTCACCCCACCACACCCCACCCACATCCCACAGTCTTGAATCTGTGCACTCTTGATTCTGGACCTCCCCAGCATTCTGTCCTACCCCATCATGGCTCCGACCGCCTTGGGTGGGTTGTCATTTTGGGGTGGTGTGCCCATCTTCCTAATTGTACCATGAAACCTCTCTAGGCAGCCCTACCTCAGTTTCCCCTTCTGGCCTTTCTCATCAGTCCCAGGGTTGTTTTTTCCCCCAGTCATAACTGAGCTAAGTAAGGTGAGAGGCAGCCATGGAAACAAGGACGATATTCCAGGCAGAGGGGACAGCCTGGGCAAAAGCCAGCAGAGGGGAACAGGCTTAGTGTGTTTGAGGAGCTGTAGAAAGGCCCCTGTCCCACTTCCCACACCTATTCTTTTTTCGGGGATCCCTGATGTCACACCTTTGACCATATAGCCTGACATTCAGGCTAGACACAGCTCTTCTCTATACTGCCGCCAGCCCTGCCCATACTGTTTCCTTTGCCAGCCTAGGCTGTGCACGTGTCACCTCCTTCAAGGAGCCTCCCATGATCTATTTCTCCTCTTTCAGGGATTTTGCATGATGTTCCTTGCTAAGCTGAACCCACTGCATTCACTGACTGCCCATGGCACAGTCCATTAAAGGTCCTGTTAAATTCTGCAGTGGAAAAGCCTGGTTCCTTTTGTACAGCTTAGCCTTCCCTTTTCTTTACCTCACCTCAAAATCTCTTGGCGCATTCATCATTACTTAGACTTTGAGGGCCACAAGGCATGAGCAGGGTTTTGGACACTCCTGTGTCCCATGGGCATTAATCAGGCTCCAGCAGGTGTCAAATAAGCAAGGCAAGAGACGTATGACTTACTAACTAAAGGAGGTGAATGCATACGGCCTGCCGTGATGTCTGTGGGTGTTTTCCTTTGTTGGCTTTTCTTAGTCCTCGGGCTCCGTGCTGTTCCTCACACTTGACCTGCCTCAGGGCCTTTGCACTAGCTGATTCTGCTGCCTGGAACACTGTCCCTCTAGACCCCCCTGCAGCTCCCTCCCTCCCTTCCTTCAAGGTTTTGTTTCTCACTGAGGCCTCCCAGAGACCCACTTTTAAAAACTGCAACCCCCTCCCCCCCATGCTCCAAGACTGGCAGGTAGCTGTTGACACCAGACCCATGTCCCCACAGTGCTGGGCCGCCCCACCCTGTCGGTGCAGCAGACCCCCGAGGGCAGCCTGCTGGCGCTCTGGGAGCCCCCAGCCAGCACCGCCGAGGACCAGGTGCTGGGCTACCGTCTGCAGTTCGGCCGCAAGGACGCATCACCCCTGGCCACGCTGGAGTTCCCACCCACTGAGGACCGCTACACAGCATCCGGCGTGCACAAGGGGGCCACGTATGTGTTCCGACTGGCAACCCGGAGCCGCGGCGGCCTGGGCGAGGAGGCAGTGGAGGTCCTGAGCATCCCGGAGGACACACCACAGGGCCACCCGCAGATCCTTGAGGCGGCTGGCAATGCTTCAGCCGGCACCGTCCTGCTGCGCTGGCTACCGCCAGTGCCTGCCGAGCGCAACGGGGCCATTGTCAAGTACACGGTGGCCATCCGAGAGGCCGGCACCCTGGGCCCCGCCCGAGAGACTGAGCTGCCAGCGGCAGCTGAGCCAGGTGCCGAGAACGTGCTCACGCTTCAGGGCCTCAAGCCCGACACAGCCTATGACCTCCAAGTGCGGGCCCACACGCGCCGGGGTCCCGGCCCCTACAGCCCCCCCGTCCGCTACCGGACGTTCCTGCGGGACCAAGGTAGGCGCGCGGCGACCCCTGCACCAGAGCCGGACTGGGCCTCGTGTCCCCCCTACCCCAGCCCCCTCCCTCTCCCCCACCAGGTAAGTGCTCACTTTTCTGCTTCCTCATGGACGCTCGAGGCGAGTCCGGACCCCCAGGCTCTGGCGTTGGCAAAGGTGGGACATGCCGCGGTGGCACCGCCATCCCCCACCCCTCCTCCTCTGCCTTCTCTCTGCAGCCGCGCCGTCTTCCCCAGCAAGGTCTTGGGACAGGGCCAGGCAGGGCCGGGCCAGGGCCAGGCAGAAAGGCCATAGGCACAGCAGACGACAGGGAGCGCCTGGGCCGCCCCATCCCATCCCACCTGCCTGCCCCACCCACCTGTGCTCATCTGGCTTTTCTTTTGCTCTCTCCCGCTTGGCCGCTGCCTGGCACAGTCTCGCCTAAGAACTTCAAGGTGAAAATGATCATGAAGACCTCAGTCCTGCTCAGCTGGGAGTTCCCCGATAACTACGACTCTCCCACACCCTACAAGGTGCGGCCCCAAGGCAGGCCAGCAGGCCAGGGTGGCACTTGGGCTCAGCCTGGAGTTGAGGCTTGTCATGGGGTCAGGGGGTGGGCTTCGGCTGTGCTGGGTGGGAGCAGGCTTCACTGGGAATTGAGACTCAGTCTGGGTTCTGGCTCAGTTTGGGATTAGGGCTCAGACAGAATTGAGATGCAGAAATGGGGCTCAGCTGGGATAGAGGCTCAGTCTGGGCTCAGTCTAAATCTGGAGCGGGAGCATCTTCTGGGAGCAGGGCTCAGTCAGACTGAATTGGGACTCAGATCTGGGGCTCAACTAGGATTGAAGCTCTGTCAGAAGTTGGGGACCAGTTTTAGGATTAGAGCTCAGTCAGGGTTGAGACTCAAAGAGTTGGCTTAGCCTGGGGTTAGAGCTCAGCTGGGGTGGAGGCTCAGTCTGCATCAGTTTGGTAGGGTCAGGGCTGAGTCTGAATCTCGGCTCAGTCAGGGCTGGGGCTGGGCGCAGAGCTGCACTGAGCCCGACCTGGCCCATAGATCCAGTACAATGGGCTTACACTGGACGTAGACGGCCGAACCACCAAGAAACTCATCACGCACCTCAAGCCTAACACCTTCTACAACTTTGTGCTGACCAACCGTGGCAGTAGCCTGGGTGGCCTCCAGCAGACTGTCACCGCCTGGACCGCCTTCAACCTGCTCAGCGGCAAGCCCAGCGTGGCCCCCAAGCCTGACACCGACGGCTTCATCTTGGTGTACCTGCCTGATGGCCAGAGTCCTGTGCCTGTCCAGTATGCTCAACCCCCCATCCCTGGGACCCCTCACACCCCACAGCCAGCTGTGGGACCGGCTAGCCACTGCACCTTCTGGTGCTCACATTTTCTCACCTGCATATAAAATGGGGGTTACATCAGCCTCATGTCACATGTCTCATGCTCCTCATGGGCATTGTCACTGCAAGTGGTCTTGTGTCTGCTCCTCCAGCATTTCCTGATCTCTCTGTGAAGTTGATCATCTACTGATACGGGGTTCCAGACTGATGGGGGAACACCTAAACACAGAAGCTTGGTCCCTCGGTGTGGCACTAAGAGGCACCAGAGTCTCCAGTGGGGAGAGGACTTTGCTTGGGAGGCAGAGGAAAATTAAGGGCTCCAAAACTGTGTGGGCATTGAAGTAGGGGTTTTGAAGAATATGTAGGAGTTCAAGGGCTATAATTGCATGGGGTGGGTTTCCTGGGCAAAAGTCACAGTGTCATCAAAAGCTTAAATATAGCTGGGGCTGCAGGGGAAAGGCCCACCATTGTGGGCAGAAAGGAAGGCTCACTGTGGGGACTCCCCATGCACTCCTAGACTGCATGGCTTGCTCACAACTATGGACAGTTCCCCTCTATATCCTCCTCCCAACAGGAGCTACTTCATTGTGATGGTGCCACTGCGCAAGTCTCGTGGTGGCCAGTTTCTGACCCCACTGGGCAGCCCGGAGGACATGGACTTGGAGGAGGTGAGGGCTGGGGCCTGACCACGGGCAGACGTTCTGGCCACTGCGTGCCTCACCATGCCCTACCACACCCCGTCGTGCCCCGCCACGCCAGGCTCTGAGCAGCTGCCTGCCTGTTTCCGCAGCTCACCCAGGACATCTCCCGACTGCAGCGGCGCAGCCTGCGGCACTCGCGCCAGCTCGAGGTGCCCCGGCCCTATGTCGCAGCACGCTTCTCCGTGCTGCCATCCACCTTCCAGCCTGGTGACCAGAAGCAGTACGGCGGCTTTGACAACAGAGGCCTGGAGCCCGGCCACCGCTATGTCCTCTTTGTGCTTGCTGTGCTGCAGAAGAGCGAGCCAGTGAGTCCCGATGGGTGTCTACCCATATCTGGCACCCCCCACCCCAGGGAGGCAGACCCTGGGTGGTTTTAGCCCCCAGGGTCTGGACCTCAGATCCGGACATGGACTCCCCACCAGCTCCCTGCACTTCAAGTCAGTGGACTCCCAAGAGGAAAGCGTTGAGAGGAAGGAGCTTTGGGACTAGGGTTTTGACGGATTTATAGGAATTCAGCAAAGAAAAGGCAGCCCAGGACTTGGTCATGCCAAGGTCTGGAGGTGCAAGGAGAAGGATTTTGGGAGGCCGGAGTGGGGGCGGCGGGGAAGAGCACTGCGGGCCACTGGCAGGGTCGGGTAATGGGGGTGGGGGCACAGAGGTTTGTGTCAGACCAAGACCCATCTGGCCACCGCGATGGGGACAGACCTTGAGGGAGGTGCCCGCTCTCTGCCCCACTCTGCAGACGTTTGCAGCCAGCCCCTTCTCAGACCCCTTCCAGCTGGACAACCCTGACCCC
The DNA here is from genome assembly GCA_004027375.1 of Macroglossus sobrinus. Taxonomy (NCBI): domain Eukaryota; kingdom Metazoa; phylum Chordata; class Mammalia; order Chiroptera; family Pteropodidae; genus Macroglossus; species Macroglossus sobrinus. The sequence continues at coordinate 229,967 of PVKZ01001193.1, forward strand.
CAGCCAATCGTGGATGGCGAGGAGGGCCTCATCTGGGTGATCGGGCCTGTGCTGGCCGTGGTCTTCATCATCTGCATTGTCATCGCTATCTTGCTCTACAAGAAGTGAGGCCCCGCCCTGCTTGAGGGAGAGAGACCTGGAAAGAGAGGGGCTTGGGGGAGGCTTAGGGAAGGGTCGTCTCAGGTCCTCACAGAAGCCCTCTCTGGGACGGATAGGGAAACCGAGGCTCAGAGGTTAAGCCGCTTGATCGAAGTCACGTGGCCTGGAGTTCGGACCAAGCCAGCAATCCAACTCCTTGCAAGCTCCGCACATCTCAGCAAGATTTGGGCAGAGACGGCCTCTGTCCAGTTTAATGAAGATAGTCATCGGGCGGGCCACCTGGGACATGTCCCAGCTTAGAAGGCGGAGGTGGACCCAGCAGGGAGGGTTAGCCCCATTTTCTGGCCAAGGCCAAGGCTCAGCGAGGTTAGGGCCACCTGCCATCACCAGACAGGCCCTGTATGGCCAGCACATGCTCACCTGTCCTCTTTTCCCTCCTCACCTGTCTGCACATGGGAGCAGCAAACCTGACAGGTAAGCACTGGGCCTGCTCCCTGGAGGGGAGGCCTGAGGCAGGAGGCCGAGGAAGGGGTGGCACTGAGCCCGTGGGGTGGGGTGCTGCCCCAGCAGGTTGCCACACACCTTGGTGGTCCTGGGAGCGCAGCCGCTACATGACCTCGTCCTGCCTGCTGGGTCGCATTTGTGATGCCAGCTTGTGCCCATTCGTGTGCACACTTGGCACACTGGTGCTCACACACTCCTCTCTCTCCCCCCACAAAGTAAACGTAAGGACTCAGAGCCCCGCACCAAGTGCCTGCTGAACAACGCTGACCTCGCCCCCCACCACCCCAAGGACCCTGTGGAAATGAGGCGGATTAACTTCCAGACGCCAGGTACGCGCCCCTGCCCGGTGCAGGGACAATGCCAGTGGGAGGGGACGCTGCTCCCTGTCACCTTCCTGTGCCCTGCGCAGCCGCGCCCTCTGCGGTTAGACTCCAGCTTCCCAACAGTCTGCGAGGCTTGGTGCTTGGAGCCCCCTGGGTGGGATCTGCTTGCAGTCAAGCAAGGCTTTTGAAAGGTTGCACATAACTGGCAGTTGCTGTCTTCTCTGGGAACTTCGGGGATGTCTACAAACAAAACCAAAAAAGCCTCGTTCTTCCTGGCGAGAAGAGGCACTTCTGCTCGCACATCTTGTCTCGAGCCCATTTAGTGGGGGGGGGTTGTTGGCGTTTTCCCTTGGCCTTTCCCACCCTGCCCTGGGGTGTGCCCCAAGCACACCCCAGGGCACAGAAAGTCCTCTTCATGGTTTTCTGTAGATTCATAGGGTGCCACTAAAGTCACTGGCCACATCTGGCAGGCAATGGCATCTTATTCTTGACCATGTCCACGCAGTGGTACACACACCCCATTTCCTTTCTCTCCATGGGCTCATGCCAGCCACTTTTAACTAAAGCAGTTTTATATTTAACTGATGGTTGCTGTCCTCCTTGATCTCAGAGCATGGCTCCCTTTCTCTTCCTGCCCTCTGGTCTCCATTTCCTACATCTAAACTGATTTATGTTAACTCTTTCCAAATGGAGGTTTTAAATATCTGGAAAGACCATTGTCCTTAGGATCTCACCTGCCATTCCTGATGACCCCTTTTTTTGCTGCTGTCAGACTGTCTCACATCAGTTCTGTTTTTGTTGAATGAGGATTCTGAGGGTTTGTATTTAATTGATGGCTTCAGCTCTCTGCAACAGATCATGCAAGGTCTTATATGGCACCTCTCATGGATTCCCTTCTCTTTTCTGTCTCTGGGCAGAAAAGAGTTTCTGCTTCACATCAGCCATGTTTCCATCTAGGTGTCTTTAAACATTGCACATTTAGCTGATGGCTGCATGGGCCCATACGTCCTTCCCCTACCCCCAGGTTTCTCCCTCACCGTCCTGCATCTTCCTCCAAAACTCCCCCTGCTGACCCCAACAGGGGACCCGAGGCCAGGTTGGTCTGGGGGACGTGTTGACAGAAGAACCTAAAACTTTGGGATCTTCCTGAAGTCACGTGTGGACGCCAGGCGGAGGGAAACAGCAGCTACTGCCGGTCCTTGGGTCAGGCCCGGCAGCCACATGTCCCTCGTTGCTGACGTCGCTCTCCCTCTGCATCTGTCGGCTGGCTGTTGTGCGTGCGCTCAGCGTGGGTGGGGGAGGCGGTGGCCCCTGCGTGTTTTCATTTATTTATTGTTTGCTGTTTCTGCAGATTCAGGCCTCAGCAGCCCCCTCAGGGAGCCGGGGTTTCACTTTGAAAGTTAGTTCCTGTGTCCTGTTCTTGGCTTCCTTTTGCCACCCCATTTGTTTTCATCTTTGGTTTTTCCATCCCGCCTCCTAGCTCTGCCCACCTGTCCTGCGCTGGCTTCTAGGGAGGGAGGTCTGGTCTGCTGGGCCCTGGGGCCACTGGTTGTGACTAGCAGGGCGGATAGGGGCACAGGTGAGACACATATGCACATTCACATGTAAGAACAGGAGCCTACCCACGCGACAGCTGGGGGACCCATGAGGCAAGGGGACAACCAGCCTCAGACCCTGTAGAGGTGGGCTCTAGGGGGCACATGAACAACAGTTGTTGACCATCCAACCCAGCAGTGTTTTAACAGATCAGTCCTGGTGTATCTGTGGCGGCACTTAGCTGCAGAGTGAGCGTGAGCATGGGGGCACACGTAGCTGTCACCCTCTGAGAGGACGGGCATGGCAGACCAGACATCAGGAAGAGCCAGGCCCACCCTGTTGCCTCCTGCCCCCCCGGGGGCTCTGGAGATCAAGGATGTCACCATTCCATGTAGTTGATGAGAGAACCAGCCCTCAGAGTAGGGTGTAGCACCCCTGCCCCATGCCGGTGTCCAGAGGGGTTGGGACACACCCACATCCCCCTTGTCCGATCCGTCAGCTCTGCCTCTGATCCCAGGAGGGCAGAAGGGGGTGTCTGACCCCTGTGCCCACTCTGGGGAACAGAGTTTCTGAAGGCCCAGCCAGCTGTCATCTGCTGCTTCATTTCTGTGTCACCCACCTGCTTCCCACCACAAAGCACTAGGAGCTTGAGGTCCTGCAGGGCAGTCTTTCCCTAGCTGGGGCGGGGGACTGGGCAGACACTTTGAGCCAGGAGGCATAGAGCTGCAGCCTCTATTGCTCCAGTTTCAGGCCTGTAGGCCTGGGGACCCCCCACCCCTCCACACCCTCTAACCGCAGACTCACGCTGTAGAGCACCCCACCCCCAGCCCTTGGGCTGGCCCGAGTGACCAGCCCATGCCATGGTTCTGCTTTCCCTGTAGGCATGCTGAGCCACCCACCGGTCCCCATTGCGGACATGGCTGAGCACACAGAACGCCTTAAGGCCAACGACAGCCTCAAGCTCTCACAGGAGTATGAGGTGAGCGTAGCCCTGTCTTCCACCCTCTTGGGCCACCAGCACACACGCTGACCCTCCCACCTGCCCCTCCCCCACAGTCCATCGATCCAGGCCAGCAGTTCACGTGGGAGCATTCCAACCTGGAGGTGAACAAGCCCAAGAACCGTTACGCCAACGTCATCGCATATGACCACTCGCGAGTCATTCTCCAGCCCATCGAAGGTAGCGCACCAGCCCTGGCTCCGTCCTGCCCTTCCTTGTTCTCCAGACAGTGCGGGACCCCACACCCCAGGACCAGCATGCACAAGCTAGGGGACACACAGGGAAACTAAAGCCTGGTTCTGGTCTAGCTCCAGCCAGAGGCCGCTGGGAATTTTTAGATATGTGTATAATAGATGTCTGTTATGTTGCTGGTTCTCAGTTAGGGCAGTTCTGACCCCTGGGGACATTTGGCACCATCTAGGGATGTTGTTTTAGTTGCAAGTTGGAGGAGGGGGTGCTAGTGACACCTGGAGGGCAGAGGCCTGGGATGACACTCAACCCCCGACAGTGCCCGGGACACCCCCACCACAGAGGATGATCTCGTCCCACTGCAGTCCTCCTCACCACAGTCTTGCGCCCTACCACAGTCGTGCTGAGAGGAGAAACAGAGGACGTGCCATGATCTCATGGGGGCAGATTGGGGCAGTCCCAGAGGGCTTCCCGGTGGTTGCGTGGAGCCCGCTTAGAAGGACAGGGCACCCTACCCATCCCTGGCTTCTCGCCCTGGCCACAGGCATCGTGGGCAGTGACTACATCAACGCCAACTACGTGGATGGCTACCGGCGGCAGAATGCATACATTGCCACACAGGGGCCGCTGCCTGAGACCTTTGGTGACTTCTGGCGTATGGTGTGGGAGCAGCGCTCGGCTACCATCGTCATGATGACGCGGCTAGAGGAGAAATCACGGGTGAGTCCTGGAGCCCATTGCCCGGGGCCCCCAGCCAGCCCCAGGCCATACTCATATCTGCTCTCTCGCCCGGTGCAGATCAAATGTGATCAATACTGGCCCAACCGGGGCACGGAGACCTACGGCTGCATCCAGGTCACGCTGCTGGACACCATCGAGCTGGCCACGTTCTGCGTGCGGACATTTTCCCTGCACAAGGTGTGGCCCCAACAGGGCTAAAGGCTGTGGGAGGCATGATGGGGCGGGGCTAGCGACTGGGAGGTGTAATGGGGCGGAGCTAGTGGCTGTGGGTGGTGTGACAGAGGCTGGGAGACGACAGGCTTTGGGGGCTCTCCATCAGAGGTGACCAAGCATGTTGACCCCTCATTAAGCCCATTTTATGGATGGGGAAACTGGGGCTCAGAGGCGGGTACCTCTTGTCTCTGGCCATAGCAAGAGGACAAAACCAGCTGACCCCAGCTTAGCAATGATCTTGGTGTCTTCTCGCCATCTGTTCTGCCCCAGCTATTTACCTGCACTCTTATTTCTCTGGCCTCACCTGCCCTGGGCCTATGATGGGTCCTGGCGGAGTCTGAGCCCTGCCCTTAGGGTGCGCTAAGCTTTGGGCAGCAGACTGAGCTGGGGAGACTCTGTTGGCCCCACATAGTCGGCGTTGGGACAGAGCAATCTGCAGATGGGGTTTAACTGAGGGCCGCTGTCAGCGGCATGGTTCCCTCTGACTTCTACATCAGTGGTTCTTACTTGGGGCAGTTAGCCATCCAGGGGCGACTTTTTATTGTGTTGGGGAGAGGAACGTGCTTCCGGCACCATGAGGACCCCCCTGACCCCAGTCAGGTCCTGTCTCAACAACAGCACAGGCCTGGCCCAAGTGCTGGAAAACTGAGTAAACAGACCAGAGGGCATGAGGGTTCTGGGTTCATTCACATGTATGAAGCACACACTGTGGTCAGGCCCTGACTTGGGTACCAGGACACAGCGGGGACCAAGAGAGACAAAATGTCCTGCCTTTGTGGGGACAAGACACAGACAAAAGATGAAAATGACAAGAAATCTTTTTTCTTTTTAATTAATTGCGTTGGGGTGACGTTATAGTTACATATTAGTTTCATGTGTACATTTTTCTAACATGACGCCTGTGCAGTCCATTGCATGCTGACCACCACCGTCTTTCTCCTTCTGTCACCATGCATGTGACCCCCTTTACCCTCTTCATGGTTCCCCTGCCCCTCTTTCCTTCTGGTAACCACCATTCTGTTTCTGTATCCATGAGTTTGTTTCTTTGTTTTGTTTGTTCGTCAGTTTTCATATCACACATATAAATGAAATCATATGATTCTTGTCCTTTTTTTCTGACCTATTTCACTTAGCACAATACTGTCAGGGTCCATCCCTGTTGTCACAAATAGCAGGATTACACCTTTTTTATAGCTAAGTAATATTCCACTGTATACACATGCCACATCTCCTTTATCTATCATCTATCAAAGGACACTTCAGTGGTTCCCATGTCTTGGCTAACATGAATAATGCTGAATATTAGGGTATAGATATCTTTAAAGATAAAGATTTTCAGATTTCTGGGGTAGACACCCAGAAGTCGAGTCGCGGGTGACCTCTAAGTCCTAGCCATAGTGTCCGGAAGGATGGAGCTGCCATCCACTGAGGTGGGGGAAGCCGGTTTAGAGAGAAGGTTGGAGCGCAGTGGTGGCCATGTTGTTTGAGCAGGACATGAAACTTTTCTTGTGGAGACCCCTCAATGTCCAGGGGTCAGCTGGACACCCAAGTCAGACACTAAGGGGTATGGGGGCCTGGAGGCCATGAATTTGGGTGTCCTCTGCATGTAGGTAGTGAGCTGTAGTAACAGGCAGTGTCCCTATTGTCCTCAGAATGGCTCCAGCGAGAAACGCGAGGTCCGCCAGTTCCAGTTCACAGCATGGCCGGACCATGGGGTGCCTGAGTACCCTACACCGTTCCTGGCTTTTCTGCGGAGAGTCAAGACCTGCAACCCGCCGGACGCCGGCCCCATTGTGGTCCACTGCAGGTGCGCCTCTCTGTCCTCCCCACCCAACGCCCGTCTGTGCCCCACCCCACACCCCACCCCCTCACCCTTTGCCAGCCTGCACCCCATCCCCCATCCCCTCGCCCAAGTACCCTTGACCCCACGCTTGTCCTCACAGCGCTGGCGTGGGCCGCACTGGCTGCTTCATCGTCATTGACGCCATGCTGGAGCGGATCAAGCCAGAGAAGACGGTGGACGTATATGGCCACGTGACACTCATGCGGTCACAGCGCAACTACATGGTGCAGACTGAAGACCAGTACAGCTTCATCCACGAGGCCCTGCTGGAGGCTGTGGGCTGTGGCAACACGGAGGTGCCGGCCCGCAGCCTCTATGCCTACATCCAAAAGCTAGCCCAGGTGGAGCCTGGAGAGCACGTCACGGGCATGGAGCTCGAGTTCAAGGTAGGAGGGCTGGGGAGGCCGCCATGAGTGGAGGGGGGCTGTCAGGAGTCGGGGACCCCAGAGTTTGGGGGCACTGAGCCCCTGCCTGCCACTGGACCCTAAGCCTTCTGGCTGGAGGCCGTCCTAACAGCTGCCTCCGCCTCCTTGTTCCTAAAGCGGCTAGCCAACTCCAAAGCCCACACGTCCCGCTTCATCAGTGCCAATCTGCCTTGTAATAAGTTCAAGAACCGCCTGGTGAACATCATGCCATACGAGAGCACGCGGGTCTGCCTGCAGCCCATCCGGGGCGTGGAGGGCTCTGACTACATCAACGCCAGCTTCATCGATGGCTACAGGTACCTCACCTTTGCCCAGGGTCTCAGCCTTGTCCGCAAAGGACCTCCATTCTTGCTGGGGTGACAAAGATGGACAGACACTGCCAGCCCTGTGCAGTCGCAGCTGAGGACTCCTTCAGTTTGTATTTAATTGATGACTACTGTCCACAACATGGTTCCGTCTTCCCTTCTACATCAGTGGTACTCAGTCTAGGCAATTCTGCCACCCAGGGAAAATTGACAGTGTCTGCAGACGTTGGTGATTGTTGTGATATGAATAGGGGAGGTTGGCTACTCCAGCATCTGATGGGTGGAGGCCAGGGATTTTGTTTAACACCCTCTAGTGTGCCCTCAGCAAGGTTGATTGAGACTTGAAAGCCAGCACTGCTGAGATAGAGAAACCTTGGCCAGGGGAGGGTGTCCAGACAGAAGGTAAGGCCCATGCAGAAGCCTCGAGGTGAGGGAGAGCTTGGCGTGTGCAGATAAGTGAGAGTAGCTTACTGGCACCTGTGGGAGAGGCCAGTGGACAGTTCTGCATCTTCTTCAGAGAGCTAATGTGTCCTGAAGCTGGCACTTCCCTGCTGGATCTTTGAGGGTACTGAGTGAGGGCAGAGATGTTCCACCAGTCGCCTTTCTGGAGCAGGCAGGGCATAGCTGCTAGAGGCGCTGCTTTGCCCCTGACCCATGAGGCAGCATCAAGCTAGTTCGAGGCCCGGGCTTCCCCGCAGCCATGCACCCACCATTCCCACCCCGCAGGCAACAGAAGGCCTACATCGCCACACAGGGGCCACTGGCAGAAACCACAGAGGACTTCTGGCGCATGCTGTGGGAGAACAACTCAACCATTGTGGTGATGCTGACCAAGCTGCGGGAGATGGGCCGGGTAGGCGGGGGCCACAGAGGGCAGGCGGGGGCCCAGTGGGGCCCTGGACAGGGCTGACCACAGCTGCCGCCCCCTCCGCAGGAGAAGTGTCACCAGTACTGGCCAGCCGAGCGCTCCGCCCGCTACCAGTACTTCGTGGTGGACCCAATGGCAGAGTACAACATGCCTCAGTACATCCTGCGGGAGTTCAAAGTCACAGATGCCCGGGTGAGTGTGGCGCCAGGCTGGCAGGCTGGCCTCGGCATCCGCCTGGTGGTCTGGACAGCGCATCCCAAGCTGGGGGCAGAGCAAAGGCCCAGGGGTGGGAACAAGCCTGGGAGGTTGTGGGGGAAAGAGCGAGTTGACCAGTTGACCAGTCTCCTGCCACCAGGTGGGTGGAAAAGAGGACCAAGTCCCTGTGCTGACCCTGTCGTGTCCCCATTGGAGCAGGCATGCACCACTCACTAGAGAACATGGCTTAAGGGTGTCACGTGAAAGGGGCATGGGGTATGCCCTGGAAGTAGCCACCATGGAGGACCCTGTTAGAGGCTTGAAACCTGCATGAGAGAGATCAGTGGTGCTGGGTGGTGGGAACGAGCCATGGGATGGAAAAGGGTGGTGAGTAGTGACAGTCGGCACCACGGGGTGGGGAGGGGTGAGCAGGGGAGGAGGTGCTGTTGGTGGTGGGGAAAAGACAGTCATGAGATGGCGGGGAGTGGAAGGGGCCCTGTTGGGTGACGGAGGGTCACATTAGTGGGGGAAGAGGGGACTGGAGATTGCAGAGATGGGATGGCGGGGGTGAAGGAAGGACAATCAGGACGGAACGAGCAACCGTAGTGCAGGCTGGTGCGTGAGGGTGCGATTGGGTTGCTGGGATGCGGGTTTGCAGCATCAGTGGGACAGTGTATGGTTGGACAGCAGGGGGAGGTATAAACAGGATGCTGTCGGGTGGTAGGAAGACGGGATTGGAGCATGGGATGTGTGGTGACAGGCTGGGGAATGGCGGTTGAACATGGGCTACAGGCCGGAGACAGTGACACGTTATCTGCTTTGTCCCAAAGAAGAGGATATTAGAGAAGGACAAATATTTGGCGGGGGAATGAGGGGCGGGAGAGGAAAGTCAGTGGAAAATGACTTCTCCTAGTAAAGAGTGATGGACGTTGAGTGGGAGGAGACAGTGCTGCCAAGGGTATGAGATAGAGGAAGACGAACTGGAGAAGGAAAGTGTTTGGTGGTGGGGAACGGAGACCTTCAGGGTAAGGTGGCATTGTTGGGTGGAACCAGTGTGTTGTAGAGAGTGTTAGGGAGAGGCAGGTGATGAGTGAAGGCAGATAGGGGAAGCCAGTGGAAGATGGTGCCATAGATGGTGGAAAATGATGAGCTGCTAGTGATGGGCTGGGAAATAGTGTCCTTGAGCCATGAAGCGTGGAAGCTGACGGAGTGATGCTGCTGGGTGGCACTGCCGGGCAGGACTAGAGAGGGCAGTCGAGTGATGGAAGGACTCCAGTGGATGGTGGCGACATCAGCCCTGGGCTATATGGTCAGCAGGGTGGGGGCCTCCGGGTGGGAGAGGGTGCTGAGCACCATGCCTGACCTCGGGGCACATGTTCGAAGACCCCATGGAGGCCTGAGACAGCAGACAGCACTGAACCCCGTGTGTACTGTTTTTTCTGCACATGCGCACTCATGCCATTTAACTCCTTAACTAGACGCTGAATGAGATAATCAACGGCTATAAAAGTAAAATGGAACAGGTAGAACCACATACTGTAACGAAAGTTAAGCGAATGCCTGTGGGGCTGTCATTACATAAAATGAGGGTGACTCGAACACGAGCTCAGTGATGCCATGATAGTCTGCTAACCAAGACGCCTACAGAGTCATTTCGTGGGGACACTGGACAAAGGTGTAAGTCACGTCCTGGGTGGGACACAGCAGGATGGCGTGAGATTTCATCATGCTACTCAGAACGTCATGCAACTTAAACCCTGTGAATTGTTGATTTCTGGAATTTTTCATTTCATATTTTGGAGCACGGTTGCCTGTGAGTGGCAAACCATGGAAAGCAAAGCTACAGACGGGGTACAGGGTGGGGGCGGCTGCTGTACCCAGTGGTGGACGGTGGTGTCGGATGGTGCTGGTAGGAAATGATGAACCAGTGGGGGACAGCGAAGGATGGAGGGTGGCAGTGGCAGTGTCGGATGAGCAGTGAGCAGCGGTGGTCGATGGAAGCTGCCGCTGCTGGGAGACAAAGAACAGAGGACGACGGCGTGGGGTGCAGCATGGCAGAGGGTCATGGAGATGGAGAACGGGACCAAGGAAGGCAGCTGTGGGTTGCATTGTGGGCTGGAGCAGGATGGAGGAAGGCCAAGAATGGTGGTGTCAGGTGCCACTGTAGCTGGGGTGGATGGGATGGGATGGAACGTGGGGCAAGAGGAGCATGTTGGGTGGTGGTGGGTATTCAAGAGCCACACGAGATGGTGTCACTGCAAATAAAAAGCAATGAATTCATAGATGCAGAGAACAGTGCAGTGGTTCCTGGAGGGAAAGGCACTGGGGGGACGGGACGTAGAAGAGGGCAAAGGGGTCAAATGCATGGTTGACAGGACATGACTTCAAGTGGTGAACACAGTGCAATATACAGGTGGCATATTATAGAGTTGTAGACTTGAAACTTAGGTAATCTTAATAACCAAAGCCACCGAATAAATTTAAAACAGGTGGTGTCACGGGATGGTGACAGTAGACACTGGAGGAAGGTAGTGTTTGCCGTGAGACCGGAGCACCTCCATGAAAGACGATGCTATTAGAGGTTGACAGATAGTGAGCCGTCAGGGTGGCTGGCAGAAAGTGGGGCTATGGGCAGTGTTGTTGGTGACAAAGGACAGAATCAGAGGTTAGCAGGGACAGAAAACAACCCTGACCATCACCAACTTCAGTAGCAAGACCGGGCTCCTCTGTGTTCCAGGATGGCCAGTCCCGGACTGTCCGGCAGTTCCAGTTCACAGACTGGCCGGAACAGGGTGTGCCAAAGTCCGGGGAGGGCTTCATCGACTTCATAGGCCAAGTGCACAAGACCAAGGAGCAGTTCGGCCAGGATGGCCCCATCTCTGTCCACTGCAGGTGAGCTGCTCCCAAACTCCTGTCCAGTTTCTGGCTGGGGAGACTGAGGCCTGGGAGGCCAGCCATCAGCCTCAGGCCGCATGGCTTGGTCCGTTTTGCCCCTGAGTGCCGCCTCCCCCTGCAGCGCTGGCGTGGGCAGAACCGGCGTCTTCATCACGCTCAGCATCGTGCTGGAGCGGATGCGGTACGAAGGCGTGGTGGACATCTTCCAGACAGTGAAGATGCTACGGACCCAGAGGCCAGCCATGGTGCAGACAGAGGTGAGGCGGGGCGGGGCAGGCAGCTTGGCCTCCCTCCCCTGCCACCAAGCCTCAGGTTCCTTCTTGTTGTCAGTGGGTGGTCTTCAGCACCCGCCTTAGCTGCAAGGGGATTAGTCAGCTCTCGACACCAGCAGATTGCAGTCCAGAGCCAAGCAGAGTCCCTTGGAATGGGCACATTCCAGTCCCAGGCCCAGCAAGTCCATGTCAGCCAGGGCCCTGCCACCGCACACAGAGTCTAAAGTCACACTGCTCCCCAGAAGGGGAAGTGAGGCCTGCAGTGGGAAGGGGCTCCCTGCGAGTGTGTTTATGTCGAACACTTGTGCCACGTCCTCAGACTCCCCCGTCCCTGGGGGCCAGCTGAGTAGCCGTGTCTTAGCCACAGTCAGAGAGAGGAGAGTCAGACATGCAAGAGACAGGCTGAGGGGAGTGGCTGCTGCGGGTGGGGTGTGTGGGAGCCCTGAGAGATGTCAGAGCAGGAGAGGCACTGATGGAGCCCCGTCCCCTCCCTCCCATAGGACGAGTACCAGTTCTGTTATCAGGCAGCCCTGGAGTACCTCGGCAGCTTCGACCACTATGCAACGTAAAGCCATGGTCATCCCCGGCTCAACTCTGCCGGCCCCAGAGTCTTCTGCCTGTGCTGGCTGGGCCTCGGGAGGCCAGGACCCCCAGCGGCCACCTTTCTGCATGGTCTCTGGGAACAGCGCGGTCCCTTGGGCCCCCCGTGCAGCCCCAGCCACCTCCCTGGCACGGGCCACCGCCTTTAGATACTTGCCACATTCCTCATTTCCTTCCAATTCCAAAACAAGAGGTTCCAGGGTGGGGGGTGGGGGGACGGCGAGCAAATGGGGTTTTCCCCAGGACCAGACGAGGGCGGGGCCGCAAACAGGACCCTTCCCCTCCAGAGCCTTCTGGGCCTGCAGCCTGGGGGAACTAGGGAGGGATCCAGGGGGCAGGTTTCTTCCCAAACTCCGTGTAACTGAATCCAGTGACATTTCCTTTTTTTAAAATAGCGTATTTTTTTTCCTTTTTTTTAAAAGAAGAAACAAAAAAAACTTGCCAGTCAACAAATTTAAAAAGAAAAACATCGCTTATTCCTTTTCTGTTCACAGTGTGTTTTTTTACCGCAGAGAATGTTCTTGTGTGATGGCCATGTCCGCACATGTGCCGACACCTGTGTCCATGGCTGGCTTTTTCTTTTTCCTGCCATCGGAAAGCGGGCTTCACTCAACAATAGGACGTCCTTTTGCTCCTAGTTTCCTTTCTTTTTTTTTTCCCCATTAAATTCTCAGACATATCAAGGACCATTCTGGGGGTGGGGCACCAGCTTCAGGTTCGAATGCACCAGGGCGGGCGCTGCCGCAGGAGGTGGCAATGACCGCCCTGTCCCACAGCCTGCGCCCTGTCACTCGCCCCCTGAGGGGGAAGAATGAGCAAAACAGGAGCTTCTGCCTCTTCGGGGACAGAACTCTGCCGCCTCAGTTCAGGAACCTTTCTCCCGGGACTAGGGGGCAGTTTTGGGGCAAAAGCAGAAAGGACGGGATCCCCAACCCCCAAGCAAGTGACTTTTTCTCTTTGTACGAGAGCGGCTCCGTCGTTGCTCTCAAACGCTCTATTCAAACAGAAGCAGCGGGGTGGTTTTCCCACCTCTGTGTATGTAGATATATCAACTTTGTATTAAAGGAAGGTCGTCCGACCCCGGCCAGTGGTGGCGTCTTTGTCATGCCCCTGTCCGTCCTGTCTTGTCCCTGGGCCTGGAAGGGGCCTGGAGAACTGACATGTTTTCATTCTGTCATGTGACCGTTCGGTGGGGAGTGGGGCCCAGAGAGGTGATGTTGCTGGTCCAAGGTCACACAGCATCCAAAGAGCCACATTGGACTTTGAACCCAGAACCCAAGTTCTGGTCTTACAGGGCCTGCCTCAGTGATAATAGTTTTTCTTGATAATACTGTCACCACGGAGCATCTGCCAGGAGCCAGTAAATTGAGGTGCAGAAACGGTGGTTCAGGGAAGGCACCAATCTAAGGCACACAGTGGGTTTGAAATTGGGTTGGGGTTCATCCACTGGCCAGTCTTATCCACAGCCCCAAACAGTGCCCCCTGCTGCCTTCTCCAGAAGAGGCCGTGGTGGGGCTGAGCCCATGGAAGGAAGCATTGCCTAGTGAGCACCATTCTTAGCCAGAGAGGACCTGCACTCAGAGCCAGAGTCAGACTCCGGGGTTTGGAGGACAAGCCATTTCCTCTCTACACTTCGCTTAGGAGCCAGAAACAGAATGAAAGACACCTCCCCTTGTCACACAGAAGCTTCTGGGATAAGAAAGAGTGGTCTTAGGATAGGGGTGCAGCCTGGGGAAGGGGAGTCACCCCATTTAGAAACCCTCAGATCCAGTAGATGCAACTGATACCATCAGTAAACTTAGTCAAATAGATCAATCTGACTCTATATCCTGAACCCACAAATCCTTAAACACTCATGGAACATTTATAAAAAGTCAGCATTTAGAAAAACCAGAGGCGGACAGCTTTACAAACTCCAAGAAGCAAATACTAGCTAAGATAACCTGATCTGGGCATCAGGGAAGATTCTGCAGTAAAGTTAACCTACAATGGTAAATTATAAACATTGAGTTTAAAGAAGGAATCAACAGAAATAATGATGTTTTAAAAACTGAACAAATAGTCCATTATGCAGTGAAACCTGTGAACTGCAGCCAAAGGCATACCCAGAGAAAATGCATAGCCTTCAACACATGGATCAGAAAAGAAGACATTTGAAATATAAGTGAACTTAAAAAAAAAAAAAGAAAAAACACTTTCAATTCAAATAACTAGAAAGGAAAAACTTCTAATAAAGAAAAATATGAGTGGAAATTAACTCTAAATGGGCATCGTTGAGTTATTCTCTTGCATTAAAAACATTTAGCTCCTGACTTCTGAATTCAATAAGGGAGACTGGTCCTCTTAGTGACAGATTTTGGGACAAAAGGAGAATAGTCAGACTTATCTGAGCCTGGTCCTAGCTTAATCATCCAAGACTTTACCAACAGGCTAGATGGCTAGTCTGCCCAGAGAACTCCTACCCAGTACTCTAAGCCCCATTCTAAAAGCTCTTCTAAGAAAGCATTCTTTATTTTCCTTCTCTATGAGGCCAAAGTGTCTGAATAGGTTATACTTTGCTCTCCTTACTGGAAACTGAACAAAAGATCTTTAGGGAAGGTTACTAGGTGTGACCCTCAGCTCTGTGGTTCAGCCCTTGAGATGGCCATGGTTGGGATAAATGGTGACAGGCAGGGATTTATCAGGCCTTCCTCGAAGAGGAGAACCCTAAGGAATTGCTTCAACCTATAGGCATGGCCACCAAGACCCCGAGCATCTCCAGTTGCCTTGGTCCTGACACAGGATATAACATGCACCCCCGTTTATTGAGCACTCATTATATGTTGCCTTGCACAATCTCTTTTGATCATGACAATGCACCAGTGGATACATGAGACTATAAGCTCAAAGAGGTCAGGTCTCACCAAAGATGATGCAGACAGTAAGTGGTGGAACTGGACGTGGGCCCAGGTCTGCCCACTTCCCATGGCCATAGTGAAGAAGCTGAATCCATCTTTGAGCTCTGCCTGCTCGTGGTTAGTGTCAGCTACACATATCACAGCCCCAGGCTGGGAAGGATGGAGCCTAGAGCAGAGCTCCCCACCCACCCACCATTGCCCAGGATCTGTTGGAGGCCAAAGCACCACAGTGCTCTGTTAAGTGCAAATGCCCTAAATACACACTCTGTCCCTAACAACATCACTTAAAAATGTTTAAAGCAAAAACAGCCACAAGGAGGAATGAGGGAACCAGAGTGGTGGTGAGACTGACCCTATCTCGAAACAGAAAGACCAAGTTGTCAAAATAAGAATCTCGAGAAGATGAATGATGCAATAGTAAATTCGATCAAATAGGTGCGTACAGGACTTTGTACCCAACAAATAAAGAACACACGCTCTGTCCACACATGGAGCTGTCACGAAAGTGGAGCCTGTGTCAAGCCATAAAGGAAAGCTCAACAGTCTGACTAGCCACAATGCAATAAAATAAATCGATGACATCTAAGTCTTGAATCCACATAATTAGAAGTGTTAAATAATTAGTTGAAGATAAGTCATGTAAATTACAAAATATTTAGAACTGAATGAGAGTGCTACAAAATAAAAACCAGTGGTATGCAACCAAAAATGTACTCAGAGGTAAATTTAAAGTCAAGTGCATTTATGGGGGAGGGAGATCACTAAATGTAAATAAAATAAGCAGCCAAAGAAGTACTCAGAGGGAAATGTGTAGCCTTATAGAAATTTATGAAGAAAGTAACTAAAACTAGTTAAAACTTTCAACTAACCATCTACAAATAAGTACAAGGTGAGTCAAGGGAAAACATTAAGAAAATTTGAAATTAACAAATGGGAAACTGGCAACAACAAAATAATATAAAAATCTAGATCTTTGGAAATACCCATAAGAGTCAGGCTTTTTTTAGGAAAACAAGACAGAAACAACATTAGGGATGACAGGGGCACCAACGGCTATTTACAGAAGAGAGATTTTTAAAAGATGAGTGCATATTGTGTATATACAACTTTAAACCATTAAATGTGAAAAATTATAAAATGGAAAAATCTAGAACAAATCAAAATTAAACTGAGTCATTAAAAAGTGAATAACCTTAGAAAATATTGAAATGATGGTCAAGGATCTATCCCCCTACAAAACTCTTTCCCAGATGGTTTTTCAGGAGAATTTTGCCAAATCTTCAAAGAAGAGCTGATCTACATCTTATAAACTATGCGAGCTTATAGAGGGAAAAAAGAGTATTCAAACTGTACAAGGACAACCTGAGGTGGTGGGGGGAGAACATTTCTCTTATGTGTCTAACTGCAGAAAAGCTAAAAAAATACCAGCAATGCAAATCTAGCATCTCATTACAAGACTAGGAAAGAGTTGTGGTATGCAAGGATGGTTTAATGTTAGAAAATGTACTCAGGTTAGAGTGAGAATAAATTGCTACTTTTGAGAGCAAGTTAAGAGTAGTAGAAGGGTTATGTAACCTTTGATTCAACACTTCTGCTCTGAGATACATGTCTTACATAGACTCCTGCAGATGTGCTCAAGGAGATACGTACAGGTGCATTCATAGTGGCAGTATTTTTTTTTTAAGTACAAAGTACAATACATTTTATTATGAACAAAACATTTTTTAATTGGAACCAATTTTTTTATATAAGAAATTGGAGCCAACTTAAATATCCACCATCAGGAAAATGTATAAAGATTTCTATATGGTCTTGCAATGGAACACTATACAGCAGTGAAATGAAGCAATTAGAACTCTGCCCTCCAACATAAATATGCCCAAATATGCTGAGCAAAACAAGCAGACAGCAGAAAGAAAAGGTAGTGTAATTCTATCATAGAATACTTTAAAACACAGAAAGCAAATCTATAGTAGAGATAAACATATAAACAGCAAATGTATAAAACTCATCTATATGGCAGCACCACCCTAAACAATCTACATATTCAAGGCAATCTCTATCAAAATCCCAATTACCTTTCTTGCAGAAATGGCCAAGCCAATCCTCAAGTCCATATAGATTTTGCAAGGGGCCCAGAATAGACAGCACGATCTTGAGATAAATCACTGATGTTAGAAGATCCACACGTCCCAGTTTCAAAACTGATGGTAATCAAAACCCTGTGATACTGGCATAAGGACAGACATCTAGATCAGCGGAAAAGAGCTGCGAGTTCTTTTCCATCGATGGCCGTTGATTTTTGACAAGGACACCAAGACCGTTCAATGAACAAAGAACAGTGTTTTCAATAAATGGTGCTATACAAGTAGACACCCACATGCTAAAGAGTGAAATTGGACCCCCACCTAACATCATATGCAAAATTTTACCCCACATGGATCGAAAACCGAAATATAAGAGCTAAAATATAAAACTCTTAAAAAAAAAAACAGTAAATTCACAGTGAGTATTTCATCTATGCAGGATAAAGTGGGATGCATTCAGCAGAGTATACAGGTAAATTCAACAAGGCGTGTAGTGTTTTACTTTTTAAGTTGAATGTGAAGGATATGCGTTCCATTATATTATATCAGTTTTGTATATCTGGAATAATAAATCTATCAATGGAAAACGGGAGAAATATTTGATTAAAAGAAACTTTCATAAATTAGCTTGATACTTTAGAAGTTGGTGAATTTTTTCTGTAAAGAACCAGATACAAATATTTTTAGGCTTTGTAGGCCAGCAAGTCTCTGTTGCCACCAGTCAGCTGGACTAATCAACTAGACAAAGTTTTCATTACTACAAAAGATACTACTGACCCAGCCCCCTCAAAAGAATCATCTTTGGCTGTACTGGAAGTAATAAGAAAACCAAACAAAAGACTAGTTACAGAGCTGCCATAAAAAAGCTCTATTTCTGAAGTTGATGCAGCTCAACTAAGAACACTTCTCACCACAGAGAGCTCTGAAACAATTTCTCGTCAAGTGCTCAGCACACTCATATTTAGACCTTTATGACTGTGTACTCACAGGCCAGATAAAAATGCAATTGTCCACATAAAAGAGAGGTCCGCCTTCACATGCTTTGCATTTGAACCTGATTCTCACGCTTGCTCATAAGGTCTGGCAGAGTTCACCGACTCTTTCCCACTCCCGCATACGACCAGAATGCACTCTCTGGGTTGTTTAAGTTATTTTTTGTATCACTAGGATATGTACAAGTATTACCTGGTACAAATTACCTATGAACTCTATGTTTCAGAAAAGAAGAAATCAAACAAAGCAGGAAGAAAACGATAATGAGGGTGATAGTAATGCTAGTAAAATTAGTTGGTAAAATTTAAAAATAAAAAGATGATTGGGCCACTCTCTTATACCACATACAAAAATAAATGCAAATTGGATGAAAGACTTAAATGTAAGCCCTGAAATCATAAAACTCCTAGAAGAATACACAGGCAGCAAACTCTGACATTGCTTTTAGCAGCATCTTTTTGACTATGTCTGCTCAGGCAAAAAATAAATGGGACTACGTCAAACTTTAGAAAACCTCTGCACAGCAAAGGAAACCAGCAAAACAAAAGCAACATACTGAATGGGAGAAGATATTTGCAAATGATACATCTGAAATGGTTAACATCCAGAATACATAAGGAATTCATACAACTAAAAAAAATCCAATTAAGAAAAGCAAAGGACCTGAATAGACATTTCTCCAAAGAGGACATACAGATGGCCAACAGACATATGAAAAGATACTCAATGCCATTAATTATCATTGAAATGCAAATCAAAGCCAGGATGAGATAACACCTCACCCCTGCCTCACCCCTGTCTGAATGGCCATCATCAAATCAACAAACAAGTACTGGCTAAGATGTAGAGAAAAGGGAGCCCTCAGGCACTGCTGGTGGGGCTGCAAATGGGGGCCAGCTCTAGGGAAACCGGTCTGGAGGTTCTGCAAAAAAAAAAAAAAACGAAGATAATGCAGCAATTCCTTTTCTGAGTTTGTATCCAAAGAAAACAAAAACTGATTTAAAAAGATATACGCACCCTATGTTCATTGCAGCATTTCTAGTAATAGCCAAGATATGGAAGCAACCTGAGTCCATCCACAGGCGACCGCATAAAGATGCGGTTCATACATACCGTGGAACATTACTCAGCCACAGAAAAAAGAATGTAACACTGCCATTTTTGCGACAACATGGATGGACCTAGAGAGTGTTACGCTAAGTGAGATAAGTCAGGCAGAGAAAGACAAATACTGTATGATTTCACTTACATGTGGAATCTAAAAACACAAGCCAAAACAATGGATAAACAAAAGAGAAACAGACCCACAGACACAGAGAATGAGCTCATGGTTGCCAAGGGGAAGAAATGAAAGAAGGGTGAAGGAAACGGGACATTTGCATAGTTTCAGTATCTCCACACAGTATGCTCTTTAATTACAAAGGGAAAACCTGTAACTTAGGGTTGGAGAAATCTGGTCTTGTGATCAGCCATCACTCTGGGGAAGACATGTCAACGACCTGAGAAGGACACATCACTTCTGTGACATTCTTGCCCCAAAATGCACAACCTCAACCTAATCATTAGTAAATATCAGACAAACTCAAACTGAGGGACGTTCTGCAAAATAACAGAGCAGGACCCTTCCATGTGCGAGGATCATGAAAGACAGAGAACCAGGCTCTGTTTGCAGACCAGAGGAGACGTGGGAAACGTGAAGACTGAACGCGACGCACACTCTGGGCCGGGTTCTGGGCCAGCGACAGGCATGAGGGGCCATGCCGCTCACATCTGAATGAGGCCTGCACACTGGTCTCTCGCCCGTGCCACAGTTACTTCCCAACCCCAGGAAACGGGCAGTGCTTTCATGGGATGCCAAGGCGAGAGGCTGGTGGAGGACCCGCGGGAACTACTTTGTATTGTCTGTGCAGCTTCTCTGTGCATCTAAACTTGTATCAAATTAAAAAGTCATAATAATTGTTTTAAAGTCATCATCTAATGCTAACAACAGAAATAACCAGTGAGAAATTGTAAATGAAAGGGATACCGGATCATAAAGTGGTAGCAGGTGCTGGGACAGGGGGAGGCTGGGGAGTCGGTGTCCAATGGGTGTAGGAGTTGAGATTCATAAGACGCAAAGGGTTATGGGATGGACGGATGGTGGGGATGGTGTCACGGCAGTGAGAATGTACTTAGTGCCGCTAAGCTGTGCACTTAAAAATTGTTAAGACAATAAATTGTATGTTATGTATATTTTAACGCAATAAAAGCAAAAAAAAAAAAAAAAGATTATAAATGTATCAGCCCCCCAAAAAGATACTAGGTCTTCTGTCGGGGACACGCATGTGATTACACACACACAGGGACAGGGGCTGGCACAGGGACACGTGTGTGATTACACACACACAGGGACGGGGGTTGGCACGGGGACACGTGTGTGATTACACACACACAGGGACGGGGGCTGGCACGGCGTCCATCTAAACTGAGAAGCACAGCTCCAGTGAGAAGCGGCCATTCCAAAACACGACCACAAGTTCCTGACGCTCTGGTCATTGAGACCTGGGGTACACGTCCCCTCCCCTGAGTCTTGTGACTGTTAGGGCCCACAGAACACAGGGCAGGGGTGCTAAGTCATCCCCAAGGCGAGGTCACCCGCCCGGCTCCCTGGAGACGCTGCAGGAAGCATCTTCTGAGGACGCTGCCTCCCACATTGTGAGGCGGCCACAGCCCAGTGCCCTGGTCTGCGGTCCCGGCTCCCTAGCTGACATGCCAGATGTCACGCAACGAAAACAGGTCGTCTACACTGCACATGGTCCCAGTGACTGACCCGTGGGATCAGGATCCCAGAGCATGACTTGGAGCCAGGGTGGAGGCCATGTTCAGGCAGACGGCAAAGGCGAGGCCGGGGTGAGCAATGGGTACAAGGCGACTCTAGTTCTTACGGTGGCATTTCTGTTTTGATGATGATGTAACTAAAAACGAATTAACGAAACAAAGGCCCTCCATCCATTATCAGCTATTAGAGATGTAGCTCATGGCAAGCCGACAGCAGCACCCACCAGGATGAGGGTGCTTCTGAATCTCGCTGAGAACACCACCTCCCCCGGGAGCCTACCGCTGCCATAGGAAACAGCTCCTGTTTGCTGAATAAAGATTGTGACGTTTCACACTGCTGTGATAACCTCGTTTTTCAGGTGAGAATACTGAGGGACAGAGAGGTTACATAACATGCCCAAGGTCACAGCCGGAAAGTTGCTGAGCCAGGATTTGAACCCGGGCCTTCTGGCTCCTGAGTGTCCACAATATCGAGCAGGCGTGTTGCTAAGCACTGGGTGTCTGAGAGCGACCGAGCCACATGGCCCCTGCCTTTGTGGGGTTGTTGCTGAGTGAGAGAGAGAAATTTCTGCTGGGTTCTACGCTGCTGAGTGGGACAGAGGGACCCCATATTAAAGGGTGTCAGAAAAGGTTGCAGGGTGATAGGACTTACACGTCTTCAAGGCGGGGGAGAAGAGGGGTAAAGGTGCCCCCGGGAGAAGGCACAGCTCACACAAAGAGCACAAGGGAGCCCAGCATCTGTGCGCATTGTGGCCATGCCCCAACTGACATCTGTTGCCCCAACAATTCTACTCGGGCCCAGCTTGCAGGCCCCTCCATCAGATGAATCCCTAGAGTCAAAGGAGCCATCCTGAGCCAGCCCCCTTATCCACAAGAGTTTTGTCTCAAAATCTCCAGAGGGTGCCTGAAACCACAGATAACATCGAATCCTACATGCACTGTGTTTTTGCTACACATACGGACCTATGATCGACTTTAATCTATAAACTAGGCACAGTAAGAGAGCAATAACAATAACTAACAATAAAATCGCAGTGTGTTGTAATTGTTCTAAGAGTTACGTGGATGCGGCATCATTTAGCAAAATAAGGGTGACTGAACACAAGCAGCGTCATCCACGGTGGTCGATCTGGTCACTGAGACGGCCACACGGCAACTCCTGGGTGGGGAGCATCACCGCATGGAGACACTGAACAGAGGCAATTCGTGTCCCATGAGGGACGGAGCCAATTTCATCGAGGGACTCAGAATGATGTGTAAGTTAAAACTGACTGAATTGTCTATTTCTAAAATTTCCCATTAAATATTTTCCAACCACGTCGACTGTGAGAACTGAACCCACGGATGAGGGAGCTGCCAGCATGAGTTCCCCCGACTCGGAGACTGCCCCTGCCCAGGTAGCTGAATTTTTCTTCCAGTTCTACACTGAGTTAAACCAGGTCTTAGGGGTTGAACTGTGTCCACCCCCCCACCCCACACCCGCAAATTTATATGATGAAATCTTAACTCCAGGACCTCAGGATATGACTGCATTTGGAGACGGGGTCTTCTCAGAGGTCATTAAGTTAAAACGGGGTCATGGGCGGAGCCCTGATCCAATCTGATCGGGACATAGACTCTCACAGAGGAGTGGCCCTGTGGAGACACAGGGAGAGATAGGCTCTGCAAGCCCAGTAGAAACTGACCCTGCCCACACGGTGACCCCAGACTCCAGCCTCCAAGATGGTGGTGAATGTCTCCTGTTGAAGCCCCCCACCCAGTCTGTGGCACTTTGCTACAGTGGCCTGAGCAGACACATGGGTATCCCATGTGTGGGACCCAAAGTACAGGAGACAAATGGAATCAATGGGAAGTAAGAGGGTTTCCAGCAGCACAGGGAACAGCACAATCACCAAATCGCAAATGGAGACGTTCTGTTTTATGTCTCTCTAAATTCTTCTGCTTGGGTCCAGGCAACAAGACAGCTGTGTGCTACTTAACAACCCCCAATCCTTGCCATCCTCCCCTCCCCTTTTAAAAAGTTGAGCTGTAATTTACATGCCGTCAAAATCCAAACATGAAGTGTACAGCTAGACGAATTTTTACATCTGCTCCACTCATTAAGTCAAGATAATTGAACGTTCATTTCCAGCCTGCTATGCTTTGAATGTGTCTCCTCAAAATGTATACAGTTGACCCTTAAACAACACAGGGGTTTGGGGCACCGACCCCCCCACACAATCGAAAACTCACAAATAACTCTCGACTCCTCAAAAACTTTGCTAATAGCCTACTATTACTGGAAGACTTGTTGATACGATAAACAGTCAAGGAACACATAGTTTGTATGTTGCGTGTGTTATATACTGTATTTATAATAATGTAAGCTAGGGAAAAGAAAGTGTGATTAAGAAAATCACGAGGCCGGGAAAACACATCTAGGGTATTCACTGAAAAAAATCTGTGCATGAGTGGACCCGTGCTGCTCGAGAGCCAACCGCATGTCAAAATCCTGCACCACGTGTGGTGGTCTGAGGCCTTTGGGGGTGATCTGGGAGCCCTCATGAATGAGATGAGTGTCCTTATGACCCCCGAGAGCTCCCTGGCCCTTCTGCCACAATGAGAAGGTGCTAGCCGTGGACCAGGGAGGTGTGCTCACCCAGTGCCAGATCTGCAAGAACCTCGATCTTGGACTTCCAGCCTCCAGAATCATGGGACATGAATGTTTGCTGTTTATAAGGCCCCTGGTCTCAGCAGCCAACGCCCCCCGCTGCCCCCCACCTCCGGCCCTGGGGACAACCACGGCTCTGATTTCTGTCACCACGAACCAGCCCTGCCTCTTCCTGAGCGTCCCTGAAACGAGGACACGCAGCATGTGCTCCACATCCAACAAAGAGAGTCAGGCTTGTGTTGTGTGCCTGTGTTGTGACAGCCCCCACTCCCGGTTACTGTATGATATTCTGAGGCAGGATTATTCGTTCTTTGGTTGGTGAGTGTTTGGGTTGCTTCTAGTTCAGGGTCAAAGCTGCTGCGAACATTCTTGTACAAAGACTGGGAAAGGTATGTACCACGTGTTCCATAAGCGACAGCGGAGGAGAGCCTGCCCCTGGCGACACGCAGGAGTGGGCTGCTGGGTCCACTGGCCCCCTAGTGTTTTAAAGGACATCAGGTCTGGGGCTCAAGCCCCCAGGCAGGAAAATCTCTTCTAACATGATTGTTTCTTTTACATATTTTTAAGTGAACTTTGTTTTTTAGAGCATTTTAGGTTCATAGCAAAGCTGAGCAGGAGAAAGAGATTTCCCACATGCCCCCATCCCTCTACACACGCTGTTGGCACCCCCCTCCGAGTGCATCTGTAGTAATCGATGACCCAATAGGGACATGTCACTCAGGGTCCATAGTGGACGTCAGGGTTTGCTTTTGGTGTCCTACATCTCATGGGTTTGGACGGATGTGTAATGACACGCATATCACTCAGTATAGCATCATGCAGAGTAGTTTCGCAGCCCTAAAAACCCTCCGTGCCCCTCCCCACTCACCCCACCTCTCTCCTGGAAGCCCTGACAGCCACTGATTGGTCCTTTTGCCGTCCCTGTAGTTCGCCTTTTCCAGAATGTCATGGAGCAGGAATCATGCAGCTGTGTCCTTTCCAGATGGGCTTTTTTCACTTAATAACACGCATTCCAGTTTCCCTCATGCCTTTTCACGACTGGATAGCTCACTTCTTTTTAGCACTGAATACATTCCATTGTCTGGGTCCCACGTTTCTGTGTCTATCACCTCATGAGGCACATATGGGCAATTGTAAGGAAAGCTGTCATAAACCTTTAAGTGCAGGTTTTCATGAGTACTTAAGCTTTTCACTCCATTGGGTAAATACCAAGGAGCATGGTTGCTGCATCATACAGGAAGAGTACGCTTAGTTTTCTAAGAAACCGCCAAACTGTCCTACAAAGTGGCTGCGCCAGTCTGCATTCTCACCAGCAACTGGTGAGTGTTCTGGTTGCTCCACAACCTCACAGGCGTTTGGTGTTGTCAGGGTTCCTGGTTTGGGCCGGTGCACCAGGTGTGCAGTGGTGGCTTGCTGTGGCTTTAATCTGCCTATGTTGTGGAAGCCCCTTTAATATGCTCCTTTGCCACCTGTGTATCTTTTTTGGTGACATGTTTCTAGGTCTTGGGCTGTTTATTTATTGTCTCTGTCCCACAATTTGACTGAGATATACTTGACTCATAAGAATTGCGTATATTTAAGGGGAACAATGTGATGTTTTGATACACGTTGCACCGTGAAGCGATCACCACAGTCATGCTGATTAACACCTCACACAGTTATCTTTTTTGTGTGTGTGCCGAGAAGACGTAAGATCTGCCCTCGGTAGATTTCAAGTATACAATACAGTATTATGAACCGACTTTACCAGGCTGCACATCAGATTTCTTGACCCGATTCGTCCTGCGTAGCTGAAAGTTTGTACCT
Source organism: Macroglossus sobrinus (assembly GCA_004027375.1). Classification (NCBI taxonomy): domain Eukaryota; kingdom Metazoa; phylum Chordata; class Mammalia; order Chiroptera; family Pteropodidae; genus Macroglossus; species Macroglossus sobrinus. The sequence goes on from PVKZ01001193.1 coordinate 255,225, forward strand.
TTGCCCTGGAACCTCCCATTTCACCCCTACCTCCCCCGCCCAACCCCAGGCCCTGGCACCCACCATTCTGCTCTCTGCTCTTAAGAGTTTGACTCCTTTAGATTCCACCCATAAATGAACATCATACAGTGTTATCTTTCTGCGGCTTATTCCACGAGACATAATGTACTCCAGATTTATCCATGTTGTCCCAAACGGCAGGATTTTCTTCTTTAAGGGTGACTAATATTCCGTTGTGTATACACCACATTTTTCAATCCATTCGCTTGTTGGCTATGCTGAGGTTGTTTCCGTGTCTCGACTACTGTGAATAAAGCTGCAGTGAACACGTGGGTGCAGGGAGCTCTTGGATAGAGATTTTGTTTCCTTCAAATATATACCCGGGAGTGGGATTGCTGGGTTGTGCGGAAGCTTTTAATTTTCTCAGGGGCCTCCATGCTGTTCTCCAGAGAGGCTACACTGAAATTACATTCCCACCACTTGCAAGGCACGGGGGGCCCTTTCCCCATGTCCTCGCCTACACTCGTCATCTCTTGTCTTTTTGATAATAGACAAGCGGGAGGTGAGAGCTCTTGTGGGTTTGATCTGCATTGCCCTGGCAATCAGTAGGTCAGGCATCTTTTCATGTGCCTGCTGGCCATCTGTGTGTCCTCTTTGGAGAAATGTCTGTTCAGGTCCTCTGCCCATTTTTCAATTGGATTGTTTGGCTTTTTTGGTGTTAAGTTGCGTGAGTTCCTTATATATTCTGAATACTGACCCCTCATCAGAGCTATTGTTTGCAAATATTTTTCCCATTTCCTATGCTGTCACGTCATTCCATTGGATTGATAGCTTTTCCCCGTTGAGTGTGATGTGAGCTTGTTGAGTTTTAAGAGTTCTTTGTGTATTTCAGATAACAATCCTTTATCAGATATGTCTTTTGCAAATATATTCTCCTATGTATTTATTTATTTTCATGATAATCTGGCTTATACGTAGGTGATACCATCTGCGGCTCTGTATGAGTTGGTGGGGGACCCTGGTGGACCAGCTGCCAGGACCACTCGACTTTGAGGAACATCCTGCTGAATGAAGTTGAACTCAAGGACCAGCCTGGAATAGAAAATTGTTCTTTTTGAAAACATCTCAAAAGCTGTTTTCTTCACCTGCTCAGCCTGTAACCAGTGAATTCATTAAAATCCAGAAGAAAGAGGAAAAAGGAAGCGGGTGAATTCTAATTTTCTCCTTGCATTTCAATCAAGGCGGACAATGGGCAGAAGCAGCCAGAGAGCTTCAGCGAGGCTGTCCCCACCCCAGGCCCCAGACCAGACCCTACAAAGGCCTACCCGTCTGCCAGCTTTGTTCACAGGCAGCGCCTGCCTTCCTGCTTTCCTGCCCCCTCTGAGGGGGCTCTGGATGAATGCACCTCCTGAATAGCCAAGCGTGCTGTCTTGAGGCCCTGCTGATGGCACCCTGCTCTGGGACAACTAGGTGGGCTTAACCCCCTCTCGCCCAGCCCCCACTTCCCGGAGCCCTTACACAAGACACTGGTCAGGAAGGCTCCGGGAGCTGGAGCTCAGAGTTTGCAGGCTTTATCACTCACCTGCACTTCCTCTGCAGTGACTGTCCCTCCTACAACCAGTGTCCCTCCAGGCTTATACACCGTGAGAAGCGTGAGAAGCATGGTGACTCCACTCGGTGGCTGACTAAAACAGAAGAAAAGAATGTAAGGTGAGCCGACAGGGTGTGGAGGAAGCAGAGCCCTCAACTCCTGCTGCCAGGGGTTCGAAATGGCAGAGCCGCTGTGGAAGGTGCAGAAGCTCCTGAAAGCTTAAACATAGAATTACAACAAAACCCAGCAATGCTACCCGCAGGAACTGAGATGACACATTTGTGCAAAAACCTCTGGCAAATGTCCATAGCAGCTTGATTCGCAATAGTCAAAATGTGGAAATGACCCAAACATCCGTCAGTTTCACATGGGTCCATGTCCATCCATGTGCCAGGAATACTACTTGGCCATGAAAAAGTGTGACGCTCGAGACTCTGTTCATGAATCTCAGAAACGCAACAGATGCTCGGTGAGAAGCCAGATGCTCAAGGCCACACAGTGTGTGATTTTACTTATGTGGCATGTCCAGAAGAGGCACGTCCACGGAGGCAGGAGGTGGCTGTGTGGTTGCCAGCAGCAGGGGACGGGGAGAAATTACTGACGAGGACAGTTTCTTTTCAGGGTGATGGAATGTGCTAGAACTAGATAGCGGTGATGCTTATACAATATTGTGACTATTCTAAAAAACACTGACTTGCACACTTTAAAGCAGTGGATTTTATGCTATGTAAATTATCTCAATTAAAAAAAGACTTTCTGACCCCTTCGGTGCCTCCCAAGGCAAGCCCCTCCCTCCCGGCCTTCCTCCTCTGCCTCTTGCACATCCTTTGCCCTGGCTGTTCCCTCTGCCTGGAGCACCCCATCACCCCATCTGGCTGTCCCACTGTCCTTCAGATCTCAGCTTAAACTTCTTCAGAAGTCTTCCTGGCCCCCCAAGCCGAGGTCAGTCCCCTGAAAATACCCTTCCAGCTCCTTGTTTCTTTTCAGAGCTGATCACCATTCTGATTTGGTATTTTGGAGCGTGATACTTGTTGAATGTCATTTTCCTCCCCTGGACCATGAGGTCCCTAAAGGCCTGGTCCCTCTTGGTCACCACCAGGTCCCTAGCACAGGCCTGGCACAGAATAGCTGCTCAGTAAATATTTGTTGAATAGGCAAATGAATGAATGAATGAATGAATGAGTGAATGAATCTGGAAGTCTGATGACCACTTACTAACTTGACAAATATGTTAATTGAGCATCTAATGTGTGCCGGACACTGTGCTGGGTGTGAGGGCACAGCAGTGAACAAGACAGGGCACAGAGGACAAATATAGGCTGGCCGATCAGTTTCTGATAAGGCCCCAGATCTCTGCCTCCCGATGATCACACCCTCATGTGACCTTTGAGTGTGGGCGAGACCAGGTGGCTTGCTTCAAACAGAATAAGACAAAAGCAATGCAATGTCACTTCTGAGATTAGGCTGTAAACCTCTGGGACTTCTAGTCTAGTTCACACTTTCTGGCCCACTTGCTTACTAGATGTGATAAAGCAAATGGCCACCTGCAATATTCATGTCATGAGGGACAGAGGGTGGCCCTGGCCAACAGCCTGAGAGGAACTGAGGCCCTCAGTCCCACAGCTCACAAGGACTGATTTCTGCCAACAGCCACAGGACTGAGCCTTGTCCAGTTCAGCCTTCAGGCAAGTCCTCAGCCCTGGCAAAAACCTAGTTATGGCCTGTGAGACCTTCAAGCAGGGTACCCACAAAAGCTGCAGCCAGAGTATTGGACCCCAGGAACTATGAGATAATAAACATTGTTTCAAGCTGTTGCATTTGGAATTAATTGTTACGTGGCAATAACTGACTGATATAATGCTTGATCATGCTGTCAGGGGCACAGAGAGGCTCAGCAAAGGTTGGAGGTTTTCAGTACTCCTGTCACGAAGGAGAGTGACCAGCTGGACGTGATGAGCCCAGCTCCAGAGGAATGCTATGTCCTAGTGGGGACCCACACACTCTTGGCTCCAAACACGCTACAGTAAGTCCCATAGCAGCCAGCCCTCATTTGGGGCTCAAATCTCATGCTTGACCACACATGGATTCTGTTTCAGGGAGTCCCTTGTGCATGTGGCTTTGGGGTGTCGTGGCACCCTGTTTCAGTGAAGGGACTGGTCTTCCCTTCACCCCACGCCAAGCTGCATGGGAAGCAGTCAGGGCCACCCTCTCCCGGGCTCTGAAACTGGCAGTGGCACAAGGGGAGGAGGATGGCAGGAGGCCATGTGTCAAAGCCAGCCATCCCCTCATTTCCATTCTGTAGTCCCCCCTCATATCCTCCCACTGAATCCCTGCTGCTCCAAGACCGTTGGAAGCAGTTTCTGTCATTCACTACCATATGTCCCATGAGATAGAAGACTGTCCTGAGCACAGGGCACCGTGCCCAGGAAACAGAACGCAATTGGAACCACAAATATTCCTGGCCCACGGGCCCACGGGACCTGCCACATGGAACACTCGCCTCAAACCGGGGTGACCTGCAGGCTCCGAGGGGTGGTGGGACCTTCCACGACCCTGGTCTGTGGAGAAGAGAGGCTGTCTGTGGACCAAGAAACCGGACAGTCTCCTTCCACCCACGTTCTGTTTCTTATCGTGAACCCCACCTCGAGCCTTCCACATTTATCTTTTCTAAACTGGAGTTAATATTCCACTAGGATAAAAACAACCCCCAGCGGTCACCCAGATTTATTTATTTATTTATTTATTTTATAATCTAAGTAATGTTTAGGATTTTTTTCAAGAGGGAAGAAAAAACTAATTATATCTTTGAAGGAGGGGAATCATAAATCACAGCATTACGACGAGAACACGGCAACATGGACCAGGCCCGCAAGCCGGGGACAGCTTCTTATCTCATTACAGTTTAATTAAGAATTATGTCCCAGCGTCTTCTGTTTCATTATCATCAGGCCCAGCTGACTTCTAATCTTTTTTATGCAGTGTGCAGGAGGGTCTGGTCCAAGACGCGCGCTAATGAATTTACAACTCTCTCTTTGGGGAACTTTAATAAAATTAGCCTGCGCAGATGAGTGCAGATATGGTGAGCTTCTAGAAGGAACGTTTGCTGTCAGTTACGGGAGTTCTGGAAGGAAGAGCACCACGGGGGCTCCCAGGGTATACCGTGGGAGCCACAGGAGGATGCGGCTGTGCTGTGTGATCCTGGCCACACTTAGCTCCCCTGGCCGAGGGCGGTCTGTCTGCCTGGGTGAGTGTTCCTGGAGCCACCAAGCACCTGCCATGTCCGGGTCCCAGGCTGGGTGCTGCAGATTCAGCCAGGCTGGGTTTTCTGCCCTTAGGGGAGCTGGCAGATGAGACGAAACTCTAAATCATCTACAAACACTTGCATAAATACAGCTGTGAGAAGCTCTTTAAGGGCAAGTAAAGGAAGCTGAGAGAATGTGGCACAGGGTGCTCAGACTGGATGGTGGCATCAGGAGAGGCTCCCTGGAGGAGGTGGTGTTTAAGCCACGGCCTGACCAGTGAACGAGAGTTGGCTAGGAGAAGGCGGGGTGCAAGGAGCCCTTGGGAGCAGCCTGGGCACAAGCCTTTGGGGCAGAAGGGGTTGGGGGTGGGGAGTACAGTGTGAAATGAAGTCCAGGAGGTGGACTTTGAGACCCACGTGGAGGAGTCTTTCCCAAGAGCAGTGGGGGCCCCGGCAGATGCCTCAGCTCCTGCTGAGTGAGTGGACACAGTCCACATCCCAGCTACACCCTCGTGCGCACCTCAACACCAAAGGCTGCCAATTGCAAACCCTCAGCTCTGCCTGTGGGACTTTTTTTCTGGCTGTAGGAGCAGGCTGGGCCCTGTTCAGAGAGATCGGGGCCTGTCAGGGGTCTGCTGGCTCCACCCAGGGCTCACCTGTCACTCAGCCCTAATCACTGAGATGGCAGGGTTTGGGAGGGACAAGCCCCTGCTCTCTGTCCCTCAGGTGGGACAGTGGCTTGTGCTCTGCACTGCCTCCGGGGGCCCCAGGGTGGCCTGAGTTGTTACCACACCGACCCGTGGACGCACCCTGTGTTGACTCCTTTCTTCCCCGGTCTCGCTTTACCCAACCCCGGAATCCCTGGAATCGCCTCCCGTGTAAACTACTTTCCCCCCAAAGTCTGTGTCGGGGTCTCCTTAGTTCAGGGGAACCCAGACTAAGACAAATAGTAAATGTCAAGCAGCGATTTAAACAGATGAATGAGGTGTCCAGAGCTGTGTGTTTCTGGGCCTGTTGGCACATCCGTGGATCTTAGGGTCCCCGTTTCTTCTCTTCCCACCCTTCTCAGTCACCTCAGGATTCAAAGTGGCTGCCAGAGCCCCAGCCATCACACCGCATTACAGACAGGGGGAAGAAGAAAGGTGGGTCTTCCATCTGAATCAGCCTCCTTTAAAGGAGCCTACTAGAAATCCCGCATAAAATCATGAGGATCCTCCTGGCCAGAATATAGTCACGAGATCACATTCAGTTATAAAGAAGCCTGAGAAATATGGTCTTTAACTAATGCGTTGGTACCCCAAGTACCAACTGGGACTCTATGACTAAAGAAGAAAAATGGCTGTTGGGTGGGCCACCTACAATCTCCGCTGTAAGTGTAGTAAGCCATCTGTTTGTTCATTCATTCGACATTTGTTGAGCGGCTGTGTAGATCAGGCACTCGATATGCAGCAGTGATAAACCAGAGTAAGATCCTTACCCTCCTAAAGCTGACATTCTAGCAACAGAGAAATAGGATCAGATTTATGTTTTCAAAAGATGGCTCTGGCTTTTGTGTGGAGAAGTACCAGGGAACGTGGGGCTGGGGACAGGAAGCAGGAGCAGTCTCCAGGGAGGAGGAAATGGAGAGTAGCAGGACGAAGGATGTGGTGACGAATAGGTGTTGGGGGTGGCAAGGGAGATGGGGGTCCCTGGTCACGACCCAGAGAGGTGGAGGGGAGGGGCGCCCTGAACACTGCTCCTCTGCCCCCCGCCCACATTGCAGCCAGGCACCATGGGCTCGTGCTCTGTGAAGGCCTGATGGAGGGAGCACGAGCTTGGGTCCTCGCTCTGTGTGGAAAATACCATCAGCTAGGGTTCTCGGCTGACAGAGACAGAATACAACACTGGGTGGTTTTAAGAAAAAAGGAGGATTTACAAAATGATATTGAAAATGAAAGCTAAAGCCGTAACAAGATATCTCTTCATACTCATACTGTCTCAGAGCTTTCTGTGACGGGGAGCACCTGTGCTGTCCTACCTGACAGTCGCCAGCCAGATGGGCTCCTGGACCAGCATGACTGAGGAGCAGGGACGTGGGAGTGGGGTGTTTTTTCATTTGAAGGAATTCTCATTGAAATAGTCACCCGTGGTTATTGAACAATGTGGTTCTAGAATACCTCAGATTTAAAAAGACTCATGACATCAAGCACCAGTGAGGCCAGGATGTGAAGCACCCAGATGAGATGAACAGACCTTGCTGGCGGGGTGCCAAACGTGGCGACGCCGCCATGGAAGTGGTTTGGCAAGTGATTGGCTTACGTAGGACCCATATGTCCCGCTCCTAGGCTTGTACTGCAGAAAAACGGAAGCATACGTGTACATGAAAACTGGCAGATAAATTTTACAGTGGCCTTATTTATAATAGCCTCAGACTGGAAATTACCTAGTCATCCTGACAAGTGAGGGGAATGTATAATCTAATGGATCCATCTATAAAATGGAACACCACTTTTCAGTAAAAGGCATGAAATATTCATGTGCCATGGATGAATTTCAAAACTCTTATGTTAAATAAAAGAAGCTAGATGCAAAAGATGACATCTTTGGGACAACATTTCTATAAAGTTCAAGGACAGAACGAAGCCATCTGTAACACCATATTGATTTCTTATTGCTGCCATGAGATGCTACCAAAAATTCAGTGGCTTAAAACAACACGAATTTATTCTTTCCCAGTTCTGGAGGCTAGAGGGTCTCACGTGGGTCTCACAGGGCTAACATTGGGTATCTGCAGGGCTGCTCCTCCTGGAGGCTCCAGGAGAGAATCCATCCGCTGCCTCTTCCAGCTTCCAGAGGCACCTATATTTCTTGGCTTGTGACCCCTTCCTCCATCTTCACGGCCAGCAATGACTAGCCGAGTGCTACTCAGATTGCTTCTCCCTCTCTGCCTCTCTTTCCACTCTGCCTCTCTTTCCACTTTTAAGAATCCCATCAGTGATCTTGAGCCTGCCCAGAGAGTCCATGATCAGCTCTCCGTTTTAAGGGTGGCTCACCAGCAACCTTCATTCTATCTGTAAACGTAATTGCCTTTTGCCATATCATTCAACATATTTTACAGGTTCTGAGAATTAGGCTGCGGACAGCTTTGGGGGTCCCTCCTTCTGCATACTACTGTAATGCTGCAAACAGTCACTGGTTGCAGCTGAGAGGAGACACGATGGAGCCTTCAAGGGGCTGGCCACATTCCATGTCTTGGAATGAGTGGTGGTCACACTATCCTATGCAAATGTGAAAATTCTTTTGAGATACACCCTGAAGATACATGTGCTTCCCTTTATGGTATGTTCCAGTAATGGTTTTTAAAGAGAACGATCTAACACCAAAGAAGCACGTGAAAAGATATTCAATATCGTTAGCCATCGGGAACGCAGACTAAATCTACAGTGAGGTCCTGCTAGACACCCAGTAGAACAGCTAAAACAAAAAACCGTGACAACGTCCGACATGGTGAAGATGTGGGAAAACCGGATTTCTCATACATGGCTGGCAGAAATGTGAAGTGGCAGAGGCACACTGGAACACAGAACGACAGACTTTAAAAACTAAACATGGAACTGCCATGCCACCCATCCAATGCATTCCTGGGCATTCGTCCCAGAGCCATGAAAACATATGTTCATGAAAAAAAATAAAAAGGTACACGAGTATTTATAACAGTTCTACTCAAAATAGCAAAATACTGGAAACCAAATGTCCTTCGACAATTGGATGGTTGAACCAACTTTGGCAAAGCCGTATCGGGAATACTACTCAGCCATGAAAAGTAAGAAATGGTCACTCTATGCAGCTGCCTGGACGGGTCTCAAGGGCAGCATGCAAATAGTCGACCTCAGAATGTTACATGCTGTCTGATTTCATTTATACAACATTCTCAAAACAAGACCACCAGAGATGGAGAGCAGATCAATGGTTTCTCAAGGACAGGAAGTGGAAGGGGGATAAAGAGCTCGAGAGAATGGGTTTTGGAGATGGAGAAGTCTGGGTATTAGTGAAGGTAATGGATACGTGAAACCACACGTGGGATTAAACTTCACAGAACCACACATACATGCGCACAGGCACACATGTACACATGGGCACACACAGAGGCACATACAGGCACACACATGAGCACACACATATGCACGGGTGCACACGTACACACGGGCACACACATGGGCACACAAGTACACATAGGCACATATGTACGCACACGCACAAGCACACACATACGCACGGGCACACGCACAGGCACATACGCACACACCAATGCAGATTTTAAAAACCGTGAAACTGAAAATCCATAGTGTACTTGGCAGGACTGTCTCTGCTGGTTTCATGGTTCCAGTATTTTCCCGGGATCATATAAGACGTCACCACTGGGGGCAGCTGGGGGAACGGGGCCTGGGACTCTATGTACTATTTCTGCAACTTCCTGGACATCTATAATTATATTAAAAATAAATATTTAAAAACCCAAAGAGAAAGATCTGATTAACAATGGATTAAGAGAGAAACTTTTGGAAAAACTAGTAGAACCTCAGGTTCCCCCTGCAAAAATATGCCCCTGTGACACTGGAAGATTGGCACCGGAAAATCAAAGGGCCAGAGAGAGGAGTGTGTCACTCGTGTGCACTTTATCAGAAGTAAACTATGCCAGCACTGCCCCCAAACACTTGACGATTCGTTTAGTCTAAGGATCTGCACGTAGTCGCGATGGTAAATGCAACCGCGTGAACCGTAGGGTAAATGGTTCACTTGAGAGATAAAGTCCTTGTTGCGTCTCTTCAAGCGTTGCTTCGTATTCTGGCACTTGACTTGTATGGATCTGCTGCCCAGGGCATCTTTGATCTCATAGGCTCAGGGCAGCTCAGAGCTCCAGGAACTGGGCGTGTTCCAGCCTGGGCTGCCGTAGCAGCACATCATGAACTGGGTGGCTCAGACTACAGAGATTTGTTCCTCTCAGACCTGGAGGCTGGGAGTCCAGACTAGGATGCCAGCATGGTGAGCTGGTGACAGCTTTCTTCCCGGTGTGCAGGCAGCCACTTTCTATGTCCTGCCAACACACACACACACACACACACACACACACACACACACACACACCACACAGGGTTCTGGTCCCTTCTCACAAGGACACTAATCCCACCACCTCATCCAAACTCAGTCACCTCAAAAGGCCCCCCTCTAAATGCTATCGAACTGGGGATCAGGGCCCCAACATTAAACTCCTGGGGATGACGTTTAGTCGGCAACACGTGGCCAAAGAAAAGGAGGACTGAGGCAGTTTCCTAAAGCAGACACAGCCCACATTTTCTCCTCTTCTAAGACCTTCCCCTGGGACCCAGGACCAACCCCCACTCAAAACCTGGGATGTGGGACTTCCAGGACTAGCCCGAATGGAGATCAAAGATGCTCTGAGCCCAGAGAAACCAGATCTCATGCTTGGTGGGTAGGAGTGTAAAATGGTACAGCCCCTCTGGGAAATAGCTTGGCAGTTTCTTTAAAAACTAAACACTTACCATATGATCCAGCAATTGTGCTCCTGGGCTTTTATCCCAGATAAATGAAAACTGAGGTTCACAGGAAACCTGGACATGAATGTTCATAGCAGCTTTCTTCATAATAGGCACAAGCTGGAAACCCCAGATGGGCCGCAAGTGAAAGATTAAACAAGCCGCGGAGCCTCTGCACCGTGGGGCACCACGCGGTGACTAAAAAGGGAGTAACACACACAGCTGGGTGGGTCTTGAGGGCACGGCTTCGAACATGTGACTTTCGGGGGAAGCTGGAAAATGCGCACTGAGTTTCTCTCTGTGTTATCTTTGCAACCTCCTATATAAATATACAATTGTTTCAAAATAAAAACGTAAAAGAGAAATACGGACTGACGTCTGTGGTCTTCTACACAGCAAACCTTCCCAGCGGCAGAGTCCTGCAAAGATCAGAGGATTTTCTGGGAGGCCTGGGCACAAAGAACAAGCCGGCTCAGGGGACCAGTGCCAAGTTCAGGGCCATGCCTGCGTGTACCAGGCACACGGGCTGGTCCCTCTGCCTGACAGCCCTTTCCCTTTCCTGCTAAGCCCTTTCATGTCAGTCTACAAATACATCTTATTCTCTCCATGAATTCTCTGAAGATGCAGACCCCTCTCGCACACTCTAAAACATACCCACATCTAAGCAGTAAACACAGCTGTCTTTAGCAACCAGTGCTCACAGAGGTGGGCACATAACACATCAAAATCAGGGAGCAGGAAAGGCTTCCTGGAGGAGGTGACATCCAAATCGAGAGCCAAAAAATAAACAGGAGAAAGAGGTAAAGAAGAGGGGTCCGATGTCCCAGGCAGAGGGAACAGCAAGGGCAAGAGCTCAGAGGAGGTGAGTTTGTGGATTGACCAGCAGCCTTGCCTAGAGTCTAAAAGACCTGAAGAGGTGACATCACCAAGATGGCAGTGAAAGTTGTTCCCCAAAGTTCTCGGAACCCACTGTGAACATCCTAGGACCCGGGGCTGGGGACGAAGCGCCCAGAGGTCTCTGCACCACAAGCTGCTGCAGAATGATGGGAGGGCAACAGCACAGTGACCACTGTCCCCCCTCCCCTTTCCTAGGCCTGGCCCAGCACATCACTGAGCTCTCCTCTGAGTCTGAGGTTTCTCCAGGGAAAATAGCCAAGGTGGACATCCAACTCAGCTGCACTATAGGTCACCTCTTGGAACCCCCCACTCTGGTCTTGAACCATGGGGGGTGCAGGAGAAGCTGTGGGGCTTGACTACTGCGAACAGCACAGAGCTGGGGAGCGGTAGCTGGGCTTGCATCAGCTGGCATGGGGTCTGGGCAAGTTCTATCTGCAGCGGCCAAGGAGGCATCCTAGCTGTGGCTTTACTCATCTGCAGAACCAAGAGGGTGGCACAGGTTGACCAGGGACCTGGTCAGAGGCACAGGGCTGCCCAATTGCTGGTCTATCTCTGGAACCTTGTCTGGGGGTCCCTTGCTGCCCCCACCACTGATAGCTCCCCCCACCCAACCGGAAGCCAGGCTGGGACACTCGGACACCGGACAGCCCAGCGACCCCACCCTGGACGCGGGCAGGAACGGTCGTCTGCAGAGCCCAGACAGCGGCCCCTTCAACCGGGAAACCTGGGGCACGGTGGGCTTAATCCAGACCACAGACGCTGGTCACCATCAGCCATGTGGATGGCGAAGCTCATCTACAGCTCTGCTCGTTGCTGATACAGCCTTCGTGCCCCAGCCAGGAACACTACCCAGAGCCCGCGGGGGTGGACCCAACAGCCTACTTACTATGTACCTGGCACAGGGGGAGCACAGCCCCTGGCTTTCCCACCTGCGGAGCAAGGCGAGAGGCCCCATCTGTCCAGGGAACTCAGACAAACAGTCCTGCCTGGTTCGGGTCCCCTTTGCAGGTATGGGGACCAGTCCTGCTGCCAGGGGACAGAGAAGCTAATCCACAGCCCCTCCCACTGCTGCATATAGTCCCCAGTCCCACCAGAAAGGGAGGAGACCAGAGACCCAGGCACCTGCAGAGCCCACCCACCAGGCTTCCTGGGCAGGGATCCCAGCTGCAGTTCCTTCGAGCTCCTTAGCCAGCGTCACAGCCCCCAGGCTGGCCTCAGGGCCCAGGCACTGGCCTCACCCAGAGAGAAGGCCTGAGAGCGGAAAAGCGTGTGTTGCATACAAGGGAACCCCTAAAACCATCAGTGGATTTCTCAATGGCAACTTCAGACCAGAAGACAGTGAGACAATATATTCAAAATATTGAAAGAAAAAAAGTTGTTAGGCAAGAATTCTGCATCTGGCAAGGTCATCCTTCGGAAATGAAGGCGAGAGAGATTCCACTGAGCAAAGGGCCGTCAGTGGCTTCGTCAAGGACCTGCATTCGGAGACACACTACAGGGAGGTCTTGGGGTGGAAGTAAAATGACACTAATTAATGTGGTGAATTCACAGAAAGGTAGCATCAAGGTAGTAGAAGGCAGTGGTAAAGTTGGTGGAAGTTAGATTCTGTAACAAGGTAACGCTGGTCCATAACTGACACACAACCAGTTCAAACATAAAAAACAAAGGAGGTAAAAGTAACCATAATCACCACACTCTGTCAGCAGTTACACAAAATACAAAATTTGTGAAGTGAAACATGGGTAGCTGATTTGTATTGGGGAGCAGAAGGAAAGGTGTAAAGTCTGGGAACGCAGTCAAAGTTGTCAACAGTTTAAAACAGGGCATCGTCATTTTAGGGTACTTATGTGAGCCTCACGGGGAGCTCCAAGAAATTACCTACTAGAACAGGGGGAAGCCAAAGGCACCGAAACACCAGAAAGACAGCAGGACAGGAAGCAAGGAGGAGCGAACCCCAAACAGACAGAAAATGATGAACAAAGGGCAATAGTGAGTTTTTACCTTATTGAGATTTCTTTAAGCGAGAATGACCCAGAACAGGGGACCGTTTGATGGGGAAGAAGAGCCAGCAGCCCTCGTAGCCATGCTCATGGGTAGGGGGCTTTGTCTTGGGGCTGTGGGGAGCCATGGGAGGCTGCCGAGCAGAGGGGTCTAGCCTTTCGGTGGCTGGGGTGCTTCTCTTAGCGTGGAGTTCATGCATCTCTGGCTGCCTCCAGGCTCCCATCGCCTCAGCCTCTGGCGTCATGGTCCTCCTGCCTGCTGACACCTTTCTCCCCAGAGGACGCCTTCTTGTCCTCCGAAGACTGGCCTCCTCGGCGACTTCCCCACTAGCCTTCTGCAGGGTCCCCTCCAGCCCACTCTGGCCTTCCCCAGTTCTGACTCCACAGAATTAAAGGAGTCTGGTTCTGGCTCCGTACCCCCACCCAATCTGGGCACCTCATGAAAGCTAGGCCCGAGGCCCCAGTGTTAACTAGCAAGAAGGGCACGGGAGGCACCATGGTGTCCCTTACATATAGAAGTGACTGAGCGAAAGTGTGAGTTTTATCCAGTGAGGGCCCAGGAGGGGGGTGGTAGCTGTGTGGCCTTGCTCACAGCCCTTCACTTCTCCGAGCCTCAGAGCATGGAGAAGGCCTGCCAATCAGGCCTCTGTGTAGGAGGGGTCAGTGAACGTTGTTTGCATGGAGCCAGAATACACACTTTAGACACTGCGGTCTCTGCCAGCAAAGGCAGCTGCTCAGCTGACAGTTGTGAAACACAGACATCAGGAAAACCAATGGGTGTGGCCACATTTCAATAAAACTTTATCGATGACACAGAAATTTACATTCCATACAATTATCATGTGTGGCGAGATGCTTGTCTTCTTTTGACTTAAAAAAAATCCATTAAGAAATGTAAAAACATTTGTAGTCTGCAGGCTGTATTAAAACGAAAAACAAAAAACACGAAAGAAAAAAACAGGCAGAGGGCTGGCGTCCGCCAGTGTTTGGTCCACAAATTTAGGGTGCTGAAACCCAGGACACATTCATACACATATGAGCCAAACCATTCAACTCATACTCAAGTTTAGAGCACTGATCTGTATTTGTGTTCTAACTCGATTTTTAAGAGCATTGGGAGAGAACAATAAGGTAAGTTTAGAAAACGAATGAGGAGCCCAGCCAGATTCCATCAGAACTGAGATTTGTCTCTGGGAGAACACTCGAAGTGGGGTGTGTCCTTCGAGGGGCACGCAGACACCTAGCATCACACCAACCAGGGTTGTAAGAGGCCCTCCAGATGTGTGGGGTCTTAGTCCCAAGAGGAGGGGCCAGGCTGGGAAGCGGGGAAGGTGCAGGAGGTGAGGAGGCACATTAGTGTTGTTCATAGAGTTCAGTGGCGATCCAGCATCATATTTGTGCAAAAAGTCCTGCAGCTAACGTGAATTCAGATCCAAGAGAACAGTAAGCGTGCGTCCACACAAAGACTTGCACAGGGAAAGGACTGTGCTCGCCACTACGGGGATGAAGCTGGAGACCCTGATGCGCAGTGAGAAGCCAGTCGCAGGGGCCATGTGGTATGTGATTCTGTTTACATGACACGCCCAGAACAGGAAAGTCCACAGAGACAGGAAATGCAACAGCTGTTGTCAGGGTCTGGGGGAGGGGATGGGGAGGGACAGCTGCTTCTTTTGGAGTGACACAGGGACAGGGCTTCTTTTGGAGTGACGGAAATATTCCAGAGCTAGATACAGGTGATGGTCGCACAGCCCTGTGAATATAGTAAAAGCCTCTGAATTTAGACACTTGAAAACGTAGCACTTTCTGGTATGTGACTTATAGCCCCAATATATTTTTTTAAAGAATGCAAAACATAAACATAGGACAAAAAAATCTTTTAAAAGAAAATGGTGAAATCTGAACAAAGCTTGTTCCTGAGCCTCTGCTGAAGGGCTGGGGTTGTGGGAGGAGGGAGTGCAGGGACTTCTTGGTACTATTTTTTTGCCACTTCCTGTGAATCTTAAGCTATTTCAAAGTAAAAAATAATAAAAGATTCAGTCAGGCCTGCTGAACCCAGGGCCTGCGTGGACACCCAAAGGATGAACAGCCAAGGATGACCAAGAACCAGGGTGCCGAGTGGTCCCCAGGCCACTGTCTCACCTCACGAAACTCTCCCCGCAACCAGAAACGGGACCCCTTAAAACGAAAACGCCCAGACACGCAGCAAACACCTTCGAATCGGATGGTGCACACGGCACGAGATTATTAGTTTTCTGTAAGATTTGATTAAATTAATTAGTCCCCAAATACCAGCCTATTCAGGCAAGCAAAGGCAAACAGATAAATCCCAGCCCAGCCTCGCTTCATCTTTTAAAGGCAATTAACTCTTAGTTATTAGCTTTTAATTAGGGAGTAATAATGGCCTCATTAATACACTTTATTATCTTGTCACCAGGCAGCTGTTCCGAACAGACTCCAATATCAGATGGCCGTGGCCCTGGTGTCCGCTGCACTCACTCCAGCCGAGGCCGAGCTTCTGGGGCTGCCCTCGGCTCCCCCTCCAGGGTGCAGGGCTCAGCCCCCAGCCTTGCCTCGTTCCAGTGCTGTGGCCCTTCCACTCCTGTTCCTGGACTGGCCCTAACGTTTCCAAGCTCGGCACCCCCCAGTGCTCCCATTGCTCCCTCAGCAAAGTGACAGAGGCAGAGAGCTTTCCCAGGTCACTGGCCCCGTCACCTCCTGTCCCCAGCCTTCTCTCGCCCTGTTCCAGCCGCGCTGGTTGCCAGCAATGCCCCTGGCATTTGTGTCTCCTCTGCTCTATGGTTCACTGCAATGACTGTCATTGTGATGTTCTTTAGAAGTGCCCCACACTGGACACTGCCCACGGGAGAAGGTTTTGTGAGAAGGAGTGAAATCCGAGGCCAAAAGCTCACAAAACACATCCTCAAACAGCCATGGGCATGAACGAGTCCACAGCGGCTGTACTGTCAATCACCAAATGTCTGTCAGCTAGCAAGGATACTGAATGAACCGTGGTCTGGCCCAGAGCCGGAACACTACACGGCAAGGAAAAAGGAAACGAAATGACAAGGGTAGATCTCAAATGTGTCGTGCTGAGGGGAGGAAGCCATACACGAATGGCACTGAAATCTGGAGCATGAATATTTAATGAGATGAAAAATATCCATAGTGTAAGGTTAAGTTCCAGGCGGTTCACAAAAACAGCCGTGACTGGAAGCCCTCCCAGCAGCGCCAGTCTCAGCCGTGGACTGAACGCTATATCCTTTCCAGAGTTCCCATGTTTGATCCCACCCATTGGTGTGATGGTGTGAGGAGGTGGGGCCCTTGGTGACTAGGTCATGAGGTGGAGCGAGTGCCCTTATAGAAAAGACCCCAGAGAGCTCCCTCACCCCTTCTGCCATGAGGACACAGAGAAGAGGACCCTCGCTGGCACCAGATCTGCCGGCACCTCAGTTCAGGCTTCCAGCCTCCAGAACCGATGCAGGCAGCTGAGAAACAGCAGGTTCTCAAATGATGTCATTCCTCAATGTCATTTCACTATAACGCTGATGAGAGGCCACAGGAACTTAACTCTTGTTTATACCAATGAGCCGTTTCGCTTAAAGTTGCAGAACCTTTTGATGACCTCAGCAAGCTTGGCGTAAGCGCCTTTCATTGATAAGCTGCCGGGTAAATACACGACTGGAAGCATGCTGTACATGTGAGTCCTGCTGCAGGCTGGCCTGGACAGGAATCGGAGCCTCTCCATGCCAGGCATGTGGAACACTGGCAAATGCTAAGAAGCATGTGGATGCCAAGGACAGTGACCAGGTGGCATTTACCGAGCCTCGAACTGTGTTTCCGGTGAGCCGACGGTCAGGAGGTGCTTAAAGGATGACATGGGGCCACTAGCCATCTGAGCTGCCAAAAATATAACAGAACATCCGGAGCGATGCTTTTCAGACAAAACACAGTGACCTCCAGGTTCACCCAAATGTGTTTATCTCACTCCTGCACTTCAGAAAAATAATGCATTTTCGGTATGGGATAGACAGACTCAGCTGCTGGTAAGTGAAGTAGAACCTAGCCGTGGAGGCTCCACTCTACACTGCGCCACCGCGAAAACTGGATGTCAGCAGTGCGGGCACCAGCTCATCCCAGCTTGCCAGGGTCAACTGTTAGATTTTCAGGAACTTTGCAAACTGCTTGTTGAAAAGCTGTGATGAAAAATAAAATTACATAAACTTACAATTAGATAAATTCTATTAAAACAAAAGTAATAAAATGTCGAGCTGTCACTCGTGAATTACATATTGTCATCATATCCAGTAGCTACACTCTCACAGTATTTGTGTTTATCATTTGGTGGATCCCCGCTTCTCTTTCATTCTGCACTGGGTGACATGTTGGTAGCTTGAAATCGGCCATGGTGGGAGTATTTACACCAAGGAAATAGGAAAACACTACCAAGCCAACGGATGAATGGATGATGTCAGGAGCATCACTCAACCTCGCTCTTGTGATTGTAAGATGGCTGCTGTGGCTCCAGCCATCACACCCACATTCCACATGGGAGGAAGTAAGAGGAATGGCAAAGGTGCTGCACTAGCCCTGACTGTCCTTTCCATGAAGAAATATAAAATTTCCCCGGCATCTCCCAGCAACCTATATCTCCTTGCTCAGAACCACATCACATGACCGTGAGTAGATGTGAGGGAGTTTGGGAAGGCATCTGCCCTATTTAGTTGCTGAAAACTTCTCTTACAAGGGAGAAGGTCTTTATACTCAAGCATTGCTTTGTGAGCTGCAGGTGGCTTGAGGAAGCTGGGCTGGGTGGGTGCTTAAGGGCCACCAACTTGAGGGACAGCCAGTAGTAGCCACGGCCAGACAAGTATGAGGAGGCTTGTAAACTACAAATTCTATGCAGCTGCGTACAGCTAGCGATTCCTTCCTCCTGGGCACATAGCAACGAAGAAAATGAGGAACGTTACAGCAGCACCATCACCCTCTCCGGCTATGGAGGGAGCCGGGCAGCATTGACTTTGATCTCTGCCTGCAGGAGGATGCCGGCGTTCCTGGGAAAAGGCACTCGTCGCTCACTCGTGGTTTTGAAACGTGGGTTTTAAGATACCATTTTTTGGCACCAGCAATCACTCTGCCCACGTGGCCAGCTATTTTTTCAGACTGGGGGGCAGGGAGGCATTTGGCAACTCAAGCAGCCTGGGGCTGAGCCTTCAGGGCTGACATTCCTCACTCTGAGAACAAATTGCGGTTTCTTCAAGAAAACTGAGCTTTTGCAGAAATGGTTCCTGTCACCAGAAGTCTCATCCTGCGGTGACACATATGGCTTCCTTTTCCTGCTGGAGAACAAGGTGGGTGACTTACCGTAGGGTATATGTATTTAAACCATATCCAGCTGCTTTAGCAGACAGCAGTGTGGGATTCTTTGCAGCGTCAATGTGGCCAAAGCCAGGCTGCAGGGTGTTTGCCAGGGAAGTGGGGAGGCCCAGCATTCCAGCATGTGGGGAGTCAGCAATGACACTGGTCTCTGGCAAGACGCGTCTGCTTTTGCTGGGTCTGAGTGTGAACTGATGTTCGGTCACCAGTCATTTGCCACTGCTCTTAAGACACAGTAACTATGGGCTTGGTTTTTCTAATTTCACAGAATCAAAGAAGAGAAGCTTTGGCTTAGGTGTAGCCCCTGACCTACGACTTGGCAAGTAACACTGAGCTGGATGGAAGTAACATAGCAAAGAACATCAAATCAATGGGAGACGGTCATCGGGAACTTTTTAAATAATGTTTTGAGATGTTTTTGACAAAAGGCTTTTAATCCTATGAGGGCATGCAAACCCTGACCCATTATAAGAGGGATGAACTTTTGAACCACAACCAGATGTCGCTTTGCACCTATCCAGTAGACAGAGATCATGGGCTGGCTACAGCTTACAATCTGGAGGGAGTAGGGACATGGGAAGCCTCCGCTGTCACAAGGCGGGGCACACAGGTGTCAGGGGCTACCTGGCTGCGGGAATTAAAAGTAAAATTCCAGATGCTCCCACCCAACAACACCCTGCCCCTTTTTAAAGGAATCTATTCCAGAGAAACATGCACACGTGGGCACTGAGAAACCTGTTTGGCTGTGGCATTCTTCCTCACTGGGAACATGTGGGAATAACCTCAGTGTCCATCAATAGGGGATTGATTAAAATTACATACAGGGTCATTTTATGTGTAAAAGTGTAGATGCCCCTCCAGCTAGATATTCAACATCTCTTCTCCACCCTAACTACCCATTTTCAGGATCACAGGAACCTCCACGCTGCTGACCCCAAAGGATGGTCACTTCTCTGCTTCCACCGGGGTCCAGCCCCCATCATCGTTCTTTAGGACCAGTGTGCAGAACTCTCCACCCTGGTCCCACGCCTGGCTCCTACCCTTGCCCCGTCTATCCTCCCTCAGCAGCCACCAGGGGGCAGCCGTGAGCTGTTCCCGCTCTGCCACACAGAGCCCTTCAGGGCTCCCATGTCTGTCCGGGTGAAAGCCCAAGTCGTCCCTGAGACCCATGAGGTCCTGCACGACCTACCCTGTCCTCTCCCTGCCCTCTCCTCCTCCTTCCCTCCCCCTCGCTCCCTCTGCTCCAGCCACTGTCTCCTCCTCGCTGTTCCCCCAACATGCCAGGCTCAGTCCTGCCCCAGGCCCTTGCACGGGCTGTGCCTTCCACCTGGATTTCTCCTCCCCAGACATACATCTGACTCATGCCCTCACTTCCTTCAGGTCTTTGCTCCAATGTCACCTTGTCAGTGAAACTCTGAGCATCCTGTATAAAGCCATATCCCAGCCCCTAGCACCTCTCTCTCTCTCTCTCTCTCTCTCTCTCTCTCTCTCGCACCATTTACAATCTTCTGTCCTGCTCCATAATTTGTTTTTTTTCTCCCGTTCGCCTCTTGAGGTGCCATGAGCTCCTGGAAGGCGTTTTCTCCCCCGGTGCAGCCCAGGCTCCTGCAGCAAAGCCACGACAGCAAAGGCAGCCTGTCATTGTCATCATGGGCAGTCTGAACATAACCTCCTTTCTCCTCCTCCCTCCTACATTTATTAACCAGAATTCATCTGTAAGGAAGATCTGCCTCTCCTCACCGCCATTTATTAATTCAATTACTTATAGCAATTTGGACATTTACTTAACTCTACAGGTTGTAACTCAATGCTATCATTTATCTTGTTCAAATGCTTCCAGCTTTGGCCATTGGGCGTGGCTTGGGTTTGCATCCTGTGCCTGTTCTACAAATCTGTATCTTTTAGTGAGTATTTCCCATTTTCCAGCAACACGAGATGCTCAAAATCCATCTCATGTTTTCCCTGCCCCCGGCACAAAATTAATGATTTCTCCCTGGAGCTCTTGTTCCTGAGTTTGAAGAAAGGTCTTAAAAGTCAACATATGCCAGGTGTGGCTGCTGCTCCCGGGACATCATGGCACCCAGGTAAAAACACAGATCCACCTTCACTTCCCGTAATTAAGTGCTATCTGATGGTAGGTCTCCGTTTACAAATATATCAAACCTCGAATTAATATGGGCACTGATTCCCACCCAGCACAAGGTTCATTTCAACTTCCTGCCCCCTCGGCCTATTTGCAATTTCCTTCTCCGATTCCGAGGAACTTGGTTCTAGCATCTACAATTTATTTCCTTATTGGTTCAGCGTTTGCACCAAGTCACTGCTGAACAACGGCTGCTTGCTCCGCTGGGCCCAGCCGGGGCCAGGCCTCTGTGTCCCACCGACGGCTTCCAGAAACCCGTTTGCCAAAGCTGCATAGATTGGCACCTTTCTCCCTCTGCTTGGCTCACAGCTCAGCTGGTTTGCAGGCTCTCCTCTGCTCTCCATTCCAGGGTCCCTGCGACATCCTGGTTGACTTGAATTAGTTGTGGTTTAAGGAGTGTGAAATGAGACAAGGTGACATTGGAGCAAAGACCTGAAGGAAGTGAGGGCATGAGTCAGGTGTATGTCTTGGGAGAAATCCAGGTGGAAGGCACAGCCCATGCAAGGGCCTGGGGCAGGACTGAGCCTGGCATGTTGGGGGAACAGCGAGGAGGAGACAGTGGCTGGAGCAGAGGGAGCGAGGGGGAGGGAGGGAGGAGGTCTGCAGGCTGCCCCCTCCCATTTACCCTAGTTTGGAATGAATATCACTTTATCTGTAAAGGGTCAGATGCTCAACATCCAGCTTTTGGGGCCAGGTGCTCTCTGCTGCTACAGCTCAGCTCTGCTCATGTAAAGCAAAAGCCACCATAAATGATGCTAAAGTAATGAGTATGGCTATGTGCCAATAAAACTTTTATTTATAAATAGGAGTGGAGGGCCAGATTTGGCCTGAGGGCTTCAGGTTGCCAGGCCTTGCCCTAGGAGGATAGGGTACTCAACAGATGTGCCCTTGGCCCAAGTCTCTGATAGGCTGCCCCTTGAGGGGTGGGGTCCATTTAAACCATCACCTCCTTAGAAGCCTCCTACACAACAGGACCCTGCTCCTGCCCTTCTGGGCATGTGTCGAAGATGCTCGGAAGGTCCCTGCAGTTTCTGCCCTGCACCTGTTTCCCAAGCTCCGAACTCACGAAGCAATGGCTGCATCTCCCTTTGTTCAGCCATCAGCCTGGGTCCTGGCACAAGGCAACGGAGCGAGAGATAATCGCCACCTGGATAATGAACCAGACTCCAGTGCTGAGCACAGGGCCCTGTGCCCAGGGCGACACAGGCTCCACTGGCACCACATGGCTACACATTTGGGGCTCCGGCTCAGCGTCTCAGCCCTAGCTGCAGACCACGAGGGCCTGTCCCCAATAGCCTCCTCATTTTATAATATTTGGAGAACAGAGGAGAGGGTGGGCCATCTGCGGCCATGCTAAGACCACCTGAGTTTGCCGTCTACACCCCATCCTTCCTCCCTGGCGCCAAGGATGGAACGTGCACACCAAGCCCTGGGCAGGCTCAGAGGACACTGAACCATCTGAGCACGGGTGCGGAGGGCCCCTGTAGCCAATGGGGAACTGGTCCCGGTGCCATTAAGCTGGAGGCTGCGTCTCTGAAAAGGAGGCTGTAGAAGTGGGGGAGGTGGCTGAGGCTGGATGGAGATATCAACAGAGGAAGTCTCTGCTAGGACACCGTGGCCCCAGGATGTCCGCTCTGCAAAGGAAAACTCGAGGTGCAGAGGGTGCCCCCACCTCCCTCAAGGCAGAAGCCCACTTGCTCCCCACGGCCCGAGAGGTGAGGCCTTGCAAAGCCCCCCCACTCGCTCACTCTGCTCTGGCCACACAGCTACACCAGCCTCCTCACTGGTCCTCCTGCCTCAGGGCCTTTGCACAAACTGTCCCCGTTGTTCCCATGGCTCACTCTCATCTCTTTCAGGACTGTGTACAGCTGGGATACTGGCAATGGCACATCCTACCATGCTTGCCTGCTGCGTCCTTTGCGTCAGAGCTGGCATCCCACGCCTTTGACTTACCGTCTGCCTCTCCCACTGGCGTCAGCTCCCCCATGGCGGGGATCAGGACTGCCACATTGCTGCTGCTTCCCAGTCCTTGTTGTATGAGTGACATTCACGAATACCGGGGTCCAAGTCTCATCCCATGCCCAATGCATGCCCACCCTTCAGATGTCACAGGAACCAGGCAGAGGCTAAGAGGGCCATGGGGGAGGGAGGCCACGGGCTCTGGACAAGAGAGGGGTCAAAGACAGAAGGGACCTGCTGCCACACCACCTCTACCAGCAGCCTGTCACAGAGGGGTGCCTGAGATCCATGCAAACACAAGATATCTGCATCCAGCTCGGAAAGGAACTGTCCTCTACCCTGGAGGCTGGGGGCCAGGTTGAGGGGCACGTACGCCCAGCCTTGCCTGCTGTAGGGGGGCCCTGATCTGTTCCGTCTCAATGGTCACCCCTGGTGGGGAATGAAGCCCTGTCCCCCAGCACCGCTCAGAAATGAAGACACGCCGACACAGACCTGTAATTGCAGTGCTCACGAGCCTTTAATTCAGTATGAACCTAGAGGCAGGGGAATTAGGCAGAAATACAGCGCATCCTCAATCTTGGGTGGGAAAAAAAATGAGGGTGGGTGGGTTTTCGTTTTTGCACATAGACACAGATATATCTGTGGGGAAATGTGTCTCCCCTTTGCTGTGCCGCGGCCTATCTGCACAAGTCGCCCCATAACACCTGGGGGCGTGACCCAGAGACCCTGCCACGGGGCTGGTGACCCCTTAGACCCCTCGTACCCTGAGGGCTGCAGGGGTATCTGCCTGCTTTTTATTCTCTTTACAATATAAATAGCATTTCAAACTACATATGAACACAGTGACAGCACCACCAGGCAGGGGTGCTGCATGCAGAGGGAGACCCCCACATTTTGGCTGATTCCCCTCGGTACCTCCCAGCCCCGCCCACTCTGGGCCAGTGCCCCCTCCCCCCACCAAGAAAATGAAAGGTTCTCGGCTCATTTAACTTCTCTCCATTTTCCTTAAATAGTTCTCTCTGGCCTGGCAATTGTTACAACACTCTTTTTTTTTAATTTTTAAACTAATTTTTATACAAGCAAATTATGCTCCCGATCCCTCTGTAGGGAAGAGCAGGGGACGGGGATGGAGAGGGGAAGGCTGAGTGGGGCCACCTCCCGCCCAAGAGGCCTCTCTCCTCCCTCTTAGATTCTACCCAGACTTTGACAAGACAGGCCTCCTTCAAGATGGAAGCAGTGGCCATCTCTCTCACTCACCCTGTCCCAGACACATGAATCCACGTGTCAAACATGACACAGAATGCTGCCGTCCCCTCAGGGTCCCAGGAGGGACCTGCAACACAGGGCCACAGCCAAAGTAGGGGTTCTGGGAAGGCTGGGGGGACTGGCCTCACTAAGCATGAAACAATGGGATCTGGGCCGCCCAGCTGGCCCGACTCAGCTGCCTGTCCAACCCCCCTTGCCCGCTTGCCCCTGAGGTCACCAGCTTGTAGGGCTCCTTCCCCCTGAGCAGGCCGACAGAAGCCTGGGTGGCACAGGAGACATTCCGTCACCTGAGGCCTTGGCTGCAGAATGGTTCTCACAGGAGAAGAAGCAAAAGATGGAACAAATCAGAAGAGAGTGTTTATTTTGCAAAGGCTCACAGACAGGAGGGAGGCACCTAGACCTATGTGGCCAGCGCTGAGCCATCAAAGGGCACTGTCAGCCTCCTCCTGTCTCTTCTCCTGTCCGGTGCAAAGAAGAAGGGGGCTGGTAGGGACTAAGAAAGTGATGCCCGCTGCCCAGACCTTCATGAAGCCAGGGGGAGAGCGGAGGGACAGGGTGGAGTGATGGGCTGGCTGCTACTGGGCGCCCTGCCCGAGGCCCCGGCACCTCCTGGCCTCTCCACACCTGCCCACACACAGAGAGTAAGATTTCAAAACAACAACAAACGAACAAACAAAAAAAAAACGAGATGCTTCTGTCTCCCTCAGCACATTAAGTCTCGTTTCTGAGAAAAAGAACGTTTTGTTTCGTTTTTAAAGCCACAAATCTAGAAAACAACTTTGGGGTTTTTTTTCCTTTTGTTTTCCTTTTTTCTTGCATTTTTTTTTTAAACAATAGGTATTTATAGAAAGAACCTCACAAAGGTGATTTATGTACAGAAGTCACAATCTCAAAGGCTGCTCGGGAGGCAGGCAACGCAGTAGCACCTTTTCAAGAAGAGCTGACGTGGTTTACGAATCTGAGTGGTGGGAGGCGTGAGCCCCGCCCAGCCCCCCAGAGCCTGCGTGGCCCTGCTCCCTGAGTCTGGGGGCTGCGTGCCGGCGTCCTGCTCGCTCCTGTCCCCGCAGAGCATGGAGGTAGCCTCTGGGGGCCAGGGAGGCAAGGACAGAATTCACAGCAAGCAAACGCCAGGGCCCGCCGCCGCCTGCCTTGCTGGGCCAAGGGGTGGCCGGGAGGCCGCTGTCCTAGAAGGGGACCCCACGCCGGCATGGGGCCTGCAGAAGGCTCTCCACGAAGGCCAGGTAGTCTGGGTTCCGCCCTGCATCCTCGGTGGCATACGGGGCACCCACCCGCGGGCGCTTGGCGGCCTTCACTTCCTCTCCAGAGAAGACGCTGTCCTGCGGTGCCCCGGTGCTGAGTGACTGTGGGAAGCCAGGGAGCACATGCATTAGCTTCGGCCCCAAGTCTGGGTCCCCGATGCTATGCCGGACCTCCCCGCCCACCTGCCAGTGTGACAGACCCAGAGGGCGGGGCCTTGGAGGGGAAGGTACAATGCATGTGGTGCCTCCATGGGAGGGCTCAGTGCCCAAGGGCAGAGACCCCAGAGGGCTCTCCCGCGAGTACGGCCGACGCTCGTCCCACGCTCATGGTGGGCTGTTTGGACCAGGAAGGAGGCAGGTCGCACTAGACGCGAGGCCTGCTGGAGCCTTGATCTTGGACTTTCAGCCCCCAGAACTCTGAGAAATGACCTCTGTGGTTCACGCGGCCCAGTCTGTGTTCGGTTATAGCAGCTCAAATGCATGAAAACAGGGGCTCCCCTTGGACACGTGACTGAAGCAAATGCCCACCCTTCTGGGGGCCAAGGACACTGCCTCTCAGCCATGACCTTACAAGAGGGATAGCCAGTCACCAGAGACGGCCTCCCAGTGCCCCTCCCCTGGGTGGACCCCCGATACTGTGTGTCAGGCAGTCTCTACACGCTGATCATGGGTCCCCCGGGGGGGCAGGTGGTGGCCAGTCTGTCCCACAGACAGGTGGCCAGGGGATGGCCATGCCACAGGGAGGGGGCAGCCTACTCCTCTGCCTGGCAACCCATCCTCCCCAGGGGACCCAGCGTCGGAGGGCAACTGTGTCACCCCCGCCAGCTCTTGCTTTGAGCTCATTCACCCAAGGCTGGAGATGCCTGCTCCCCAAAATCTACTCTTTGGATTAACCAAGGGAGAAAGAGAATGGCCAGAAGGAAAGGTGGCTGCTACCCACCCCTGGGACCATTGTTCCCTTTGAAAGGGGAGCTTCGTACATGTGCTTCTCTACATGGCCAGCCCTGGAGCACAGATGTGTTCAGGCGCTGGTCGCTCAGGGCACAGGATGCACCATGGTGTGCCTAGTGGGGCTGGCTTGTGTGGGCTTGTCTTTTCCTCTCCAGGGTCACAGCAAGCCTGACCCTGCCCCTGCCGCGACCCAGGCCCAGGCCCACTCCCTGGGCACTGCCCTCAGCCGCCCCCAGCAGGAGACAAGGACACATGCAGAGGACTTGTTCGGTCACATACCAGCCGTGACCGGACCCTCTTGGGCAGCTCCTCGTCCAGGGTAAAGATGTCACTGCGCTTGACCGTCAGCTGGGACCCGTCCTCAAACTCTACCTGCAGAGCGGCAGTTCTCAGGGGCGGTGTCGTGGCACCGCTGGCTTGCCCCATCCTTGCCAAGGTCCCCCACCCACTGTTGCCAATGCTGGCCCACCGAGAGGGATGCTGGTCCTGGGGCGTCCCCACCTGCCAGCTCATATCCTCGCTCATTGAATAAGGGCAATGAGGGGAAAAGGGGTGTGATAAAAAGTGACAGAGGGTACTGGCACCATGAGAGAGAGCGCGGCGGCAGCCAACAGCTGTGGCTACTGGGATGTGGGCAAGTCTCCTAAGATGCCACGCCGGTAAATGACTTTCCTTCTGCAATCATGGGAAGAAACCGACAACTGCCTTCATTAAAGAAAAAAATCAGAGGCACTTACACCTGTACACTTAAAAATGGGTAGAATGGTAAATTTTACGTTATGTGTATTTTGCCACACACAAACAATCATGAAAACAGCTCTAACAGGCAAAGTTTCAGGCAACCAGAGGCCCTGTCACCTTAAAATGCAAGAAGCCCAGATCTTCTGCATTAGGCAGGCAAAGCTCAACCAGACCCCATGCACCTGTGGGTCCCTGCTACCGCACCCTGTGTCCCCACCTGGAAGACAGGGCCCCGCCTACCTGATAGATGTGACTGGTCACAGAGGAAATGAACTTGGCCTTGTAGATGTTACCATCAGTCCATCGGAGTTCAACAAACTCCCCTTCAGGCGGGGGACCCAGCCGGGTGCAGTCTCGGCTCTGTGGGGGTGGAAGGTGGCGGGGGTGAGGCGGAGGCCCCCGGGCAGTGGCCAGCCCTCCCCAGCCACAATGCCTGCGCTTCAACTGTGATGAGGCTCCTGCTTCAGCAAGGGGCCAGCAGTGCGCTCAGCCCAGGTGCTGGCGGCAGCTGTGCACACACAGGACTGGGGGCTTGGGGAGCGGGGTGGCTGTACTCCCTGGAGGCCGCCCTGGCTATCAGCTCACCTAGACTGATAGTACCTTCTGCTCTGTTTCTGCAGAAACAGGTGGTGCTTCCCTTGCAGGGGACCTGTCCAGCAGGGCCACAAGGGACTTGTGTGAGGGACTGGGCCATCTCCCAGCTGCCTAGCAGCAGCTGCCATTCCACACCTGCCCACAACTCACAGTGATGCTCTCTGGGTACAGGTTGTCGCTATAGGACCCATCATCAAAGTTCACTTCATAGAAGGTCTGCGTGGTGGTGCCAATGACGCGGCACCGGTAGTAAAGCCCATTGCGATTCTTGGTGATGACCACCTGGCCCAAGGACACCGCCCTCAGGAACTGGACCTGAGGCAGAGGGAAGAGGGATGCGTCAGCATGTGGGCAGCGGGAACAGGGAGCAGGGCTGGGGACTCATGGTGTGGGTCCCGAGCAGCGGGAGCAGGGGGCAGGACTGGGGACTCACGGTGTGGGCCCCGGCCTTGTGCTTGAAGCAGGTGATAGAGACGACGTAGGGCCAGTCATCTGGCTCCATGAGTACGCCAGCGGCGTGCGCACAGGTCACATGGAAGGACGTGGAGCAGTGCTCACAGGAGCACTGAATACAGGCACCAACGACCTTCTTCATCCGTTTCCGGCAGTACACGCATTTCTGGGGGGCAAAGAAAGGAAACGTGGATCTGGCCGGTGACTGACCTGGGCACTGTGAGCCCCTACTGGACCCCCAGGACTGTTTCCTGGGAGTGACCCCTTAAACCTGGGGCTGGGAAGCACCCTGGGAAGGGCCTGAGGAGTCTGCTAGACCAGGAATCTTGACTGCAATGAAGATCCCCCAAACCGCCCTGGGCTGGGTCTCTAGGCCCACCACTTCAGCCTGTGGCTCTCCCCAACCCCTAGGAATGCTTCCAGGATTCTTCTAGACCCAGCTCCTCTGCAGAGCTGCTGAAGAACCACACACCAGAATATCACTCAGCCACGAAGTGGGGAGGTGCCGACCTTCACTGCAGTGTGGATGGACTCAGTGAGAGAAGCCAGACACGGGCCACATGATGTGTGAGTCCATTTATGTGAAACATCCAGAACAGGCACGTACACAGAGACAAGAAGTGGATGAGTGGGTGTCAGGGGCTTGGGAGGGGAATGAGGGTGACTGCTGATGGAGATCGGGCTTCTTTCTGGAGTGGTGGAATAGTTTCAGAATAAGATAGAAGTGATAGTTACCTAATTTTGAATATACAAAAAATGACTAAGATGCTCACTTTGAAATGGCAAACGCTGCCTCGATTCTGAGTACAGGCACTGCAGACCAGCCTCCAGTGTAAGAAGAATCATCCATGTCAGGACTTTCACCCCTTGAGGGGATCCACATGACAGGAAGGCCCCATTGCCCAGGGCGACCTGCTCTTGTGGCATCAGCATCCAGGGCCACCCCCACCCCTCCAGCTCAGCTGTCGCCAGGCCCACCACATTCGTCACTCTGAGCATTTAATAAGCGGCCTTTATTGCTCTGTAAACCATGTTCAAAAGCCAAATAGGTACAGTGGTGAAGGGCGCTGCAGAAGCCGCTGAACTCATCGATGGCAATGAGAGCTCATTACTAAACTGTTAATACCTAACTCTCCCACTGGCCTGCAGGGCAGGCACCGACACATGTGCTCTGGACAGCGTGAGCCCTTGATCCTGGCCTCTGAGAGTAGAGGCGTGCACAGGGGCCCCAAAGACCTGGAGAGGGTGGTCCCTTGAGGCCAGCAGGGCATGCGGTCTCGCACATGTCACCTACCCCACCACTGAGGCTCAGGAGAAAGCCAACAGCCAGGCCTGATGCTCAGCACAATTCATTTCCCACGTGGCTGGCAGCTTATTGTTCTGAGTTTCTGCATTATGAGTAATGTGGGCCAGGCCCTCACTGT
Source organism: Macroglossus sobrinus (assembly GCA_004027375.1). NCBI lineage: Eukaryota > Metazoa > Chordata > Mammalia > Chiroptera > Pteropodidae > Macroglossus > Macroglossus sobrinus. The sequence goes on from PVKZ01001193.1 coordinate 284,651, forward strand.
ACCATTTGTCAGGATACCAGTCAGTGCAGGGCCCATCTTGTGTATGTTTTTTCTAGGACCCATTCCAGCCTGGTGCGAGGGGTGAGCGCAAGGCTCAGGCCACCAGACAGATGGGGCCAGCCCCACTCACCTGGAGCCCGTGGCCAGGGAGTCCTGAGGATAGATGAATGGACCATAACCAAAAAGGACTGGCCCCAAGCCTGTGGCCTGTGTGTGACCCTGGGAAAGTGGGCTGACAGCTGGGCAAGCGGGAGTTAACCGCTGGCTTCCTTACACGGCCCCATTAGGTAGTACAAACAAGCCTCATGTAAAAGGATTTTTATTTCATCGTTACAAGTGCAGGTAATGAAGAGGCTGCAAACTGGAAATGTCAGATGATCCATAAAACGTCTGGAGAGAGGATGGATCATGGCTGTGCCGCACCGTCACTCCGCCTGAATGATGAAGCCTTTTACGGCTGCAATCTCCTACAGGCTGCCAGCCTCTTCCTGACCATCTATCTGCGCCTGGCTGGGCTGGCACCAGCCGCCTAGTGGTCCATGGCCAAGGCACCAGTCCCTCACAGGTTCCTGCGGATGACCGCTCAGCCATGCCTGGTGGTACCATAGCTGTGGGCTCTAGGTGGGCGTCTCTGTCCCTTCTTACCATAAGGCTTCCTCCTACCAGGCCACTGCCACAGCCCCATTTTTCTGCTTCCCGCCCTTGGTGGGTCTGCAGGCAGGTCTACACCCCAGCACCGCCCAAGCAGCTGAGAAACAAACCGTCTAGGAAAGGCGGCCAGGATGTTGTCAAGCACCCTGGCCAAGGGCCCAGACACCTGGCCACACCGCCCCTGCGATGCACGCCAACTGAGCTCCAGAGCTATCCACACCACACCCATGGTGAGTGACACTGTACTGTCAACTTAACAATCTGTTCAGAGATATGACCTCATGCTAAGAGCTTTTATCACAAGTATTTGAGACAGGCCAGGGGATAATGAGAAAAGTGCAGGACAGAGGTGGCGACTCGCCACTGGTTCACATGCAAAGTGCAAAGGACATCACCACACAGGGACTGGGGGGCCAGGAGCCCACTGTGCCCGTAAGGGGGACCTCTGCGCCTTCTGACTTTGGTACCTTTGGGACCTATTCAAGAAGTATCAGGTTTGGCGCAGCTGAAATCAGTGGCATCTGGCTCCCTGGCATGACCCTCCGTTCACAGGGCAGGACCCCAGGGGACCTACCAGCTTCCACCGCTGCTCAGGGATGGCACTGATGTCTACAGGGTGGCGCTCCATTACGTTTAGGAACCGCACTTCGGGGACCGCGATGGCACAGATCACGTGTATCCACCTGGGGAGGGGTAGGGTCAGGGATCAGGAGTCACCTCCCTGTATAGGCACTGCCCTTGTCTGCATGCTGCTGCCAGCTGGTCAGGGTTTATGGGACCGCAGGGAACAATCTAGGTACTTGTTTGGCCCTCCTGCCTGCCGAGATCGAGGCCCTGGGATTGACTGGGACCCCTCTACCCACCTCCTATCGGTTGTCATCTGCAGGGCTCCTCCCCGGAGGTTGCACAGGCAGCACTCCTACAGGGACCAGATACACACACAGTGAGTGGGGCTCAGGGCAGAGCTGTCCCCACGTTGTTCCGGGGCCTCCTCTGGCCCTTGCCCGCAGTCCTTACATTTCAAACTAGGGGAAGGGTCGGGCCGGGAGTGCATTGGGCTCCACCCCCTCACTGCTGAGGTGACTAAACCAAGACCCAGGGAGGCAGGGCCGCCAGCCCAAGGTCCCCTTTCAGGATGGGCAAGCCGGTCCTGAATGGGGCATAGGCCTGGTTCCCCACGGGGCTGGCGGCTCTCAGAGCACCACCCCAGCCACAGGGGTGAGTTACCGCGGTCCAGGCGTGGGCTGCACACCGGGAACACGTCCAGCCTTCGTTGACCAGCTCTGGGCGGATGCCATAGCAGCCTGAACGACAGCAGAGGGAGGCATCAGTGACTGTACTGCCCACAGTGTCAGGGACCCCTGGAGTCCAGCCCGGCACAGAGGAAACTGCTTCCACCACCCTCTCCACCTCAACCCAGGCTGCAGCCCATGCATGCGAGAAAGGGCTGGAAGCAGAGGCTGAGAGGGCGGCAAGGCCCCCCCCCCTTGCAGAAGCTCCCACCAGCCCGCTCAGCCCAGGCCCCTGGCCGTCACCCCCAGGGTCTGCTGAGCTAGGACCCTGGGAAAGTAACCATCAAGTTCTGTGGGGTGCAAAGTGGGCCTTGAGGACACAGGACTTTGGAGCGGTGCAGCTGGGTGGCCAACCAAGTGCCTGGCAAAACTGCTACTTCTGAAACCATGTCAGGGGTTCTGAATCATCAAGTTGGTTTGCTGTGGAATGTGGTCACGATTCAGAAATGGGGAGAGGGCACAGGGAAGTGGGGTGAAGGGAGGGCCATTCCCAGAGTGAGAGTCTCGGCCTTGCCCTGAGGTCACTGCCCAGCAGGGCAGCAGAAAGGTGGCTCTGTCCTCACAGAGGCCCCAGTGACAGCAAGGTGTTCCATCTGATGGGACACTCAGTTAAGGTCAGGGATGGAGAGGGGAAGGTGGCTGGCTCATGGAGGAAGCGGAGGCTCCGCTTCCTTCCAGCAGCAGGTACCTGGGAGATGCCTCTGTGCTGAGCCTCTGCCGCCCCAGCTCAGTGGGTGAGGTCTTGGCCATGCCCTCGACCACAGGCCCTTTCAGAGCAGCCCCCAGGGGACTGCTCAGGAGCATGTCCTAAGCCAGACCCACAGGGCCAAGCCAACAGGCTCCCAAGACAGGAGATAAAATGAGCCCAGGGCAGCCCTGTGGCGACGGCAGGGGACAGAGGTTGGGGGACAGAGGTTGGGGCTGCATCCCTCTGTGGGGCGTATGGCATGCAGAGCTCCAGGTCCTGGAACGGCTGCTCCTGGGAGCTCAGTCTCTGGTCATTGCCCTCCTTGATCCCGAGAAAGGGACAGATGGCCATTCTGTCCCAAGGTCACGGTTCGGGCTCCAGGGTCTGAGGGAGGGTGAGCACTGGCAGCAGAGATAAACAGGGCCCTGGACCGCTCCAGAACTTCACCTTCACCACCAACGTTAAAATCACCCTAGTGGCTGATGGGAACCTTCTCCCTGCCTGCTGCCTCCTAGGCCTCGGAGGGCACAAGTGTTGGGAAGGAGACCACCGGGAAGGCCTGCCTCGCCTGGGGAAAGGGTGGCCCGTCTGTCCCTGCAGGCCAAAACCTGGCTCCATGACACCAGGTTCTACAACAGCCCAGAGGGAAGGGCTCCCTGAACACAGACACGAGGGCAGGCAGGAGTCCCTGTGTAATAAGAGGGGCTGCCCGCCGCAGACCCCACAGCCCTGCGCCCATGCGCAAGCCTTCCCTCAGCCTGGCCCACTTCGTCGTGGACCCGCACTCACTGGCGTGGACCTGCAGGCAGCACTTGGCACAGGCAATCAGCAGGCTGGTCCCATCATCGCCGATGTAGGAGTTGGCAGGCAGTGGCTCTGTGTTCTCGGCGCTGGAGGTAAAGCACATCTCAGGGATCAGCGGCCGTGTCTTCTGTCCGCTTTTGGAAGGCGGTGTGGAGGGGCCCTCCCCAAGCGAGGACAGGGGAGCCTCCTTCTCGGTCTGCAGAGACTGCAAAAGAGGGCGCCTGCGGTGAAGAGGGCAGCTAGGGGCCACCTGACATTGCTGCAGCAGGCCATGTGGGGCCTTCCTTGCCACTACCCTCTGCCCGCCCCTGCTGCAGCTTCCACCCGCAACCCCAGCCCTGGCCTGCTGCTTGCCTCCGACCTCCTGCCTCCCTTGCCCTGCCCTGCCCTGCCCACACTGGCACCTCCTACCAGGACACCTGACCCTGCCCCATGCTCCCAGCCTATGCCCCAGACACGAACCTCAGACCTCAGGGCAGCTCAGCTAACATGTGGGAAGCACCAGGCATTAGGCTAGGAGCAGGGGACCCGAAAGAGCAAGAGAGACCCGGCCCTGTCCTCCAGAAACTCAGCATCCAGGGGCCGAGGGACACAGAAGCAGGGGCAAAAGCCAAGGAGGGTGGGGGAGCGTCTCAGACCCAGGCTGGGGACAGCAGGTCTGAGAAGGCCTCCTGGAAGAGGTGGCAGATGAGCAGACTCAAAAAATGAATCGAAATCTGTCAGCAAAGTAGAGGGCTGGCTGGGTGGGTGGGATAAGCTGGGGACATCACAGGGCAAACTACTGCTATGTGGAAGAGAGGAGGTCACAGCTGAGGAAGGCTGTGGGGTGCGCAGCCAGGACATGAGTCTCTGACCAGGGAGTGCATGGCTGGAGTGGCCTCCCAAACACCTGTTCTGGCCACGATGGGGCGCCGACAGGAAGGCAGGCAGTGGCCAGGGGTGAGGGGTGGGGTGGAAGGGAGAGAGTGGCCTAAAACGAGCTTAAGAGGGAGATCAGGCAGGACCTGGTGGCTGACAGCAAAGGGCTGAGTGCAGGGAGAGGCCAGGTTCCCTGCCTGGGACCCACGGGACAAAGGCATGCCCAGCCCAGCCTGGAGAAAGTCCGGCACGCTGGGCGCCCAGCTCAGTGTTGGTGTCCTAGCTGGGCCACACAGGTCTGTGCTTGGCCCCAGCCTGCCTCTGGGACTCAGCTGGTCACCAGCAACCCCCTCAGCCCGCAGGCTGTGCCATGCTAAGGAGCTTTCAGAGGGACAGTGGTCTGTGACACCTTGGCACCGTCCCCCAGATGCCATTTTTATGTCCACTGACAAGTCCCTGTCAGATAAAACAAAGAAACTGGGCCTTGTCCCTCTGGCACAAGCTGCACCAGTGGCTTCCACCTGTCACACTGTGGCTATCTGGCCCCCCCTGTCCCACCCCTGTTCTCAGCTGATCCCACTGTGGTTCCTTCAGCAAACGGGTTCTCCGCCCTGCCACTGTGCTGCCACTGGCCCTGGAGTGCCGTAGGCAGAGCAAACACTGGCATCTATAGGGCTAGACAGGAGCTGCCAGCCCGTGGGGCGCTAGCGCATAGGCTGACCTGGCTGTATGGGTAGAAGAGGGTGCAGATGGCGCAGTAGGGCTCGGTCAGGGCGGCCACCGCATTGAACTTCCTCTCAGCCTGGAAGCTCGCCGCCTTGTTCCTCCACTGCAGGGACAGCAGCGACCTCAAGGCCTCAGGGTCACTCATGTCCTCCTCCCCGGAGAAGGGGAAGGCTTCTAGAGCAGAGGGTGGCGTGGAGACAAACATCAGCATGCCTGAGGACCCACCCCCCAACCCCTCACTGCCACAAGCGTTCACGGTGGCAGGTCCCCCAATGCCATGGCCTCCGAGCCTCTGCAGAGTGGCCACTTGGCCATCTCAGCTCAGGGGGCCCTTGGGTCCCTCTGAGGGCAGGAGGGCTGGCTCAGGCCTCAACAGGTCAGGTGCAGACTCTTGGAGCTCAGTGGAACCAGAAGAGAACCATGGCTGGGAGTTGGGGAGGGGGCAGTGTTACCCCAAATCCTGAGATAAGATGAAGGCCACTCATGGGCGTCTCTCCTGACCCCTCCTGTCATTGCCTGGCCCCTGCTGGCCTCAGTTACCAGCTCCACCCCGTGACACCTCATTGCTGTATTTCCTCAGCACCTGAATGTCAATGCCCGCTGGGGGCCTGCCCTGAGAAGCTGGGTGATCACTCCTGAGGCCCCAACCTTCAGAGCGGCTGGGCCAGCGTGGCAGATACAATGACCTTCGCAACTGTGAGGCCACCTGCAGAGGCCCTGGCTCATTTGATCCCCGAGAACCCTTCTACTCTTGGGAGGCTCAGCCCTGTGGTCCATGGTGCTTCCAGAGCCCACCTCGCCCTGGCTCTCAGATTCAGAATGAAAGAAGCCGTCCCCACGATTTTCAAATTCCACATGCATCTTAAACAGAGGGTGGAAGCAGCAGATGAGAAACTGACCCTGCAGGGCTCCCGCCCACTCAGGAGCTAGCATTAAAAGATGCGACTTGTCCACGCCCTGTGGGCTCCTGCCCCCACAGCCTCCCCAAGACCCATAGCCCGCTTAGCAGCAGGAAGTCACTTGGGCTGCGACTGGCCACTCCCAGCCTTGTTACAGGCCAGAGCCCTGTGTGTTGCTAACAATAGCCACCTGTCAGGAGCAATACAAAGGTTTCCTCATCACATGAGCAAACGGGCTGCCTCCCCACACTTGAGGCAGAATGGAAGTTACCAGCCATGGCACAGGGACCACAGAGCCAGGATGTCCACTGAAAGTGACCCTGGAAATCAACAAATTCTCAGGCCCTGTGAACTCCAATTCTGAGTCTGTTTCTTAAGCCTCAATACAGAGGGTGTGGCCACAGTCTGGCCTCACTCACAGGGCTTACCAGAAGGGGCGATCCCAGGGGGCACACTGGACTGGTGCACCTTCTGCTCACAGGCCTGTTCATCTGCTCTGTGAATGTTCTGGATGCCCCACCCTGTGCCTGCCATCTGAGCAGACCCAGAGCCGTGAGAAGATGAGGCAGGATCCTCACCAACCTGGGGGACCAGGTTTGTATACACAAATACAGGGGCCATGGGAGCTGAACGGGAGTAGCTGGTGGGGGATGAGAGTTGTAGCCAGCCCAGGCCTAGGTGTAGAAACTGTGTCTGCTCAGAGGCGTTTGGCAGAGGTTACTGCAGAGTGGGTATGCCCTGGGGTCAAAGGCAACAACAGTCACTATAGAAATGACTGTGTCTCCACTGTGCGCCTTCCTGACAAGACTCCTGGGAGGGCAAGCAGCCCCCATTTTACAGCTGGGGAAACCAAGTCGCAGGAAGGTTAGATGGCCCTCATAGTTCCAGGCTGCGGGCGGTGAGTTAAGGTTAGAGCCCAGGTGGCTGCAGCCTGCCCTTGAGGGCCACGATGGACATTTCTGGCCCTGGGCCCAGTGTGAGTGAGGCCCTCGCAGTAGGAAGCAGAGCAAATGGGGGTGAGGGGAACAGAGACTTGGGGCGTTCTTCTGGGGAGAACCACAGGCTGAGCAGGGGTGCTATGGGCGTGGGGCTGTGTCTGAGGGCTGGGTAGTCTGGGGACAGACCCTGAGGGCCTGATCTAAGCTGGTGGCGGTGGGGATGATCGCCAGGGGAGGTAGAGAAGGGCAACCTAGGGAGAGGCGCTGGGTGAGAGGAAGGGGTACACGTGGCCTGGGGCCTGAGCATGTAGGGACGGCATCCCCACTCACCCTCATCACTGGAAACCTCTTGCTTGACCACTGATAGCGGGGACCTGGTCGGTGGCTTGCCCAGAGGGTGGCGCCGGCTCTTCTTGATCTCCATCTTCAACTTGGAAAACGTTGACGGTGCCTGAAACACAGGGTATGAAACAGCTTTGAAACGGGAGCAAAGCCGAGCTTGGCCCTGCCCTGGCTCCCCCAGTTGCGGGTGCGAAGCCCCAGAAAGAGGCAGTAGGTGCCACTGTGGTTTCTAACCATGTGCACACTACTGGTCTCGGTGACGAGCCACAGGGCCCTTTTGTGAGATAGACATAGGGACAAGCAGAATTCCCAGCCTGGGACAGTCACAGGCGCCCTACCTGCGCCTCGCCAGCTGTTCTCTCCTCTTCAGGCCCTGTCAACTCCATAGGGGCTGCTACCTGCTCCTTCCAGGTGGGGCCTTTCTGGGCGAAGTGCTCGGAGGCCTGCTGGCAGGCCACTCGGCCCTTGTCGCATGTGGCTGGGCTGGCCCGCGGCACCACATACAACATGGGGATGATGGGGCGTGGCTTCAGCTCTGGCTCCTCCCCAGGTGCCTGGGGGGGCACGACGTTGAGAGGAGGTGGCAATAGGGTGCTCTCCTCGGTGGTTGCAGGGCCAGGAGTCAGCCCTGGGGGCCCCTGTGGGGGTGGTGGCACCTCCTCAGTGGGGAACTGGGTTGGTGGGGGTGGTGGCTGCTGGGGCAGAAGCGGGTGGTGGGGGTGCAGGGGGCTGTGGCTCTTCTTCTTCCGGTCACTTTTGGCCTTGACCTGCCGCAGCTTGCCCCGCCCATCCTCTGTGGGGAGAGAGGGGAGACTATTCAGGGCGAGACCAGCAGCCACACACCCTCCTGCGAGCCCCCTGCCCAGGCAGGAGCTGGCTGGAGGTGGCAGAAACCCCGCTGGTCTTCCCCAAGAGTGCACAGGTGTGGGGCAAGTACCAAGTGACTGGAAACCAGCCACACCTGAGCCTTGGGGAGCCCCTGCTCCCCGCCCTCTAGGGTCTGCAGGTGCTTGGAGCACCTTGTGGAATTGGGGTGAGGTGGAAGGGAGAGGCATGTTATTCCCAAGAGCGGTGGGGGTGGGGGGGAGAGGCAGGATTCATTTGTTTTCAGATTTCTGAATTCTGTATATTTCTATAATGAACATACACAATGACTTGTAGAACTTTCTAAGAGCAAAGACTCAAACAAGAAATCATAAATAGACGGTTATTTAAGAGGGCCTGAAGGGCCCAGAACACCCTTCCGCCCCCATGGGCTGCCAAGGGGGACTTCCTGACAGGTGACAAGGTAGGGTGGAAGTCCAGTGGGGTGTGCCTTCAGGGGCACTAAGGGAGCCGGAGGTGGGGAGAGGCGTGGTTAGCAGAATCATGGCCCCCAGATGTCCATTCTAGCGCTGGGACTTGTGAAAGTGGAACTGGACAGGGCAACATGGCTTTGAGGATGGACTGGGCTAAGGGAGGCAGATGGTCCAGGGGGATCCCAGGTACCAACAGGGGCCCTTAAGAGCAGAGGACCTTTCCCAGCTGTGGTCAGAGGACGCTGTGAATATAGAAGGAGGCTCAGAGAGATGTTGACAAGATGATGATGACAGAGGAAGGGGCTACGAGTCAGGGACGCAGCGCCTCCGGAAGCTGGAGGGGGTTCTACCTGGAGCCTCCAGATCTATCAGCCCTGCCCACATCTGAGTTTAGTCCCATGAGACCCCTCAGGCTTCTGACCTCCAGAACTGTCAGCAAGTCAATGTGTGTGGTCACTGGCATGCAGCCCCAGGAGACTCTGCAGGTGATGATGACCTGTGTAAGGCCTGCTGTGCTCAGGGTACAGTGAGCTCAGCATCAGGGACTCTGCACTCAAGGACAACAGATCACAAGGCCCAGAGCACAGCCAGCCCTGGTGTCCCCGGCCTTGCCTGTCCCGTCTGGAGAGTAGCCATACTAGCGTAGGCCCTCACCCTCCCAGCCCAGGCTCCCAGGGGACAACCATTCTGATTGTCTGGGACCAACAGTTTTTCGGACAACCTGGGATGAGTGGTCGTCCCACTGACAGAATCCGTGAGGCCCAGTGGTACCTGTGCCTGACAGTCTGAGGCTGGGAGCACAGGACAAATGGGGGGCAAGGATCTGCCCCTGTCCCTGGGAATCCGGTGGCAACAGGAAGCATGATGAGTTCTGGCTTACACTGAGGCATCCACGTTTTACCCCTTGCTATAAAAACCTGTCCATACATCACCCCCAATTCTCAGCTAAAGATGATAGAACAAGTGCCCATGACCTTGGGTGAGGGTTTGTCACTTAAACTCTGGTCTGCACTGACCCCAGGAAGGGATCAAACAAGGATCTCCCTGCCAGTAGACACCCAGCTCAGAGTGCTGGCAGGAGCTCACCCGCACGAAGGCTAGGCCTGAGGCCCCCAGCCCTCTCTGTCCCCACTCCGGCCCCCCTGCACACTGTAGCCCTGCAGCGGCTGCTGGGATAGCCCACGGTGTCCCTGGCAAGCACACCCTGTGTTCTCCAAGAGAGGCTCCATCAGCTAGGAGGCAAAGGGAGCACTCACTCCCAAACCCCACCCTCAGGTCCTGAGCCCTGAGAGGGCACCAAGAGTTCCTGCAGCATCTCTGCCTCAGCTGGAAGGGACCTGACTGCTCCCTGGTCCACCCTCCCACAGGCCCCTTGCGAAGCTGGCTATCTGCCAAGAAAGGAAAATAACAGACTTTACCTCCTGTTAGGACACAGGTGGATGGCTCCCTAAAACAGGATAACTTCTCCATGAGAAGACATGGAGGAGGGAGATGTGGAGAGGGAGACGGGGAGATGGCGGAATGACGTGGAGGAAGGATCCATGGAGTGGGGTAGTCCTGGAGCGGGGAGATGTGGTGGGGGAGACATGCGGGGAGATGTGGGGTGTTACGCGGCTATGCTTGGTTACAACACCATGGCCCCAGGAAGTGACTGGAGATAACCAAGAAATCCGCAGGTCAGTGGCCCAGGCGGCATCAGGGCCAAGTTACAGGCTCTGTGCTGGGCTGGGCCAAGAGCCACTGCGCTGCTCGTGCTATGGCATTTAGGTAGGAGGATCTGCTCTCTAAGGGAGCTCATGGCTCCTCCCTGCCCAGTGTAAACGACTGGACATCGCCCTGCGTGCTCAACCTGGACCACAGGTCCCACTTACTCTTCACTGGAAGCTCTACTGTCAAAAGGGATAGATTCCAGCCTCTTCCTCATGTCTCCTGTGCTCTGGGAACCTGAGGGGTCATACGCCCTGAGGACCCTTTAGGAGACAAGCCCAAGGCTGGGAAGGACACCCAAGGGCTTTGGGCTCTGTCCCTGACGTGGCCACGCTGGACCCTCAGTGCGGCTTCCACCTGCTGGGGCCGAGGGAACCTCGAACGCAGCAGGGGTGTCACACTCACAGGGCTGAGGGTCCCAGCCAGTCCCTCCACAGCAGGTGAGACCTCCCACCTCATGGGGTTTAGGACACTGGGCGGGCAGCATGGTAGATGAGCTAAGGCTCTTCTAGTACTTTCTTTAGGAGTAGGAAGGTCTCACAGCTGAGACTACCCACCGGTGGGTTTTGTTGGCCTGCCTGGTTTCTCAGGTCCCCACACCATCTCTACATCAACAAAGTCCCCCCAGGGGAGGTGCTGAGGACACTTGGGAGATCCGGGGTCTCAAGCTCAATTCCTACTGTGTGGCCCGCAGAAGCGGGTAGTGGTCTCATGCCTGCTGCCTGGTTCAGGGACACTACATCCCTCCCCCAACCCCACAGCCCCCAGCCTGGGCCTGATTCCCATGGTCTGGGCCATTCTGGCCAACCCTGCATTTTTCCAGTGTGGAACCCAAGGTAGGGTGTACCCCAGTGGCAAGTGAGGCCTTGCTGGACTGTGCTGGGGCGTGTGTCCTATATGACAGAATGTGTCCCTGAGTGAAGCTGGCAACCCCTTGTAAAGGCCTAGATCTGCTCCACTCTGTGTACAGCAACTTTGCTACCTTGCCCTACAGCCAATTACAGGTTGTCAGGCACTTCTGACAGGGTGCTCCATGACCAAGAACACCCGCAGTGTCCCCTGCCAGTGCCCTGGGTGCTCCTACCTCTTCAAGGATCTGGGAAGCCTCAGGTGGGGTCCCTTGGGCTGCATGCTCCACCAGGGAGATAGGACGGCAACTGTGGTGGGACCAGCCCCCTACAGCCCTTGCTGTTCTCACTGCCCTCGCTGCCCCACCCCACCTTCCCAGCTGTGAGAAGGGACAGTGGCTGTGTCCAGCCACAGTAAAGACAAGTGCTCTGTGAGATGGCCAGGGCCATGTGGGCAGGGGAGTCCCAGCTGTCCCAGCAAGCCAGGGTTAGCACGGCTGCCTTCCCACCCTCTGCCCCAGTCAGGGTTGGGTGCAGGGGTCAGAGGGAGGCAGTGGTACTTCCCAGGTGGTAGGTATGGTGGGAGAACACAGCAGCCAGCCTGGGCAGTAGACCTCCAGGCCTAGCACCCAATCAGGCAAACCAGGGCCCCTCCCCAGGGACACTCAACCCTCCCCCTCACCCCCCATGCAGAGTTCCAGAAGCATCCACTTCTGCTGCCTCCCCAGCCCCCCATCCCCGGGTGCTGTCAGGGAGCACCCAGAGTGCGAGAGACGGAGAACGTCTTCCTCTGCAAGCACAAGACAAAAACTCTACTGCTCACTCCTGACGGCACTCATAGCTTTTGGGGATATCAAGCTGGCATTACAGGAAGTCTAGAAACCACTTTAAAATCTGCTTGCTTCCCTCCCACCCCAGAGTGTTTGCTGTCACCTTCGACTGTGAGCACTTATTTGATGTGTTCACAGTCGTCTTCCCACCAAAGGCTCGAGGGACAAGGGCTTTCTGGAGGTGGCAGCCACATCCGACACCCTGAAAGGACTACTTCCTTTCTAGAGGGATCGGTGTTCCAAGGAATCCCCCCACCCCAAATCCCCTTCTTGGGAACGAGGCTGCCATGGGACAGGAATGAGGTGTCTGGAGCCCTGAGCAGAGAAGCCGCCCCCAGAATGGCCCCACCCTTCCTGGGGTCCACGTGCATCCTGGAGGCCTGCACTGCAACTGCGCCACGCAACACCCCGACCACCATGGGAGCGAGGTCCCCAGAGCCCCGGGAGCCTGGCTGAGGCCATGGAGGGGGCGGGGGTGTAGCTGCCAGATGGTGGGGACGGCCAGTGTCTTCCATGTCCTGTCCCCTTCTCTGTAGCATGTACTTCTGTCTAGAATTCACAGTTCACTCTCAAGAAACATGAAAACTCCTGTTCAGGTGGTAAACTAGGGAGGCTGCCCCCTGAGATCCAGGCCCTCAGTCCAGGGGCACCCCTCAGATAGCTCATTATCTACCCAGCACCCCCAAGCTTGGCCATCCAACTTATGGAACTTACAGGAACATCGCCCTGCGTGCTCAGTCTGGGACCACAGGTCCCACTTACTCTTCACTGGAAGCTCTACTGTCAAAAGGGACAGATTCCAGCCTCTTCCTCATGTCTCCTGCGCTCTGGGAACCTGAGGGGTCATACACCCTGTTGCTGGTCATTCCCATGCCCCGGAGCACATGCCACGTGGACTGAGCCCCACGTGCCTCTCCGATATGGGCAACACTATGTCCCCCCACCCCCAAATTCCTGTGTTGAAATCCTACCCCCACTGCCTCAGAATGTGGCTTTATTTAGTCATTACAGATGAGGTCATCAGGGTGGCCCTAATCCAATGTGAATGCTATCCTTATAAAAGAGGGTCATTTGGGCAGAGATGATGGCATAGGAGGAACGCCACACGAATGCAAAGATGGCATATATAAGACAAGGAGAGAGGCCTCAGGGGGAACTAGCCCTGCTGACACCTTGGTCGTGGGCAGCTGGCCTTCAGACCCACAAGGTCATGGAATTCTGTTGCTGAAGTCCCCATCTGGGGCACTTGCTAGGCGGCCAGAGCAGGCTCAAATGTGTCCTCAACAATCCACTGCCTGGCTTAGAGAGTCTGCTCAACTTTAAGTGGGATGGTGATGTTCAAGGCTACATCTGAGAGTCCCTCAGGCAAAGAATAGTGGCTTTCACATGTCCTGCCTGCAGTGGGAGAGGCTGTCCTAGCTCCTGCCCTGTGAGTCGGCGGCCAGTCTCCAGACCTCCGACCTCCCTTCTGCCTCTCCCTCCACCTGCATTTGGCTCGAAACCTGCCACAGCTCCGAGAACCTTGATAAAGCGAGTAAAATGCCTCTTCCACGAGGAGGGTTTTCCCAGCACACAGCTCCATTATTTATCAGTTCTTTGCTTTTGAAAAATGTCTCTAATTTTCTCCATAAAGGCTTTGTTTTTTGTTTGCTGTGTTGCAAGCTACACCACCCTCTGGTTGCTTTGTGGTAGGTGGCCTCCTGATGGTAGTGCTGTCCGCCTGTGTCTGGCCCACAGGGATGAGACCGGGCTCCTGCAGCACCTGTCTCACCCGAGTAACTCAATGGTGCCATCTCCAGACCCCATCTCACACAGGAGAGTCGCCCGCCCCCAACAGTGATGGCGTGGGCTTCCTCTCCAACCAGACACCCTTCCCCTCGGCCCTGCTTTCTGGGCTGGGCTGGCTAGCCCACCCATAAGCACCAGGCACTTCAGTGATGCCCGCCATCCAGGGCGCCAGCACATGATTCACCCAGAAACTCTCCACTCTCCCCGGTGAGTGCCTAGGGGGTTCCCCTGAGGGTCACTCACCCTTCCAGCTGGAGGACACAGCCCCACCTAAGTGCCATCCTGTGGTAATGCTGGCGGGTGTAGTATTGTCCCCGACTGCACCCACGGACACTCACCTTGGACACTGCATCATGACGAGCACATGGCTCTGAGGCAGGTGGGGCCATGAGGAGCTCACGTGTTCCTGAGACAGAGCCGTGAACATGGAAACTGAGAACCAGAGCAGAACCCTCTGGTGACCTATGGCCTGTGACCAGGGCCTAAGGCCCCCTGGGAGTGAGCTGAGTGCAGGCCCCTGGGAAGGGCCAGAGAGGAGAGGGTGATCTTAGCTGTGAGTTAGGAAAACGAAGCCCGCCACAAAGAGAGGGAACACTGGGAAACGTGGGGCTGGGGACCTCCAAGTGCCCACAGGTTAACACTGCAGGGCTAAGGGGCCCCATTCCAGTGCCCCAGCACGACTCGCCCAACTTCTGGCCACAAAGAGTAGGCATCCTCCATCACGGGGCAGATGACTCCTCTGCTCTGAACGAGACATCTGTGTCTCCCCTAGGGTTTGTATATCAAAACAGAAACCCTAATGGGCTGTGGGGGCCTGTGGGTGGTGATAGGGCTATGAGGGTGGGCCCGTGTGGACTGGACTGGCACCCTCACAGTAGGGGCTGCAGAGTCACAGTGAGAAGGCAGCCGCCTGCACCCCAAAAGAGGCCTCACTTGCACGCGGCCACGCTACCAGCTTGGTCTCGGACCCCAGACTCAGGACCATGAGGAACCAACACCTGCAACTTCGAGCAGCCCCGTCTGTCTGCAGTGCAGCGAGCACAGCATGGCTCGCTGAGACGCCCTCTCCTCAGTTCTGGGAGGGAATGGACCTTTCATAGCACCCCAGGATTCACGTTTTAATAACATGCCCCATCCAGCCAGGAGAGCACATGAATTCGGAGTTTTTAAAGAGCGGGGACTTGAAACCACAGCGAATGCTGGCTCTTTCTGTTGGCTTTGGGCCCAAAAAGAGTCGGCGTGGGCTCCCAGCCCAGCATCCCCCAGCCTCCCTGCCGGCCGAAACTGACCTTCTGGCCCCTCTGCCTCCCGGCCCTGTGGCAGGGGCTGTGGGTCCTCCTCCTCGTCTTCAGGGTCGGCCTCCTGCATGGCCTCCTCCTTTGCACCGCTGCCTGCCTCCTCCAGGAGGGCCATGCCAGCAGAGCCCTCCCCTGGCGACTTGGGGTCTTCCGGCTTGGGCTTCTTGGGTTGGCTGCGCTTCCGGTGGGACCTGGAGAGTGAGAGTCATCAGATAGGAGGCGAAACAGAAGCCAGAAGCCCCCGGTCCACACTCCACCTGGCAGAATGGAGACCCCTCCACAGAGTCGGGGGACACAGGGACTGGTGGGTGGCTCCTGGGGGCGGGGGTAGTGGAGGGAGAAGCCTGGGGGCAGGGCAATGGGGATGGTGGGGTGGTCAAGCGCGTGCTGATGACAGCTGGAGATGGGATGGAGGACGGGGACCGGGCTCCGAGAGCCCCAGAACGGTGGGGCGAGAGGGACGGGGGTGTGACCGCGATGGAGACAGCAGCTCGGGGAAGGCCTGGACGACACATGGAGTGGGAGGTGCACTTACAGCGGCCCCGGCCTCCTGCTCTGCTCTCTCCTCCTCTCTAGGTTTGGCTTCCTCTCTTCCTCAGTCTTTCTCCAGTGTCTGCTTTCTTTCAGACTAATTTGTCTAGAATGTAAATGTCAGGGAGTTTTCCTCTGGGACTCACGTTAGCTCCCTAGGACGCCTCACCTAAGGGCCTCATCCTGGGCACCTGCATCTGCACAGGGTGCCCTGTGCTCCCTGCGTCCCTCACCACTCAGGCCTGGGGTGGCCCCTCCTCTACCTGCACCCTCACCCCAATTCACCTACCCCCAGTGCCTGCCTCGAGGACAAGGGCCCTGGCTGGACGTGCCTCAGAACATGGGTGTGGACATTGATCCCCAGGAAAAATTCAAGATGAGGCTTAGCTATGTCTCCTTAGTGAAAAGGAGGGAGAAAAGGAAGCAGAAAAGGGGAGGGGCCTGCAGACTGCTGTGGGGGTGGGGAGGGTGGAGACAGCCTTCAGACTAACAGGAGGTGTGTGGTGCCCCAGGAGCTTGGACAGAAGTGGACAAGTGCAGCCACCCAGCCTTGGGAAGGGCACTAGTGCCCTCCAGGGGCTGGGGATACCATCCAGGGAATGGGGGTGCCCCCATGGCCATGAGCCCCAGGCCTCACGACCAGCCCCCACGAGGCTTTCCTTTCTCCTGCTCAGCAGCCTGAAGATGCCAACATTTCTCAGATGTGCTGGCTATAGCTCCCCTCCACCCACAAGTTCTCCACGTGGCCCCAGTGGAGTCAGACTCGGACAGAGTCCTGTGGTAGCCACAATGCCACAGACCAGTGGTCACCGAGGAGATGCAGCGCTATCTGGCTGGGGCTGGGGGAGGGCTGGGGGAGGCCACAGGGGCTCCCAATGCCAGGACCCCCACTTCCCACCTGGGGGTGCCTATGGCAGGCACTAGAGCTACCAGCTCCCTTGCTGTCTCCCCCACCTGCCCCTGCTCTCCACCCTGGCTTCTGGGGCACCCCCTCCTATCCGCGCCACAACACTAACCATAGCTGCTCCATCTCATGGCTCAGCCAGTTAACTTGGGGGCCCTGGCCTCTGCTGCTCCGTCCTCCCTGAGCCCAGGCGATGCCCACAGGGCACGAGAAAAGCTCCACTTGATGTTTGCAGCATGAACCACCACATGAGCAAAGGCGAAAAGCAGGGCACATTCCAGGGTGGGGGAGCATCATGGGCAGAGGCATGGCATCACACACAGCATGGCGTGCACAGGTCACTGTGAGGGGGGCGGAGTGGGAAGGCAACGGGGGTAGGAGGGGACACAGGAGCCAAGAACTCGGGCCGCTCTGGGGACATTCTCCACCGCAGCAGAGTCACCAGCGAATACACACGGAGCAAAGTCTGAGAAATGCCAGGTGCAGCCCCACAGAAAGGTGGGAAGAGAGCCCCTGGAAGAAGCAGCTGGCTTTCATCACCAGCTGTCACCCAAAGAGGAGCGTCCTTCCAGGTCTGGGAACACGAGGGGGCTGCAGGTCTAGTTGCTCAAAACAAACCCCCACACTGGCCCCGGGAGAGCGCCCAGTAGAGAGGCATCCCCGACCGACTCACCTGGTTTTGGCTTCCTGCAGCTGCCTGGCCCATCAGCCCCCTCTCACCCTTCCCCTACTAGACCCTGGAACCAGCCCTGGGGGCCACCTCTGACCCTGCCCTGCCTGCTCCCAGGGCTGACCAGGGGCATCCCTGCTGGCACTCTATCTGTCCCAGGGACCCTTACTTGGCCCCCAACACTCTGCGGACCCCCAGCCCGCAGTGCCACACTCCCAGTACCACTAGCCTCCCTAGTGCAGAGACTCCAAAACTGGGTAGAACTAGGTAGACAGACCTGAGCAGAGGGGCCGCACCCTACCGCAAGGGGAGGCGAACCGAACACTGTCATGCGAGGAAACATGAGAACGAAAACCGGGAGAATAACGGGGAAGGACCTGTGGCCACTCTGCCTCAGAACTGGGGGAGGCGCCACTAGGCACACCCTAACCCACAGGCCAGCTATAACAGACCCAACAGGTCTCTTTTAGCTGTTTTTTTTCCCAAAGATATTTCTATGTGGCTCCCTGAGGCTGCTTCCTCTTTTTTTTTTTTGGCTTCCTCTCCTGAGTTACCAAGCTGCTCAGACACTTAGGATGTAGCCATGCATCCTGCTTCCCACCAGTTCCTCTCCCTGCATCTGTCACCATTTTCAGCCTGGGAGAAATTCCCCATTTACATTTTTCTGATGGTAAATATCGTTCCTCCACGAGCAACAGAGCAGCTTGCATTACAATCTCTGCTCGCTCTTCCTGGAGCTAGTCAGTGGCTCCCGTCACTCAGCTTTCCCAGTTATCTTTAGGCTCTGGGTGTGGCTCTCCCATGCAGGGTATCACATATTCCTTGATGACATCCTTATCTTGAGGCTGGCTTGGATGCTCCTGAGTTGGATTCGATTTCCTTGATCCCATGTCTTTTGTGGCTGACACCCTTGTTTGGCTAGAGCATGTCCTTCGGTAGCCTCCTCAGAAAAAAGGGAAACTCTGGGGCATTGCATGTAGTTAGTCGGTAGTTTGATTAGGTACATACTTCTGGGCTGAAAATTATTTCTCTTCTGACTTTTGAAACCTTGTCCCTTCGTCTGTTAGCTTGTAGGTATCATGCTCGCTAAGTCCAATTCCATCTATGTCCCTTGTTCTTTATAGTGACATATTTGTTCCAGAGTTCTGGAGATCTGTTTAACATACTAGTTAGGCGATTGCAGAGCGATGTGCTGTGATGTGTGTGATTTTCATCCCCTGTGCCAGACTGTTTAATTTGAAAACACAAGTCTTTGGGTCCCAGGAAATGTTTTCTCTTTTCTCAAAACTCTACCTAATAGAGGCTGAGCTTTCTCAGTTGAGCCTCTGACCTATTTCCCAGCTCTATCCTGCTGTCTGACACTGTATCAGGTTTCCCCAAGCTGCCTCCCATCTCTTACATTTTCTTTGCTCTGATTTTAAATGTCCAAGAGTCATCTCTTTCCTCATGAGAATGGGTTCTTTGGTTGTAAATGCATAGCCCACGCGGTGCTCTCCTCCCACTCAATGCACAGACTCTCCATGGACGCCCTCTTCCCCTTTCTGTGTGTTGCACTCAGCATTTCCTCAGAGGTCTAAAGACCACTGGCTGGGTTGTGCGAGGGACTAAGTAGGTCAGGTCCTTGGTGGTTGTGCGTCTGTGAGCAGGGCTGGCTGGAGGAGATGGAGTGGGCAAGAGCCCTGCCACTTCACAGAGACCCTTGATGTCAGGATCTGCAGCTTCGCTCTGCTGTGTGCTCTGGGGCTTGGAGAAGACACTCATGCTCTCTGGCCTCAGGGCTGGGGACATGGGCTTCCACCATCCCACCCCAGGAAGGCTCCTCACTCCCACCCAAGTACGACCCCACCAGGCAGCAAGGCTGCATCCTATGCTGAGATATGCGGTGGGGCGGGAGTACAAGCCCAGCAGCCCTTCAAGCCTGCCTTGGTCCCCGTCCCAGGAGGCGTGTGTCCCAGAAGCCTAGGCCTTCCTGGGCATCCTCAGCACGAAGTAGCCACCCTGTCCACAGACTAGAGTTTGCAGAGTCAGGTGTCACTAGCTCAGCCTTTCCTGCTGCTCAACTGTCATGGTCCTCTCTTCCATTCTTTGTCACTCACATAGGATCATCTTAGTGGCATTTCAGGAGAAATACATGTGCACTTGTCAGGTTTAACAAGACGTCATCTGGTTAAGTTTATACAAATCAAATATTGAGACTGAGTCCAAATACCTGTATGAACATATCCAAGCTAAAAGCAGGTATCCTTGGACCACAGGTGTCAGGAGGGAGAGAGTGGGGGACTCCATTTAGACTGCTGCCCTGTACGGTGGGCTCAGAGTGGCTTTAGGCCTGGTCACCAAGGGGCCAAGAGCACTCAGCCTCTCTACACCCTAACACAGGGCTGTCGGCTTTCACAGGACCAGCTGTCGCCCAGGACTCCTGACTCCACAGGGGAGTTCGGGTCAGCCAGGGTCGTGTGTTCCAGTGTGGCCCCGGGTTGGGGATGGGATGCTACGGGGCATGTGCCCCGGGCTCTCCTTCCTTTGGGGAGCCTCAGGACACAAGCCCCACTAGGTTCCAGCACTCCCAGGCCCCATAGGCAAGTAGGGGTGTGGTCTTCAGAGACTTTTGCCTTCCAGACGAAGACAGCGTACAGCGTGTTCTAGGAAAGAAGCACTCAGAGAGCATTCGGTGAGTCACCAGGGCAACAAGTTCCTCAAGGCCTCGCAGGCCAGGAGCTGCATCTGCACGAAAGGCCTCTGAACTGTGGCAGGGCCTGGTGGCATCAGAGGGGCCGTGCTGTCAGGCCTGCTCGGGGCTCCACGAAGGGTCAAGGGGCATCAAGGGGATACAGGGGGCTGCCCCATCCCCTCATTTCCACAGTGACCTCAGGGTGGTGGGGGAGAGGTGCTGCAGGTCAGCAAGCAGGGCCGGAGGCTCTTGGCCACGCTCAGCTGGTGGCCTCCCCTGTGGGCAACTGGAGGTCACAACCCATGGAGCCAGCAGGGGCTGAGGTGCACCCGCCCCTACTGCCCTCCTCTCGGCAATGGCATGGTGGCAGTACTCAGGTGTCCCGCACACGTGTGTGCAGGGGCCGAATGCACACCTGCTGTACTGTGCAGCTGACAAACTGCATTTCCTGACGCTCTTGAAACAAAGAGGAGGCTCAAGGCCAAGACTATCCATGGAGGGGGCTGTGGGGAGCGGGGGAGCAAGGAGGGAGGAGCCCAGCCCAGTGGTGAGGGCCAGAGGAGCCTCCTATCAAGGAGCAGGAAGGTGCCAGCTTTGCGCCCCACTTGTTACTTTGCAGGGCCTGTTTATCTGACAAGATCTGGGCATGGAGGATAAATCCACAGGAGGGTGATGGAAACAGGACAGTCCATCCTCTCCCGCAGGAGCCAGCACCTGTCCTCTGCTCAGAGGCGACATGTGGGTCACAGTGTGAAGGGCCCTCAGGAAGGCTGGACTGTCCGGGTGAGGGTGGGACCTGGCTGAGCAGGTCTGAGCGGGACCAGGGAGGAGCTGCAGGTCCCAGAGGATGAAGCGAGGCTGTGGGGGTGCAGGTGGCAGGTAGCAGACAGCACGGAGCCCACCCCAACACCACACTCTCTAAGGCAGGGATTTCCATCCAGGGACATAGGATGGTGTCAGGAGACATCTGTGGTCATCACAACTGAGGAAGCTCCTGGCACTGAGCCGGTGGGGGCAGGGATGCAGCTCAGCACCCCAGTGCTCAGGACGGGTCTTCTCAGAGGATGACATATGGGAGAGGAAGTGTGAAGTGGGGTGCACACGACCCATTCTAGGGCCCAGACCCACCCCTGCCCCCAATTAGTCCAAGCCACCCTTCCTGAAACCCCTGCCAGGGCTCAAGGGGGCCCTCCCCAGGGCCCAGGAACAGTGGGCAGGGGCAGGGCTGCCATGTGGAGCAGGGGCCAGGAGAGCATAAGAGTCAATCCCAAGAGTCAGTGATGCTGGCGCAGAGGGGGCAGTGGCATGGGCTTTGCCACGTCAGTCCCCCAAATCAACCTTTTCAGAGAAAGCCAACCATCATGACTTAAAAAGAAAGGAATCAGCCTCATTTTACGTATTGAAGGCTTTAAAGAAAATTACATCCTTGGGAATGTGGCTTAATTTATTACTCGGTCCCACTATTGGACTATTCCAGCTCCCCAGGTCAAAGGGAGAGGCAGTAGAGGAACATTCCAGAAAGAAACAGAGCGTGACTGGCGGGCTGGGAGCCATCCAGCACAGGCCGGCTGGGCTGAGGGAGGGTGAGGGGGTGGCGGGCAGGGAGGAGGCTGGGGGCAGCTTCCTTTGTGCACACAAGGTTCTGGCTCAGGCGTACTCAGCCTGCTGGGGTCCCTGGTGTTCTAGCCTATCCATTCCTGAAGTGTGGTGCCCGTTTTTTGGCAGTCCACTCTGCTGACCAATTAGCCTGAGCCACAACCAATTAGCCATTATGCAAATGCTGTAGCCAGCTCTGCTCTGCAGGCTTATCCAGCCCAGCCTGGAAGATCTGTCATGGAAAAACTGATTCTCTAGGACACGCAGGAGAGTGGGGCATCAAAAGGACAGACCACAAAAGAAATCAGAAGAGAGACTCAAGAACAGGTGCAGGAGATTCTGGGCAAACAAGGTTCTCAGAGGCCAAGGGGTAGGAAAATAGATGGGTGAGGCCCAGGTGGCCCATGGGTTTGCAAAGTCACAGATGCACGGAAAGCCAGAACTGCCCAGCTGTGGGAGCAGGTTCTCGATGGGGCCTGACCACCAGGCCAGGATGATTTTTCCCAGAAGTAGTCCCAGGATGTTTCTACAGAGTGGGGAGTGCCACCAAAAGGGCACGAAAGGAAGAAACTGGCTGAGTCCCCACTGCCTCAGTGGCCAAGCCCTAGGGCCAGCCAACCATCACCAAAGGGGACAAGAGACGCCAGAAGTGACCTGATGCTGTAGATGGAAAATCTTGCCAAGGCTCAGAGGTCCACCGGTTGAGAATGGTATTTCCATTTTTAAATGGTTCAAAGGTTTAAAAATTAATAATACTTTGTGACATGTGAAAACGATAAGAAGTTCCAATTTCGGTGTCCACAGTAGTTGTACTGGGGCATGCTGCACTCTCTGCTCACTGAGGGGCCACTGTCTGCAGCAGCTCCTGCAGGGCTGAGGGGTAGTGAGGGACAATTTGGTCCACACGATAAAAATGACACTCTGCCCTTGGCAGACCACGGGCCAGGCTGCTGCAGCACTCACCAAGCCCAGCGAAGACCTGCCGAATATTCCCTGAAATCCCCTGGAACTCTGTCTGAGCAGCTCAGAGCCCTGAAGGACTGGCTGTTCCCCAGAGAAGGAGCAAAATGGGGACCGACACCTCTAGGCCACTAGGCAGTGCCAGGAGCACAGTGCTCGCTGCCTGCTCCCTCTTGGCAAGAAGTCGGTCCCTCCTTCTTCCAGAACTATCACCCACGTCCCCACAGCCCTGTATCGAAGCCATGAGGGTGACCACTTCACCTTCTCCCCCTCCTACCGGACACCAGGCATGCATTTGGACAGCTACCATGCTGTCATGGAAGGCAGAGGCAGGAGGGGGCACCCGAGATGAAATGGGGGTGGAAAAGAATGTCCCTGGGAGGACAGGCCTCTGTTACCTCCACGACTGCATATCTCAGTATCATGGTATCAGAAATGCCCAAACAAGCAACTGCAGACAGGAGAGAGTAGGCACGGTGACAGAGGGCTCCAGCACAGGGCCGGTCACTGACAGAGCCACAGAGGGCTCGGCACCCAACTTGGAAACACAGGGCTCTTGCACCCAGGGTCGCAAGTAGAAGAGGGAGGGGCACAGCGTGTGTTGTCCCAGAGAGAAAACCAGGTCGCTTGGTGGAGGCTGGTGGACAAGGAGCAGGAGGGAAACTGAGTCTGGTATAGACGCCGCTTGCTGCAAGGCCTACTGGTCGCACACTCAACAGTCGGGGCCTGAGACATACGCTACAGCTCAGAAGCAGCAAGAAACCAGAGAAGGGGAGAGGAAAAGAGGGAGGGAGAAAGGAAGGTGACAGCCCATAGCCCCCTGCCGGAGGAGAATGGCCGGGGCGGGTCACTCATGGGGTCACCAGGAGAGCGGGCTTGGCGAAGATCCTTGGCCACTCACCTGCGGAGAAGCTTGGCTTTGAGCGAGGCCCGGGAGGCACTCCAGGAGCTGAGTTCGGGGCTGCTCAGGGCTGTGGGCCTGGTGTGGTCGAGCACCGTCAGGTCCTTGCCTTGCTTCCACAGCTCATAGCGCTCTGGCTGCAGGATGCGCACGAAGACGTCCATGGAGATCTTGACCATGTCCTTCCGGCACGTGCACTGTGGAAGGCAGGAGGGAACCACTGAGCCTGCAGGCAGCTGCCCTGCACTACAGTGCCTATTGCGAGGCAGGAAATGGAGTCTTTCGTCCCAGATGGAAAGTGAGGTTGGCTGAGCCCCCAGTATGTGCCTCCAGTCCACCCCAGTGGGGTCACCACCACCACCTGGCACACAGCGCTGAGGACTGAGAGCAGGCCCTATCTGTGGAAGGCTCGAGGGTCAGCCAGCATGCAGCCAGCGCGGAGCCAGAGTTCAAACCAAACTCCTGTTGGATGTATGCCCACAAGCAGGTATGAACGCACATGGAATGCTTTATGACAGAAGGGGTTCCAAGACTGGGAAGTGGGAAAAGCTGTCAGTCCCCAAAGACTAGGAGCAAACAAGGGAACCCAGGTGACTTCGAGAAAGGTCCATCACACAGCCGGGCTTACAGCCAGGCTTGGAGTCTCTGCCTCGCATGGTTCAGGGAGAGAAAACCAAGGACCCAGGGCAGCTGGAACTGGACCACAGAGGGAGGGGCTGGGCACTGTGCCAGGCGGCCCGGAGCAGCTGCTGCCCTGGAAAGGGGACTCATCATGTCCAGGAGTTTCAAGCCAGGGGCAAATGTGCTCCCTCTTACGCTCTGAACACCATCCCTCCATTAAATCAAGTCCAGAGCCTCTCCCTCTATCACAGCGTCGCGATGGCCCCCGAAGCTGGACACCATGTAGAAGGCACTGCAGGTATCCTGGGGACACTTGACACTTAGGGAGCTGTAGGCCAGAGAAGCCAGACAAGGATCTCGGAAGCTGGGCTCCAACAGGGACCCCTCAGTCAGAGGGAAGAACTCAGGAGGGCCTGATTGCCCACTTGCCTGTGGAAGCCGCCAAGACAGGACTGGAAAAGCATCCTGCTGGGGTGGGGTGGGGTGGTAGGGGCTCTAGTTTAGGGCAGGGCTGGCAACAACCTCCAGCTTCATGGGCCAACACAGTCTGTTAACCCTCCCCACTCTGCACTGTGGCTGAGAAGCATCGCAGATGCTACATAAACGAATCTGTTTACAGTGAACAGGCAGAAGGCTAAACTTGATACAGGCCGTATCTGCTGGCTTCTGGTCTAGACTCCAGAGGACAGAGCAGTCCCTGGAAAGGGAGGCAGATTCTAGAAGTCTCGCAGGGATGGCTGCAATAGGATGAGGGGTTCTCAAGGGTGGCCTTGACCCCAGGGTGCTGCACTTGCCTCCCTCTAAAGTGGGGACACACCTGTCCTGAGAGCCATGACAGGCCATGTGACAGCTCCCCTCAGGATTATGCCCAGGGCCACCTGAACTGCAGCCCCTGCAGCTGGGACTCGGAAACTCCTGTGGCCACCTGGCCTCCCTGTCAGACAGACAGGCTCAAGAGACGCCCAGTCCCAGAACCACAGCTACAAACCCACTTCCATTTCAACCGCACACCTCTCCCTCCCTTTACATCCTCTCATTACTACCACTTTCTCAGTGGAAGTACAGGAAACAGAACAGACTTAACTGAAAGTGGCAACTACGTACCTTCCCTGACAAGCCCTTACAAACTTCTCTGGATCTGCTCTAAAAATGGTGATTATTTACCACCCCAAATCCCAGGCAGCTGGGGTGGGGGTGCGGGAAGGGCTAAGCAAAGTGTCCTGGGAATTCCTGCAACCGCAGTGCTGCCACCACCCCCCCCCCCGCCCGCCACTCCCAGCCTGCATTGCAGGGACAGCAATGACACGAACATGAGCAGTAGGTAACATTTATAGCCAAGCGATTCCCAGCAAACTCAATTCATTCAATGAAGAACTGTGCCACACAAACTGGCTGGCAGTGCAGGCCGGTGTGGTGGGAGCAGACGGGGCCAAGGTGCGGACTCCTGGCCGGGCCTCGGCCTCCCCAGTGTCGCCACCAACAGCAGCTTAGGAAATTTGTACAGAGCAGCTCTACAATTGCTTTTCTGTAAGTAATTAGAAAACACACCTGCGTCCACCAGTGGAGGGGGACATATGGACATGTGCCCAGAGCCAACTGCCCAGTGGCCTGGAGCCCAGTCCTCGCCTCCTCACATAGCCAGGACTAAGCTGCTGGAAATGGCCACCCTCATGCTTCTGTGCGGGTTCTGCCTGGGATGGAGTTTGCCATGGCCAAGGCGGATGGAGATTTGGGGAAGCATGGGGAAGCATGGTCCTATGGGTCTCAGGTGTAGGGAATGGCAGCCTCCTGGATTTAGGACACAGTGATAGCCACCTCCGTGGACTGAGTAGCTGACCTCAGGGGTGAAGGCACTGCAGACCCATCACCCTGTTTCAGCCAGGCAGTGTGGGAGAGAAAATTACTAAGACAACTTAATGGCAACTTTCCAGGGTTGAACATGCCAGACACTGAAACCTCTCCTCCACCAGGCTGTTTGGTTTGGGGCCAAGCGGACAGTGGAAGTCGTGTGCAGCTATTTCGTTTCAGCCGGGGCCCAGGAGCAGGCACAGAGTGCCTCTTCCCTACAGAAGCTGTCCTGGAAAGAAACTTGGAGCAGGCGGGAGGTCCAAGGCTAGTGGCAGAGTCCACAAAGCAGCCTCAGAGCTGTGCCCAGAGACGGAACAGAGGCTAAGGGAGAGTAGCATTATTTGTTTTCATTAACGAGGCCACAGATCTTCCTCCCTGTCCAGCCCATCCAGCTCCCAAACCTTCTGGGACAGGCATTTTTGTAAGCTGCTGCTGGAGGGGCTAAGCTGGCAGGTTCTGCTGCTCTTGCACCGTCAGCATTGAGATGGAGATGTAAATGGAGATGACAGAGATGATGGAGATAGAGATGATGGAGATGACAGAAATGATGGAGATGGAGATGACAGAGGTAATAGAGATGGAGATAGAGATGAAGCTGAAGCTAGAGATGACAGAGATGATGGAGATGGAGATGACGGAGATGACAGAGATGACAGAGATGGAGGAGATGGAGATGATGGAGATGATGGAGATTGGAATGGAGTATGCCCTCCGAGAGGATTGGTTTCTGATGCAGAAACCGAGCAAAATTATGGGAGGAGGTCTAAGCGGCCCCCCGCAAGCCTGAGCATGCCCCAGGGCCCAGTGGGGCATCTGAGGACAGATGAAAGAGTAACAGGCAAGAGACAGGAACGTGGGGCGGGGGATGCCAAGGATGTGATCTGGGTCCCACTGCCAGCACCCACAGATAGTCTGTTCCAAGACAAGCTGCATCAGCAGTGGGTCCTGGCCTGGGCTGGCTGACCTGCCTGGGGGTCAAGCTCCCATCCACTAGGTGAGCTTGTCTACTGAGGGCTCAGGCCCTGCCCTCTCACCCCCACCCCAAGTCCTGGGCCTGGAGCCAGTGGCCCCTCCCCATTCACCGGTGATACCAGCCTGCCAGCAGAGTGAGAAGCCACGGTTTGGGGTGTGGCTTCGTGGGCACACCTCTCAGCATCCCTGACACTTGATGCTCGTGAGCAGAAACTGGCTTTCAGATGGCACCTGGCATCAAGAGGGGCCTGACAGCCTGCACAGTGGGCTCCAAGGAGCCCCCAAGGCTGCCTGCGCCTGTTTAGTCAGCGGACTGCATCCAATGGCACTCCACAGATGCTGACGAAGTGACAGCAAAGAGACACCACCGCTCCACCCACTGCAAACCCCCACAGAGGTGGGCCACCATTGCCCCACACGGCCTTCAGCAAGGCCAGGCTGCTGGAGACAGCTGATATCAGCTACCCACCAGACAGACACTGGAGCCAGAAACACAGCTTTGACAAGCAAGCCCTGGACAAAATATGGAACATGGCCCCCTTCACACTTGAGACACGTACGCCCCTCCCCTCCCAGGGACCAGGCCCAAGGAAGTGAGCCACCCAGACAACACCATCCTCTGCGTCTCTGCCAAGGGAAACACACGTGTGCACGCTACACATCCAACAACCGTAGACGGATTACACAAATAACAGATCTGCCCAACCACACCACCTAAAATAATAGAAACGTTCTTAGGATGGATCTATTACCTGAAAAAAATAAAAAACGCAGTCAAGAACACAGCAGGGCCTCAGTTAGAATCTTTAGGATGTTCATCAAACATCAAACATGGTGCTTTCAGTTAGGGAGTCAAAAAAATTTTGTGCCACTTATTTTCCTAAATCTCTTTATTAAACAGGTATGATTTAAGTTAGGTTGGGCAAATGATGCAATGTGGACCAACTCTGGCCTGCCACCTGTTTTTATAAATACAGTTTTATCGGCACATGGCTCTGTCTACAGTGAAGTTGTGGTGCTACTACAGCAGAGCTGAGCAGTCACACGGAGACTGTATGGCCTGCAAATCCCCAAATAGTCACTATCTGGTCTTTCACAGAAACTTTGCTGAACCTTGATTTAAGCCATAAACCGCATGTACTGGACAACCTGAGGGCCGAGCGTCCCATACCCCGGTCCTAGCGAGCCGTGTGAATGCAGACAGATGTGTGCTACACGCTGAACTATGTCCTCACAACTCCTATGCTGAAATTCTGAACTCCAATGTGACTATATCTGGGACTGGAGCATCAGAAAATAATTAAGGTTAAGTGAGGTCATAAGGGTGGGGTCCAGATCCTACAGGGCTGGTATCCTATAAGAGGAAGAAGAGACCCCAAACCTCTCCTGGACCCCACTCTCGACATGTGAGGACACAGTAAGAAGGCGACCATTTGCAAACCAAGCAGACAGCTCTCGCCAGTACCTGCTGCTGCTGGCACTCATTCCCAGATGTCCAGCCTCCAGAGCTCAGAGAAATGCGTGTGGCTCAGGCTCTCCAGGCTCTGGGGCTTCATCGTGGCAGCCCAAGCTGACTGAGTCAGATGGGGGTCCCAGAGGACCCTCCCTGCGGTCCTATTTTCTGCCAAGCATGGCAGGCTACACACTCCCACCATCCGCTTCTAGGATCACTCTCACCAGCGGCCCAGAAGCACTGAGAGCTGGTGCTCAGAGGAACCTCCTTGCCACACCTGCAGCCTGAGCTGGCCATTCACAGTGGGGACATGCCTCAGAGCCCAGTAAGAACCCAGGCCCTCCTAAAACAGGACCTGGGGCCCAAGGGGGCCTGCCACTGGGACAGGCTGTCCGGGGCGGGGCCCAGCCCCTCCCAGCGGAGCTTGCTAGTTCCACAGACTTCATAGGCAGCCCAGAAGCACCTGGGTTTTGTGTTAATGAACTCAGACACTCACAAATGGAGGAAATCAGAAATCGAGGTCCCTGAAATGACATCTCGGGAATGAGGGGTCAGGCCCTCCATCCCCCCGGGGTTACTGAGACGTGTTGTGTCAGGGCCTACAGTAGAAAGTGAAAAGTGGACACCTTCGAGGTGGGCTGTTCTTTCTCTATCCTCCACATGTACAAGCGGTAACATCAGTACGCAGCCTACGAGACACACTGGGGTGGGAACCAAGTCACAGGCGTGTCTTCTCTGACAAACTCCTGAGCCTTCAGAACAATCTGGCTCGGAGTGGAAGCATGCTCTGAGGGCCCCTCATTTCTGAAGGTTTCAGATGTCTAAAAAGACAGGCGCCAATCTTAGATTAAATTCTGCAATTGAGGCCATACAAACCAGAGCAAACAGTTTCCAACTGTTAGCTCAAAACGAGTCTGAACCATTATAGACTCTGAACGAATAAGGCTGCACTGACACGTCACACTGCATGATGCTCAGCCCCACCCGGCAGAAGCCCAGGGAGTCCTGGGGAGGAGCCATGGGCGGCCAAGGAGACCGTATCCGCTCAGGGTCCAGCAGCGCCCCCACACCACTGCCAGAGCACACCTACTGTGTGCTCCTGTCATCCTGCCACTCGTTATTGGCACTTTGTGCCTAGATGAGTCCGTAAGGGAGGGTCCCACCCCCTTGCCTGCTCTGTAACTGACTCCTTGGGCTCGTCAGTGTCCAGCTCCAGCTTGGTCCAGGGGCAGAGAGAGAAGAGGGAGGAGGTGGAGGGACAGGACAGGCAGATAGGGGAGGCAGGGGACAGGCGAGGGCAGGGAAGGGACAGGGAGAGTTCAGGGCAGACCTGGCCACCAGGGTTCAGGTTGTTCCCTACACAAGGAGTCCCACAACACGGAGCTCCCTGTCACATAAGCACCGGCCTATGTGACCCCAAGGCCCAAATCCATCACAGACCCATACAAAAGGCCGAGGTTCTTGAAACTGCTGGCCAGGGGCTTAACAAGATGTACACCTGTCACTGCAAAATGATAAATGACAAGTTACAACCACAGAGTCCAGGGGCCCTGGGCCTAATGTGAGCAGAGCCAGAAGCAGGGAGGCTGTTGCCCTGCATTGGAAGACTACACATCAAACGGTGACACACGTGCGAGAGTTTCCGGGACCCACCAGCACATCCAAGAAATGAGAACACGGGACAGGACACCGCTCCCCTGTGCCCTGCGGGGTTCCAGGGCAGGGTTGAGGGCATCAGAGCCATCGTTACAGAGCGAGCCCCAAGAACAGACAGTCTACTTTCAAAGCATGAATATCAGAAACCAGAATGCCAGCAGGCTCAGAGCTAGTGGCCCACCGGGCCCAGCAGCACTGGACTGGAGGTATCCCCACCACAGGTAGCGAAGGGCAGGATCAGAGGCTCGGGGACCTGGGTTTCTCAGGCTTAGGGCACATGGCGGGGAACCTCCCAGAGTGATCGGCTACCAGCACAAGATCCTGACTCCCACTGGGGACCCCATTACAGGATGGTAACGGGACTGGCCACCTGGCTTCTGCCGTACCCTCTACAGGCTTGAGAGCGAAATGAACATAACCTTTCCATAAGAATGACTGTGAATGCCCAGCACAACACAGAGGATTTTACTATTTGACATTTCCAGGTGTGCAAAGCACGTCACCATTGCTCACAGGCTGCTACCCAACGAGTGAGTCTCCATCAGGCAGCAAGGGACAGGGCACCAGTCACTCTGGGGCAGAAACCCCTACAACTCCAAGCCACAGGTCCAGAAGGGAGCTGTGCTGCAGAAAAGGGGTGGAGGCCTCCCATTCTCTGGTCCTATCTCCCCCGTTCCCCCACAAGGCCAGTCCCCTCCCTAAAACTTCCCCAGGAGTGACCAGATCCATGCTCCCCACTCTTCTCTGGCCTTGATCCTTGGCAGCACTGAGGCACCCAGGCCCTGATGGCTGGTCACCCCAGTAAAGGTAGAAGTGTCATAGCAGGACTGACAGCAATCAAAGGAACACCACACGCTCCTCGTCAGGAGCTTTCAGCAGTCCATTCCGGGCTCCTCGGGACATGCAGGGCAGCCTTGAAAATGACAGATGCTCTTTGTATAAAGTAATGAGATTGGGCTGCCTCAGGGCCCTGGGGTCTCATCTGCCACGTTTCCCCCAATTTACATAGCACAAAGCTTTAATCAGAAGCCACTACTTTTTAAAAGACTGAATAGACATTAGGGTTTGCTCACATAAAACAGCAAAGTGGGAGATAGGAGATGCTGTAATCAGCCTAAAGAAAAAATTATTAAACGTAGTTCAATAAAATCATTAACCAAGACAGCATCCGGCCACAGGGACACCCTCACTTTCTGGTCGAAGCAGCAGCACTGACTCCAGCCCTAAACCAGGAACCAGGCAGGATGCACAGGGCTACGTGGGGCACGGAGGCCACCAGCCATGGACAAACGTGTGTGAAACCTGTCCTGCTGTGCAGGGGGACAGGCCTGGGACAGGTGCCCTCAGGAGCGGCAGACCCCATGTGGGGAGGGCCAGGCCGGGTGTGGGCCTGTCTTCAACCTAACAACTCACTGTCACCTGCAAGGCCACACATCCGAACCCAAAGGTCCCCTCAGCCCCATCAGCACCTTCTGGCCCTAACCTACCAAGCTGCAGACCTGGTGACCATTTGCTGCCTGAGACACCTCTGCTTATACATCCTAGCTGACCTGCCTGAGAGGACAAGAAATGTCCTGTACCCATGTGTTCAATGTCACCACTAGCCTGTGTGGCTCTTAACTAGAACTCGCTGATGCGACCAAGGCACAAAATGTTTATTTTACTTCATTTTTATTTACTGTTAAGGGGCCCCATGCTTGGCCCCTGCTCTCTGGCATCTCCCCCTGTCCCTCTGATTGCCTAGTCCCACAGGCTCACACTCTCTCCCCTCTCCACTCCACCTTCATACATCTGGAGAAGTCGCACCTCCTACTGCTCCTGTCCCGAGGGACTTGGCACTCTGTCATGTAACGCTATTCCCCTGTGCCCCCCAGGGTTACGGGGCTGAAGAGCAACCCCAAATCCATGCCTATTAAGGACCTTAGAATATGACTTGGTTTTGAAATAGGGTCACTGCAGATGTAAGTGGTTAAGGTGAAGTCCTGCTAGGTTAGGGCAAGGCCTAAAATCCAGTGATTGGTGTCCTGATGAGACAGAAACAGACAGCTACGTGACAGCAGAAGCAGAGATTAGAGCTGTGTCTACAAGCCAAAGGACACGTATGGCCCTGCTGGCACCCAGGCTTCCGCCCTCTAGATGAAGATGGGACAAACTGCTGTTGTCCGGCCCCCAGTTCACGGCATTTTGTGACGGTGGCCTCAGGATACAAAAGCTCTGGGTCTTGCTGCAGCATCAACTCAAACCTGCCCCACGCCCACAGGTCCAGCCATTGCTGGTCAGCCCCATCAGTCTTTACCCTCTGTGGTTTCTCTAGGTCCAGAATCTCTCCGGCAACCTTGTCCCTTATCTACACCCTCTTCACCTCACAGGTCTCACTCGGTGTCTGACTTGCACGATTGACCGACTGACGCTCAGCAAGTGCTAGACATGGTAGGTGAGAAACACATTCCTTGAGGAGCCAAAAGGGTGTGAATGGGGTGTGTGCCTGGCACTTCAGCCCACAAAGCGTTAACTACCCAAAGATGGGGCAGAAACCCAGCCAAGGAGGTGGCTTCTGCTCAGAGGGCTCACAGCCACCAGCTGATTCTGATGCAATTACCAGCACTGCAGCACAAGAAACAGACAACTAGCTGGTTCATTAGGAAATCCCTTGGAGACTCTTGGAAGCCTGCATAAACAAAACAATTAGGAGGGCTCCCAGCCCCTTGTCCTTGGCCCCAGGGACTGCCTCCTATAGCCAGAGACTGGGCAAGGTCTTGAGGACAGGTGGCTGAAGCTCCCCAGGAGGTCAGAGCTCACAGGACCAGTCCCTTGCTCCTCTCTTCCTCTATGCCTCCTCACCTCCCGCTGAGATGCACTCCTCCTCTGCTTCTTGTCTTGTCACTGCCAGGGTAAAGGGATCAGCCCTGTCTGACTTCCTAACAAACCTCATTCACTATGGCCAAGAAACAAGCTCCGCTGCCAGCAGAGGTAGGAGAGCCCATGGAAGCAGGGGAGGAAATGGAGGAGTGGGCCACTTTGGTGCCACTCTGGTGCTCCGACCCCAGGGGGTCCCGGGGGTGGGGGTCTGGGCACAGCTGTGGTTGCCAAGATCTGTGAGCGGAGGGTGCTCCTGGCATTGAGCGGATGGGGCGAAGGACACTGCTCAAACCCCCATGGGGCCCAGGACAGGCCCACAGAGAGTGACCTGGCCCTGATGTCAGCAGTGGTGAGGGAGAGACTTGGTCTGCAGATTTGAGTTTCAGAATCCTATTTCTACCAGAAAAAGCAGGCACATGAGAGTTGGCAGGCCACACATGCAAGCAGGTTGCACACCGGGTACCACCATGCTCTCAGTGCCAAGTGTCCACATGCCCACCAGTAGGCTGGCAGCCAGCACCCAACAGGGAAACAGAAAGTAGCACCCAGGAGCACCCTGTGTCAGGAAGCCCCACTTGACAAAGACCTGGGTGCGGGGACATGCATGGGTTTCTCAAACCCTTCTTCTGAGGGAGTGGGGAGCCTGAGCACAGCTGCCTGTACCCTGGAGACAGCCCCAGACATGGGGACAGGAGCAGAAAGAAGAAGAGAGATGAGACTGAAGCCAACAGGAGGACAGGAGGGCAGGACATCTGTCTGTCACCCACTCTGGGAGAGTTGCAAAGGCCCCTGGAGCACAGCACAAGGAGCAGAGTAGAGGCCTGTCTCAGCGGGTGCATGCAGCGCTCAAGGGGCCAGACGAGCTGATGCTGCTCAGGACGCGCTCAAACCACGAGGGGAACTAAGAGAAGCAGAGCAGTAGTGAGACAGAGGCTGCTGTGCTCACCAAGGGTGCCGCAATTACACTTGTGATTCTGGGCGAAGCGCCTGCCTAGAAGGATCTGAAGCTTGTCACACTGAAGGAGGGAGCAGATAGATGGAAAGCAGGAATTTCCTGCCAGTTTGGGGCCTGAGCCTGGTGCCCTCCCTACCCTCCCCCAGCCCTCCCAGACAGGGCAACTGAAAAGCAACTGAAAACGAAGGATATAGGGACCACAGGCCCCCACCTCGAGCCCCAGCAGGTCTGGGCCAGGGCAGCAGGCCTTGGAAACAGAGAGAAGGTACTTCACAAAGGAGCTGTAAGTGCTGCCCACACCAAGCAGTAGGGGAGTGGGGGTTAAGGAGTCTGCAGACCAGTAACTTCCGCTCTAGTAGAGAGCATAAATGCTGATATACAGCACACCTAATTGCTAAGTGCAATTAGGAAGAACAGTGTAAAAGGGTTTGGGAGGGGTGACGATGATAAAAAATGGCTGAGAAACATGCCTTAGACCCCTCCTTCTGACCCAGGGCTCTGGCCTGGAGCAACTCTGTCTCTGGGGGACCCTCGATATCTGGGGACATCTGTGGTTTTCATATTGGGGTGCTCCTGGCATGGAGAGGGTGGGACTAGCGATGCCGCTCAGGCCCCCACAGTGCCTGGGATGGTCCACTGAGAACAAATGGACCGCAAAGTCACAGTGGGAAGGCGACACCACCTGAGGTCCGTCCTTCAGATCTGACCCCACCTGCTCTAGAGAGTCACCCCAGAACACAGAGTTTATTCCCAAGCTAAACAGAGTAGGTAAGGGAAGTGCTGCTCTGAGGCCAGCCTCAGGTTGTCCCCTGCAGTTTCAGCTCTGGCCCTTCCTGAAACACTGTGCGGTCACATTACCCTGAGCTGCGGAGGGAACAGGCTTAAAGCTGCCACCAGGGACAGAGTGACAGAAAGCTGCGGGGGAAGGAATGAGGGTAAAGCACATTTCACATGGAAATTCACTGCGGACCCCGCATGCCTGGCTGCCCGGCCCACACACTAGAATGCCAGCGAGGTGCACAGGTGCTGTGCAGGCACCCAGGATGCAGGCAGGGTCGAAGAAGCAGTCAGAGAAGCAGTCGGAGAAGCGGCAGAGGTTCAGCCTCTATTCCAACCTCTATTCCCCTCCACCCACCTCCACCCCACAACCATCTACCACCTCCCCCTGGGCTCCAAGTTAACACGGAGCAGCAGCAATACCCAACAGAAGGCACATAGCCTTCCACTTGGCTTACACTTTACCAGTGATGAAGCTGCTGTGCCCCAGGTTGGGCTTGTAAGAGAGGCCCTGCCCTGGATGTGGGCGGTAAAGGATGTGGGGGCCACCTCCAACAGGCTCTCCTCTCCCCTATACTGAGCAGAAGCCCTCCCTGCCCCAGCCTCTGGGGAGCCTGGGCTCTCAGCAGGTGGTACCACCGATTAAGTGCAGCTGGCTAACCTGCTTTTAAATCTCTCTCACTGTTTAATCTGAGTCAACTCCTGTGCCGAGAGGGGCACCAGCATGCCATCCGTGGAGAGGAGAAGCCTGGTCAGGCTTCGCCCAGCACCAGGGCCACACGGCGCTAATCCCGAGTGGTGTGCACCCATGCAGGACTAACTCGAGTCCAGACCTGAAAAGGCTGGTGCCTGCGCATCATTCCCCAGTTGAGACCAGGATGACTCTTGGCTCTCCCCACCCATAATCCCAGGGCAAAGCCGCCCTCTGAGTGTGTGTGCCGGGGAATTCTGTTCTCTGCAACAGCAGTGGCCCCCAGAGGTGGCTCCAGACACCTGCCAAGAGGAAGCCACCAGTCTGGGAGACACTGGTGGGTGTGGAGGGTGTCTCCTGGACCCCGAACAGGTACAGGCCTCCAAATGGGGTGAGGGAGACAAAGGAAGGTCGAGGGTGTTCAGAGTCTGGCCTTCTTACTGCAGTGATCTTGGCAAAATGTCTTTACCTCCCTCTGATCCTCACAAGGCCATAAGGCCCAGAGTCAAGATGATGCATGAGAGACGGAGACAGAGAGATGCAGAGGGGGACAGAGAGAGCAGCGAGGAGAAAGAGGGATGGAGGGGAGCAGTTACCACCCAGGAACATTGCTCTGAGCTAAGGGACCACTCAAAACAGAGGCAGCAGTGTGAGAGCACAGATGCATGTGGTAATGAGTGTGGCCAATAAGGGACACACCCATCATCCACTCTGACCTCAGGCCCTGTAGAGGCCTTGGTCACTCACTGCTGGCTAGCAGCTGCCAGCCCAGGAGGGCGTCCAGTTCATTCTGGGACACAGCAGGTGCTCCACAGGCTGGGTTTGCATGGTCTGTTCTATGTTCTGCTCTCTCCAGGCCCGGGCCTGGCCTGTAGGCCCCTGACTCAGTTCCTCTTGGCGGGGTAAGGGTGGGGGCTAGGCTGGCAGCAGCGATGGCCAGCCTTGCTACTGGGTCCTCACGGTTGTGGCTTATTTGGTTTTTAATTCCCGTTTTAAAAACAAACCAACAAACCACCGCTAATGACAACAGCAACAAGACCCTTTCGCCAGGAGGGGCCTGAGGATTTATGGGAGAAACACCTTTTATCACTCCTCCCAGCCCCAGAGCTGCACTTGGTTTTTAAAAAAAAACTTGTAGAAAAAGCCAAAAGCATACTGAATAGAGTATGTTTTCAAGGCACACCAAATCCTACCATATAGAGCTAATATCTAATTACATTTAGGCAAAGCCCCCGCCGCACAACAAAATGAAATTGTATTTCATGACCCAAAACCTATTTATTCATTCAAAGTGCCGATCCCATCTTTCCACACCAGTAAACAAAATAAACCCATTTTCATGGCTGAATGTTCCACTGGTTCACTCCACCTGATCAGACGCACATTTTCCACTACTGTAACTAACGGTGTGACAACCACTCACACACGAGACTACCACACACATGCTGAGAGGAAGAACTGCCGTACCAAAGGCAACATGAACGACTGATGGCAGACACCCACCAGCACCCAGGGAGGTCAGGGCTCCCTATCCCAAACATCGTTCCCAGCTACATGGGTAAAAGAGAAACGATCCCACAGGTGTTTACGCTGAGGCCACGTGACAGGCACAGGCGTCTGTGCACTACGGGAGTCCCGGAGCATGGGCATCTGCCTGCAGAGCCGCCCACACCCGCCCGCACCTGGCTGGTCTCTCCTGAGCTGCTGGAGCATCTTCCGCCATTTTTCATCCTGGGTTACCTTTCTCAATCTGGTAAGGACTATTCTGGGTGGTAGAATTTTTTTAAAACAGCCTTATTGAGGTATTGTCCCCATACCCCATAATCTACCTAACTAATGTGCACAATTCAGAATTTTTTTTTTATACTGAGTGTTGTATGATCATCAATTCAAGAATATCCTCATCATCCCAAAAAAAAGCCATGTCCCCCTTGGCAGTTACTCTCATCCCCGTCCCCAGCCCCTGGCAATCACACATCCGCTCTGTCTCTGTGGACACGCCCGTTCTGGACACGGCAGGTCAGTGGACTTGCACCCATGTGGCATCTTTCACTGAATGTCGTGTGCTCAGGTCTGTCTGAGCTGTAGTGTCAGCGCCTCCCACCCTTTACTGCTAAGCAGCTGGTGGCAACGAAAAGATGTGTCTTCCCTTCTTTCCACTTGCCTCATTCTCTAATTCTTTAGTTGTCCCTAGCTAATGGAAGAAGCTGGCAGGAAGCTCCCAGTCCCCACCTAGAGGCTGTAAAAATCACCCTATAAACCCCGCCTCCTCCTCTGGGGTTCCAAGCCTGGTTGTGGCCTCTGCTTCCCCAGGCTGAGGGCTCTGTTCCAAGTCACTCCTTGGAGCCCCTGCTGTTTTCTGGCCCTGCTGCACTGGGCAGGGCCATTTTCCCACAGATCTGGGAATGGAGGCCCAGCCCCACCCACAAAGCTCCAGGTGATGAAGCCAAATGGTCCAGAAACCCTGTTCTTTAATTATGGTGGGCTTCCCCAGGAGCTGCTTGGTTTAGGTGCATTTAGCTGAAAAACCCTTGGTCCAGAGGCAATTAAACCGCTGCTCCTTCCTTCGTGGATGTCACCCAGCCCAGCTGATGCTCAGGGCCCCCTGACAGTCATTTGTTGGCAAGGGTGGCAATTAGCAGGTCGTAAGGAACTTTGGATTCCTGGATTGGGGGTTAAGGGAGGACACTCTCTCTAACATCTAGTTCCTAAAGAGGAACGGGTCCTGGTTCCTACAGGGAAGACAAATCATGTTGTTCCCACAGCCCTTCCTGTCAGCCCTGACTCCCCTCCCGAGCTCATGAGGCTAATGCAACCCATGGACCCTTGGGATCTTGGAGCCAAGGGTCCCTCCCTGCTCCCCAAGGGACCAGCCTTCATGAGATTTCGTAGCTCTGGTGATGTGATGTCATAAGGGACCTCAAACCCCATGGCTCTGGACCACAGGTGAGAAAATGCCTTCAGCAGGAAGGGGAGGCTGGCAGGTGAGCAACCCCAGCCCCAGCCCCACATCCTGGGAGATGCCCGGGCAGAGTCTGAGGACACAAGCTCTTTTCTCCAGGACCTTCCAGCCAGGAGGAACCTGGGAGCCCTACTGCCCACACTCAGGGTGGGGCGGGCAGTGTCTTGCAGTGGACGGCCGCTACCAGCTGCCAGCGCCCTCCAGGGCCCTGGGACCTCTGGAGGCAGCAGCCTTGCCTCTGGCAGGCCAGAAGTGATAGATTGGCCCAACCCGCCAGAGCACGGGCTGGCAGGGACGGTCCCCGCAAAACAGCAAATATTCTCAGCACTGCAGGCCAGACAGTCTCTGATGCAACTACTTGACCCATAGCAGATAGTGGGCCAAGGGAGGGCAGGGCCGCATGCCAGCGCAGCTCTGAGTTCTAATTGCCACGTCGCATGTTCTTCCAATTTGCCCCCTAATTCTATAAAAACGTAAAAATCATTCTCAGTTTGCCGACTGTATGAAAATAACCTGCCAGACTTGGCCCACGGGCCTCTGTTTTCGACCCCGGCTCCAGAAGAAGAAAGAACGAGAATGCCTGAAACATGGGCCAGTGAACATAAGAGTTTGGCTTCAACATGTTAGCATAGAGGCAGAAGGACAGAAAAAGGGACAATGGAGAAACGGGGGCTTCTTGGGAACCTGAAGACAGTAATGAACCAACAAAATAGTCCCTTAAATCAGAGCAGTGACAATTCTGCCCTGGCTTATGTTCTGATGAAGGTGCTAGAATAAAGGAATTTGCCCAGAGACGGGGTGCAGCAGACCGGACTGGCTCAGCAGGAAAGCAGCCCTGGGGTCCTCCCCTTCCCCCAAATCTGGCCAAGGACCCGCAGGTCCCCAAGCGCCGTCTGGCCGGACGACTGCCCTGCCTCTCACTGGCCTGCCCCTGCCGCACTCGCACGATGATGTAAGGCCTGGTGAGCCTGCGGCTTTTGCAGCCTAAACGAGTCACGAGGACAGCAGAGCTCGTAAGAGCTGGGAACAGCTGCCCCATTTCAGCACCCCGTAGGCTGAGAGGTGATGCCCAACACAGCCACACACAGACACCCACAGCCAGTGGTTGATCCCTGGCGAAGGGGGCCCGGACAGCAGGGAGGCTCTGCAAGGGGTCCGCATGGCGCGGGCACACCCCCAGACCCCGCTTGCTGGAAGCAAAGCGCACCACTTATTCAGCAATTTCACACTCCGCTGCCTGACAATGTAAGCATGGAGGCCAATCTAAGGCGGCACTTCCCAAATGCCACTTGTTTGTGAACACACAGCTGAACCCGAAATTGCTCTCACTGTCTGGGCAGTCCCCATGGCCCGCTCTGCTTCAGCTCTGACAGCACCTGCAGGACAAGCCCGGCCCTGGGGTTCCAGTTCAGTGGTACCTCCCGCCACCACAGGAGGTTGTGGCCCACGCGGTCCCCATGTCCCCCTTCTTAGCAGAGCCAAGGGGCTCAGCCTGCGATGATCCCCCCACAATTTTCGAATTAAGTATAAAGAGTTAACGCTTTTAAATCCTGGGAGCCGCTCCCATCTTCCTCACTACAAAGCCCATTTCCTTTTCTAAGTGGCGCTCAAGCAGTAAAGACAGAGAAACAGATAATTAGAAAAGTAGAGTTTAGCCGATTCATGTAGACCAGCACTGCCCAGAGAAATACGCACAAGTCACCTTTGTAATGTTAGTGTCTCTAGTTGCCACATTCAAAAAGTAAAAAGAAACAGGTGACATTCACTTTAATGATATATTTTGAATAACCCATATTATTCAAAAATGTCAGTCTATAGAACCAATATGAACAGATTTTTGGTGAGCTGTTTCCTGGTTCTGTTAACCGGAGACTTGGACATTCACATCTCATCTCCATCAAACTGAGTAAGATTTCAAGGCCATGACACTCCCAGGTGGCCAGAGGTGACTGTACCAATCATCCCAGCTTAGACCCCCTTTGTAAAGATCTGAGGTCTAGAAAGTGCTAGACAATTCAAGGTCTGAGCCCCAGGAACTGCCCCTACATTCTGCCCTCTCCAATGCCCTGATGCTACCCTGACTGGGGACAGCTAAGCAATCCCTCGGAGGAACCCCAGGCTTGGACATGGGAGGCTGGCAGAAAATACCGTTTTCACCCTACAGCAGCCCCGGAAGGGGGCCCATCCTATTCCACATGCCCACGAGTAGCTGGGCCTGTGTCCACTGTGGAGACAGGGTCAGAGGGGCTAAAATCCACAGGCCGTGTGAGTCCTCCTCTGTGGTCCTCAGACAGGCACCTACACCCAAAGTGACAATCCTGGAAGGTAGGCTCCTGGAACTGGCAGCTGGGAAGGGGCTGGACCTGCTGCCTGCCCGACAGCCCTGCTTCCTGCCTGCCCTCCGCAAGGTTTGGTCATTCTCCACTTGTTAGAGTTCATGAGCCCTGTGTACATCCCGCAACCTCGACCTCCAGAAGAAGACAAGCAGTGGAGCGGCAGGCCTGACCTCCTGCACCCAGCACTCGTGGGCTTGCCACCAAGGGCCACGAACCCTGTAAGCTGTTACTCAAACTTCACAGATGGGTGCCAGGAGCTAAGGGGATTTGAGAACGAGTGCCCAGTTCACACGACACGTCTCCTGGCCAGGAATCGGCTGCAGAGACTAGCAACAGGAAACTCCTGGGACGGTGAGACAGCAGGCCCTGCTAGCTACGTCAGGGTCCTACCAGGAGACAAGAGGGCCTGCCCAGGCCCCAGCTGTGGCCGTCCACCTGCACTGCTGCACGCCTCTCCCTTCCCAGCGAGGGGCGCTCTAAGGGCCAGAAACAGACCCTTCATAGCCTTTCACAGGGTCTGAGAGCACTTACCTGCGTAGCCACCTTGCCGTAATCAATCCACCGCAGAGTGGCAAAGTTGGTTGACTCAGCACAGTTGAAACCATGGTTGAAGCCGGCGTGGTAGCCGTAGGGAAAGGTGATCATGAACTCTCCAGCCTCCTGTGTGATCTGAGGAGGCCAAGGCCAACAGGTGAGGGTGAGGCCCAGGGTCAGAAGGACGGGGAGCTCGTACACGGTTTGCCTGCTGGAAGCAACGCCTGGCTTGGGAAAGGGACAGGCTGGTGGCAAAGACCACGGGGAGTCACCAAGGAGCACAGAAAGGGCATGTGGGCTCAGGAAGTTCCCAACACATGCCAGGGAGCCTCAACTTCAGGAGCCAATGGAATCCACCAGGTGACAGGCAGCTCTAACTGCATAGACTCCAGCCCATTTTCCACATGGCTGATGAAGTAGTAGGTGTGGTGGCAGCCACAACAGTTTGCTGCTAGCCCCTGCTCACTGCTGTCTAACTAAGGATCTGAGGTGACAGACACGAGTCAACACTCCTCAGGGGTAAACTGTGGGTACAGAAGACTGCTGAATCTACCATTCCAGGTGCTTCCTGTTTCAGAGACGAGGGGTCTCCCACTTTAAGGAAGATAGCCGTGTCACACTACCACCCACCCGCAATGTTCCCGTAAAGTGGAGGGAGAGGGGACATGGCACTATCCTCCCAGGATGAGGCGTGCATGCAGTGCAGCATCCTGTCCTTGGATGACATAACCTAAGTCCTCTCACCATTGTAAGCAAAGAATCTGCCACTACTCCAAGAGGCTGGGCCCTCCAATGAGGTCCAGGAAATAGAAGCAGCAGTGTGTATGTATGTGGGGGTTGGGGGGATGGGCATGATGTCCAAGACAGAGCGCTGTAAGGAAAGCTGGTCTGGGATCTAGTCAAACAGTCTAGACAACCAGACCTAACACAGAGACCCCGAACCAAGGAGCTAGGTGTGAGTAACCAGGGTGGGCCCCACAAGGACCCAGACCGAGGGTTCTGGAACCATAACCCCAAAGCCTGGAGGGGCAGAATGGGGCTGCAGCCT
The DNA here is from genome assembly GCA_004027375.1 of Macroglossus sobrinus. Classification (NCBI taxonomy): domain Eukaryota; kingdom Metazoa; phylum Chordata; class Mammalia; order Chiroptera; family Pteropodidae; genus Macroglossus; species Macroglossus sobrinus. The sequence goes on from PVKZ01001193.1 coordinate 326,563, forward strand.
CATTCCCCCCCACCCAGGGAGAGGACACTTGCATATGACCATGCTGACTACCCTCCCCTACGGCTGCTGAGCCAGGCCTGGAGATCAGGAACAACAGTGGGCACCGTTCCCGGTGGCCAGGACACGGAGGTGGGAGCTGAGGTTGCGGGCGTGGGAGTCACACCCTCTGCAGTCAGGTGGGCCTGTCTCTTGCTCGATGTGCTGTCGGCAAGAAGCACAGACCACAGGTGGTGAGCGGCCACTGTCCCAGACAAGAACAGACCACCCCCAGCCTTTCACACCGCTATGCTCCTGCCAGCACGATTACGTTCTTCCTAAGGTTTCATGTAGACAAGATCAGACGCTCTGTACCCCTGCATCTGGCCGCTTTGCTCTTCAGCATTCACTGGTCCACCATGCCATTAGTCTTTGGCTCCTTTTCATTATCAAAGAGAGTTCTGTCGTGTGGACACGCCACTATCATCCATTCTCCTGTGCACAGGCTTTGGGGCTCGGGTGAATACAGCTGCTGGGCCCGCTCCTTGCAGCTACGTTTGCACTGGAGCAGACAGACACAGAGGGCCATTGCAGGGTCTCAGGGCAGGGGCTCTGGCACATCTCCAAGATACCGCCCCACCTCTTCCATAGTGGCTGCCCCTCTGTGCCTCACTGATTCCCTCTGCTCCCCTCAACAGACATTTGGGGATGTCCAATTGCAGCTATGTTTGTGGGTGCGCAGTGGGATATCCTTGTGGCTTTGATGCCCTTTCCTAAAGCCCACAGGCTGCCGCGTCACGTTGACTTGTGTCTACATCTCCATATACAAAGTGTCGGCTCATGCCTTCGCCCCTCCTTGCTCATCATGCTGTTCATCTTTCCATCGTTGATTTGTGAGAGTTCTCAGGCATGCTGATCTTTACTTATTCCCCCAGAGATGAGAAGAAATTGCTGGATTCATTTAAGTACCAGCGAGACGTGAAACTCTGGCGGGGAGAGGGGGTGAGTGGGCAGCGGGAGACAGTAGAGTAAGACTTCCAGAAGCCAAGCACAGAGTCAAAAATCAATCAAAACTGACGCAGCCTGGAGAAAGCCAGCCCTTAAGAACACTAAGACGGTTTTCTTTTCAAATAATAAATTGCACCAATCAAGAGAAGTCAGTGTGCATTAAGTCATATTTTTAAATTCCTGTCCAAGTGACGGCTACGTGCAGGGAATGAAGTGTGCGGCAGGAATCTAGGGAAAGAGCACTCGAGTGTCCTCAAGGCCCCAGCTCCCCTGTCCTTGCTCGGCAAGGGTCCTCTGGGCCAGCTTCTGCTACAGGACTTGGAGGATTTGTTTTGTTTTGTATTTTAATGTAATTACTGATTTTCTTATTCTATATGAGCTGATCCTGGAAAGGGCCATCTTGCTTTTCCTCCACTAGTAACTCACACACTCTCCTCTCTGCTGGGGCGCAGCCCTATGTAGCACCGGCTTGGAGCCTTTTGGGTACACAAAAGAATCCCAGGGATGCTGAGCCTGAGCCCCTGGGTGTGACAGAGGCACCTCCACCCCGGGCTCAGGCAGACTTTGGGGCCTAGTTCCCCCTGCCCGACAGCCACCATATATCAAGGCCTAGAACAGAAAAAGCACTCAGGACGACAAGATTATGTTCCTGTCAGAAAATCTACATCCCAGTGCCTTCATTTTGAGCCTGCAGTGTCTGTCCTCCATGTCACTGCCATCAACATTATCCCAAGAGTGAATTAAAAGACACTAGGGATGATGGATAGGCCAGGCAGCAAAATAATGAGCAAAGGGAATGCCAGCCCCAACGCCAGTCACAGAGAAAGCCCAAAGTTCTGTTTCTTATGCGAGCTCGTGCAGAATAAACGAGCAAGTCAATGACAGATTCCATTTAATTACTAAAAAGCTCTCTATTGATCTGTTTTTCCTAAGAAATAAATACCATTATAGAGATGTATGAGTGGGGTGTTGGAGTCACTCCTTTGAAGTCCACCAGGAATTCGGATCAGGGATCCACGTCGAACCATGACAGGGGTGTCCGTCAGAGCCTGAAGATAAGGGCCTTTACCCCACTAGCCTCAGAAAGGAAAGAGAGCTTCCAGCCAGCTCCTGCGACCTGTGTCCCTGTCCAGGAAGTGCCACATTGGAGAACGTTCTGGACAAACCGCAGGAGAGCAAGTACTTCTCACTTCCACAAGTGATGCCATGGTCTGTCCACGAAGTTCCTGGTGAAGAAGGGTGTTCACCGCAGATGGCAGAAGGCGAAGAGGGAAATGCAGAAACCTTCATTCCTCCTGATGAACGATTTATGGCTAGAAGTCACTTTGGCCCCAACAGAGATGATGAGTCCTCGATGTACGTACTAACGCTGCAGGCAGTGTGACTGAACCGTCAGGAGCAATTTCCAACCGGACGACACTCAACACTCGGAGAAAGTGAGGCGCGAGGGTCTGATCATGAATTTGCTGCTCCACCTGACAAATGGCTCCTCTGGGGACACCTCCAGAAACCCAGCTCCCAAGAGTCTGCTCAGGCCTATCCAGAGGTTCTGGTGTACCTGTCGCGTGGGATGACATTGGAACAGAGGCCTAGACATTCTTGCCCAGAAGGCTCGTCCGTGGGTAAGGAATAGCTGGAAATAGATAACTGCTGAGTATGACCCACGGCAGAGCCAACTCTAGACCCAGGAACCTGCGAGCCCCCTAGGGGCCTTGGTGCTGTGGTCTGGCCTAGGGGCTCCCACAGCCTGAGTTCTCAGACTCACAGACAAGGTACTCACTGTCTCAAAGGACGCCTGCTGGTTGTAGGATGGTCCAGAAAGCAAAGGGGTGGGGGTACGGCAGCAGAAAGTGGTGCCCTGTGGAGGGGAAGAGGGCCTGCCCAGGGCCCTGGGGTCCTCTGCAGCTGGCCCCGCACTCTGCTCCCCAAGCCTGCAGACTCTGTGGAGGGGCAACCCACCAGCTGCATCCAGTAAAGGCTGGGGTTGGATTTGGGTCTGGGAGGGCAAGTCAAGGCCCCACCCAGCTCTCCCCCTCCCACCCTCACCCCACACCAGGAAGAGATGGAGGCTGACGGCCCAGGCAACATGGCCCTCCCTGGGCTTGCCCTTGTTCCAGACCCTTTCCGAGGGTTAAGAAGCCAGTTCCCTAGACGTCTGCAGCCCCAGCAGCCCCTTCTGGGGCAGCCCCTACATACCCGGCTGAATGGGATGCCATACTTCTTGAGGATGATGGGCGAGATGAGGGTCATCTTGTGCCGCAGGAAGGCGTCACAGCCCTGTGAGCTCCCGGGGAAGAACCCTGAAGCAGAGAAGGTGGACGTCAGTCTGCGGGCCGGGCCAGACTGAGCCAGGTTAAGCCAAAACTCTCTGGGCAGCTCCTTCCTCCGTTGGAGCACCGACAACAGCACCAAGGGAACCAAACACATGGACCCTGTCATGCAGCCCCACATGCTCTGCTGGTGGCAGGCGGTGGTGACGCTCTAGCCTTTGCTTAGTAAACCTGGAGCAGAGAATGTGCTGGGGCTGTCTGTGTGAGAGGACACACACCCACCACACACACCTGCAATCGCAGATGAGGCAGGGCTTCATCTTCCCCTCCAGCCCCGCCAAAGAACTGCTAGGTTGCAGTCACGTGGTCACTGAGCCACGTGAGAACACGGTCAGGGAGATAGGATGCAGGAGCTGGTGTTCTAGAACCAGCCAAGCTGTGATCAGTGGGGAGTGGTGCCCCCTCTGCACATGCACACGACTAAGTCTGCAATAAGAATCTTTGCACGCTCCGTCCCCACGGCCACCAGGCAGGTGAGGAGAGGCTCAGGCCACTGACTGACCCACCCTTGGGCCCCAGTCCTTCGGGGAACAGCAAAGCAGTCTACCCGGGCTCATCCATAGCTCCGGCCCTAAGCCTCAGTCACAGAGTCCACATTTGGGCATGCTTCCTGCCCTTGACTATACAGCATGGAGCTCGTTTAAGTAATGTTGGTAAACATGAGCCTGTCCGCGCTACGTGCTCAGAAAGCTCATTTAATGTTCGGAGATGTTTTGGATCACTTGCTGGCTGAAGCTCCAATCAGCGACACGTCTTGTGGGTAAAGAAAAGCAGGCTCTGGAATTCCACCTGCGGCAGCTGGGCTTCTCATCACAGACCATCAATAGGAGGTGGCAAAGACGGGCTGCCACGGGCACATGGTGATGATGTGGTATGGCATCTGCCTCTGAGTGTCCACCACCCTCCACAGCTGGCTTGTGGGCCCTTCTGGAAGCAACCTAGATTTCGATGCACACTCAACATGTCACCAGTTATAGAGGGCACATTCATGTGTGTGCAAGCACATGGCCCCACACAAACCCGACATGTGGGACGGTGGGGTTCGACACCTTCTGTGCTGGCCAATGGCAACTGGTGGAGTTCTGAAAAGTGCAGGAGACTGGATCCTGAGTGCGGCACTGAGGCATTTCCACGGGCCTTACGGCTGGCTGCTAGACACCCCACGGGTCCTCAACATGTTTAAGTGGCTCCCATCAGTGCCCAGGCAGGCACATGCTGAGAGACCGCCGCAGCCCGTCCCGAGCCCACATGAGCTCAGCTGTTCATCCTCCACGTTAATTGCAAACTTGTTCCACCGTCTCAATAACAGAGTTGGTGACACGTGACCCCAGTGTGGAATGGCACCGCACAGAACAGCTGTGTGTGCCCTGCACAATCCCCATTCCCCTCTGAGGAGGGGAGGGCTCCCCAAACAGCTTCCAACCTCCTCCGCTGTCAGGGCTCCCGGGTTCCAGCAGCTGCCCCACCTGGCGCAGAGATGACTCAAGCCCATGTGTGTCTAGAAGCAATGGCGGTGGCCTCCCACCGACCTCTGGAGCTCACCAGCTCTTTTTCCTCCAGCTGTGGCCACCAAGTCTCCTACCAGCTGTCCAGGCATCAGGAACAACATGGGCAGCAGGGCCCTCGCTGCAGGGAACATGGCCAAGGTCCAGGGAGAGCAGCCAAGGTGTCGTCCAGGGGCAGCAGGTGGCCCCACAGCATCCTGTATCCAGGTTCTCCAGCTGTTGCTCAGGCCATCCAAACTCTTCTGGTAGAAAAGGCACACTGAGCCAGCATAGGCCAGGCACAGTCCACTGCAGGATTCCAGAGAAGTTGTCATCAAGGGTCCAGCAGGGCCAGCAATGCGGTCACCAGAGCATGTCCATGCCGACTACCCCGTAGTGGCACAGCTCTGATGCTATGGGAGGCTGCACAGCAACCACCCAAGGTGCCCCCCTCTTGGTCCCTGAACCTGTGATGATGCTCCCTTCTCTGGCAAGAAGGACTGCGCAGACAGAATTGAGTCAAGGCCCCTGAGATGGAGATGACCCTAAATTACCAGTGTTCTCACGGGGGTCCTCATAAGGGGAAGATGGGAGGCTCAGAGCCAGACAGGTGTACGAGGATGCGTTGCCAGCTGTGACGAGGGGGAAGGAACCACAAGCCAGGGACGCAGTGCCTCTAGAAGCTGGAAAAGGCTGGAGACGCCTCTCCCTGGAGCCTCTCCCTGCACTTGGGTTCACCCGCTGAGGCCCGTGTAGGACCCCCGACCTCCGGGACTGTGAGAAAATGAATTCATGGCATTTTTTTGTTGCTGTTAGAACTTTTAGAGGAGTTTAAAGTTTATAGCAAAATGGAGGGAATTTGTCATTTTAAGTCACTGAGTTTGTGGTAACTTGTTACAATGGCAAGAGAAAACTAATATGATGGAAAAAGACCTCTTAACATATTTTAAAATTAAAATTTGTATTTCAAATGTGTATTAAAAAATACAATGGGAAAACACTTTTTATTTGCTTTTTATTTGAGAATGTAGCAAGCATATGGAAGAGACCATGGCTAGGACTCTGTGTGACGGGGACTCCGCACTGTGAGAGTGTGTTCTCAAGAGATGGGCTCGGCCCGCCCGCAAGGACAAGGTCCAGGCTTCCCACAGAAACGTCACCATGACGCTGCCCTGCATCCGTGTACCCTGACGAGCCTCCCCCCATTCTCAGGTGACCAATGCTACTGATGTGCAGCTAGGACAGGAGGCCCCTATTTTTCCAGAAAGATCTACCACTCCCATCGCCAAAGCAAAACATCAACAGGAAGGGGAAGAAAGCATGAGGCAGGGGTCCCAGTCGAGATATAGAGAGGAGCCCAAGGATGGCGGCTGGCAGTGAGGCAGCCCATACCAATACTAAGCAATGGCTTCCACAGGGTTCTGTGGCCGCCTCGGAAGAGCTGGACTGCTTGTTACTGCCACCAGACAGTCAGGACGACCAGAGGGGCCCTGTGCTGTCCCGGGGGCTCCCAACAATGAGGTCCTAACCCTGCTGCACACCCTCACCTGGGAGGTCCTAACCCTGCTGCACACCCTCACCTACAAAGGAGGGGTTGGCTCTCAAGCTGACAGACCGCTGGGGTGCTGTGACAGGGAGTGATAGGACACCAGCCACCAGTCCCTCACTCGGGATGGTCAGAGGCCTCAGCGCCACTCCAGGAATCCCTCACCCCAGACCCTACCTTCACTTCAAGTCCGTGCCCCTCTCCAGATGCAGCCTGGATCCCTCTGACAAAGCTGCAAGGCAGGCTTGGCTAGGGTCTGAATACAGACGGTGGGACCGTGGCCGCTGGAAGGGACACTTGCTGAGGGAGCCCAGGCGAGTCACAGCTCCTCGCGCAGGGCCTGCAGTCACCTGGGAGCTCTGAGGCCCCGATGAGGTTGCCCCAGACTGAACAAAGACCTAAGGACTTGGGAAAGGGCGCGCTGACATGGCTGCCCTCCCTGGCCCACGGAGCCTGCAGGCATGACCGAGGACTCCGTGCTAAGAAATCGACAACAAGCACGTCTGAAGTAATGGCATGTTATGCAGAACCCATGAAGTGTTAAGCCCCTGGCAGAAGGACCACAGACCTGATCACGTGAGATCATGAAAGGGAACGGGAAAACAAGACAGTGACATCATCTTGTAGCACGTTGCCGCTCCCAGAAATCAAAACCCACATGCCCAGCAAACCTGGGAGGGATGGCGGCGGCCTCCCTGCCCAGCCCGGCCCACCTCCCAGGCCCTGGCCCAGCCCGCAGCCACAGACACCTACCTATTGCCAGCCTCTCCAAGCGCTTGCCATGCTCCGGTGGAATGGCGTACCTACGAAAGAAGGGAGGCACGTCAGAGGCGCGGTCATGTAGCAACCACACCTGAGGGTCCCCCTAGGGAGACATGGCTTGTGCACAGAGCAAGCGACTGCAGCTGTGGTCAGGGCTGTGCGGCACGTGGGCAGCAGTGAGGGGCTGTCATGGGAGGAACCCACGCAGAAGGCGGTGGCGAGGTGGGAAGGCTGAGGACAGGGACCAGTTGGGTCGTGACGGAACTCAGGGCGGCAGGAGTCGGGACATGCCCCGTTAAGCGGCACTAAACCTCAATAAGGCTTAAAAAGCAACAAGAAAAATAAAAGCACTAGACCAGCGCCGTAGGGTGGGGATCCCGGCTGCCCCATGTCATCAGCCCCGCGTTGTCAGCCCATCCCCTGGCCTTAAGAGCTGACAGAGAACGAAGCTTCAGGAAAAAAAAAATATCATCTGTCACCCACTTCATCAGTTTTATTTTTACATGTTTTACATTTGAAAGATTACAAAGCTGTCCTGAACAAAAAAAGATGTAAAAGGGAAGTTTGCAAACAAATGAAGCAAGAGTGCTATCCCGCAGATGCTGTCCAGGGAAGCTGGCGGGGGGTAGGGAGGAAGGAGGAGGCCGGGGCGAGGGGTGCGGGTGAGCCCCCACCCAACAGACATGCCATCCCAGTGCAGCCCAGGGGGCTCAGCAGGATGAAAACTTCAATTTTCAAGCAAAGGCAGGCAGAACTGGGGTGCAGGTCCCTAACAATTCAAAGCACTGAGCAGGGGCCAAAGGAAGGGGTAGAGGTCCGTCACCATGGCAACACAGCTCTAGGAGAAACTCCAGGACAGAGTCTCAACCTGGGGAATCACCTGCGCCCAGGGGACACTGGGAGATGTCCAGGGAAACCTGTGGTTTTCATGACTGGTGGTGCTCCTGGCATCATGTGGGTGGGGCAAGAAATGCTGCTCAGCACCCCTAGTGCCCAGGACGGCCCCCGACAGAGGGCAAACAGCACCTAATTGTGAGCAGTACCAAGGCAAGAGACCAGAATAAAGATGGCCCAAATCTCACATTTCAGAATGAGTCTGGTGTGGGGTGCAGTCACTGCCTCCTCCGCCCCTCAGGTACAGGTATAGATGGGGCCCACATAGAACAGGGTTGCTGGCCCAGACCCAGTGGCCGGTTAAGTCCATTTCAACCAAGAGGTTCATTATCACTTCTTAATAAAATAAAAGGGTACAGGGTAGGAAGTAAGTCTCTAATCTAACAGGACAAAACCAATTAATTTCTGGGTACACTCTAGAACACTTGAAGAGACAGCCTCAACACCTTTGATTCTGCTGGCGTCAGAGAATTTTCCATCGTCTGGACGAGTATGAGTCTACTCTTTTTTAAAATGGCCTTTTATCACTTACACAGAGATGATAAAAGTCAACCCCAATCCAAAGCACCTTTGTGGGATTACCGGCCTCTGAGTGAAGGAAGGAAATGCCCCGTTCCTTCTGGGAAGACGCCGGAGGACACGGCCCAGGCCGCGATGATTAATGCAACATCCCCAGACTACATTGCTGCTTGCACTTAATTACCGCCTGTAATTGGGAGTTGTAAAGATAAGATTAATTGAATCTGGTGGATGTTAAAAGTTTAAAACATTGGAATGTGGCTCCTCTGTTATCGGGAAGTACAGATGGCAGGCACAGGGCTGAGCGTTTGGAAGAGCAGCCCCTGGGGAGATGAGAAAGGACTCGAGGACAAAACGCTGGAGCCGTGGGAACTTCTGGGCTCCAGTGTCCCAAACCAAGCAGTGCCGCCCACTGCTTAGAGTGACCCAGTGATGGCCTCGAGAGTACCAAGAAGCCCCACCAATGACATTGCCAATGACGTGCCATGTCAGCCCGAGCCCCAAAGACTCAGCACAATGAGAAGCTCAGTTTCAGGGGAAAGTGGGCAGACCAGGGTGTGTGTCCTTGAGGGTCCAGGGCGTGGAACTGCACCAGCCAAAGGCAGGGCAACACAAGCTTGCTCTCTACAGCCATCAGAACATGCCTGAGTCTCACCTGCCTGCTACCACCCAGAGACTGGCACTGTGGGCTGCAGGTGCCTGCTGGGCCCTCTCTCTCACCACAGCCCTTGGGGTGCCCCGGAAAGCCAGCTACAGAGCTGGCTTCCCAACAGAGACTGACATTCATCAGCAGAGAGAAGGCCCCGAGGAGCCCAGAGCACGGTACCCTTGTGACAGTCCACCCAGTGTCATGCCACCGGGTTGGAGCATCCCCGACTCTCAAGCTTGGTTCTAGAAGGAAAAAAGGAAAGGAAAGGAGAAGCAGCTATTCAAGCTGAGCGCATCTGCTCACTAACCCCCGAGGCAGGCAGTATCTGTCTGGATGTCAGTGAACGACTTCTCAGGGCAGTAACACAGTTGTGTTCTTGGTCACCAACAAGGGGGCATTCTGGTTCACAACCCAGGAGATCCGTCCCCATCACAAGGTCACACGAGGTCAAATCAATCGGCTTTGCCTGCCTGTGACCCCAGGCAGCCTCTCTCTGGGCTGGGCAGCCTTGGTCACTGGGAGGCAGAGGGTTCTTTCATGGTTTCCTCGGACAGATGACCTCTGGCCTCCGGTTGCCCCAGCCTGGCCTCTCAGGATGGGCTGGGGCAAAGCTCACTGGCCCGCCTCCTCTGCCAGCTGAGTCCCCTGCACTGTCCAGAGCCTCCCTGGCTCCCCTGGCCCGCTCTTCTCTCCAGCAAGGCCCGTGTCCCCTCACTCCAGACAGCCACAGTCAACATGCTTCCCTCCCAGAACCGGGCAGCATCTGGTGGGCCCTCCTGGGTGGTCAGCTCACCCCAGGCCAGTGGTAGGACATACAGGGATTACAGCCTGGCACACAAGTCACATTGGAAGAATCTAGAGACACTGGGAGAAAGTAACAGGGCAAAGTGGAAGGGGGAACAGAGGGTTCCAGAAGCAGAGAAAGAAGGGAGGGGAGGCTGCGAGGGAAACGGGCTGCCAGTGTAAGGTCACTCAGCCTCCCCTGGCCACTGCCCCCAGCCTTGCTCATGGGAATCTGGACCTAGGTCAGTGGCCTAGGACAGTTACAGAAGGCACCTCCCATGCTGGCCACCACTTGGGACACCTGATAAGTCTAGCCCTGAGGTTAATCAGTCTGGAGTCGCCCCTCTGGAACTTTTTCCAGAAGCATCCGCCATTCACCAGCATCTTTATCTCTATATTTAAAAGCCCTTCCTCACTTTCTCTCTGCTTTTGAAGGTTTAACACAAAGCATTTCGAGACAACTCTAAATCAGAAAGGCACGGAAAACTCGGTCTATATCTCCAGCTGATGCGGTAAGCCTGGCAACTGGGCCAGGTGACCCTGAAGAGGCCACAGCCAGGCTCGACAGCTCCATCGTGGGTTCAACGTCATGGAGCTGCCCAAGAGGCCGAGAGAGACTGACCCAGGCATCGCAGTCCAGGCGCCCTTGTCGGAAAGGCAGCTGTCTGCAAACGTCAGGGCTTCAGTGAGGAATTAACCCGTTTTCAGGATCCCAAGAGGCAACAAGACAAATAAGAGCCATGGACCCAAGATGTGTGAAAAGCCACATGATGTTTAAGAAACAACTACAGTCCAGTGCTTAGACCAGGCAAAGGCCCGACCCAAGGGAGGGAGAGAGTCACACAGGAGGCAGGACCGTGTGCTGCAGGACACCCTGGCTGGGCTGGCCCCAGGGAGATGGTATCCCCAGCCTCCTGTGCCTCCAGGCTCCCTCTTTCACACTTTGGGTATTTGGGGTAGTGTATGCACCCCCTCCAATCCTGGCCACCCACAAAAGGCAAAGCTGATGACCATGAGTCCACCTACAGAGAGAGTGGCAAGTGATGGTGTGTGAGAACCCCAGCATGACACACAGCAGAAGTCTGAACCATCTACCAGAAGGTCAGGGACATACTGGAGAGACTGGACACTGGAGGGTAGTGTAGTTTGGCCCCAGTTTCCTGTTTTAACATGGAGGCCAGAGGCTGGACTGTCTCGGGCCAGGCTGGAGGCTTAGAGACCCCTCAGGGCCCCAGACAGGGGGCTTCTGACTGCACAGGTTACAACAGACTCTATGGAACCAATAAAAAAGCTCCAGGGCTGTGACAGGCAGGTCATGGGTGCTGAGTGAGTGGCGGCCTCAGCCTGGAGGCCAGGTGGCTCTTGAAGGAGCCAGGAGATGAAAAGGAAACATGTCCTCTGCAGGCAGGTCGCCCTCCTCGGCCAGGGCACAAGCCACCTCCATTTTGCCAACAGCCCAGGAGAAATCTCCTGTCCTCCGTGGAGGATGCTATTAATAGTGTCATCTTCTCGGTGTTTTGTTTATTCCCCTGGAATGGCTTGATGGATGTGAATAATTATCAGACTATAAAAGCCAGCAAATGTGCTACTTTCTATCGCTCTAAATCATCAAACAAACAAAGTGTGAAACAGCAATTCTGAATATAATTTTCCCCTCTAATGGCTTAGAATTATTATCAAGAACAATGAAAATAAATAAGCAAATGCCTTGTGAGTTAAAAATTAAATGTCTGTGTCAGGGAGAGGGACACAAAGCATCTTGGAGAGCATTTGTGTCCTGGAGAGCAGAGACCTGCTTGGGAGCCATTAGTCACAAGGACATGCAACAGGGCATCGGGCCACACAGGCATCTGGAGGGCTTCTCATCTTGGACTCGCCTGTCCCCTGTCCCCATCTCCCTGGGGGGGGGGCAGTGTGACACCCATGAGGCAGGTCACCCTGGGGCATGTGCACCATGGTACCTGTGAGCCTGGCTGACCCCCCACAGCCCTGGGGTCCTGTCTGCCACTGCCAGAGGACAGCCACATGAGACCCCAGAAAGCCAGGTGGGTGGAGGTCCCAGGCCATGTGGCTGCTCACCTCTCGAACCAGTGAGTGAACCCGTCATGGGATAGGTCGTGAGACTCCAGTGAAAGGACCCCCATGCGCCCCATGGCCCGGCGGCTGGGCTGGCCAGTAGCCCCTCCTTTCCCCACACCTGCCAGTGCCCTGGGCTTCAGAGCCATCACAGGTGGTCTGGCTCCCTGGTGAGGAGGGGAGCATTCCCACGGTAACCAGGTGAGTCCCAGCACCCCACTGCAAGGGCAATGCAACTTGATGAGGGAGGGTCTCAAACGTGGGCCCTCAGCCCCCAATCGCCCATGCTGGCGAGACCCCCTCAGCCTCTGCTGGGGCCCCTGCCTGGGACCAGCTCGCTCAGAATCGGAAGTTGCAACACGGTGACACTGACTTTCTTTTTTCTCCAAGGACTCATGAGACACTGCCCATGACAAGAGCACCTGGAATTTCTCCCACTGCCCAGCCTGACAGCTTCCACATGCACAAGGCTCCTCGTGATCAGGTGCCAGTGATAAGGAACTCATCTCTGCTAAGGAATGTGTGCCAAGGGCACGGGTCCAGCCAGGAGCCCACTGGAGTGTCAGTTCAGCCCAACCCAGGTCAGAGGGTGAGGAAGTTAATTTCACAGTGTTTGCACAAGGCCTGGGCAGACAGGCCCCTTGCCATTTAACACGCTATAATTACGAAAACAGAACCAAGAAAGCAGTGTCCATTGGAAGTGCTGAGACCACATGTCAATTTGGAGGCCACCTGGCATGAGCAAGCCGCCTGCACAAGCCCGGGAGGCTGTGGCAGCTCCAAATGCCAGTGGCCTTGCCAGGACAGACGTTAAAGCTCTTATCACTGTAGTCTCCAAACCCAAAGCTCCATCGTGGCCACAGCCCAACCTCTCTTGCCACAAGTCAGTGGGACGGTCCTAGCATGCTGCCCTGCAGCCTAAAGGAGCCCAGCAGCATGACCCAGCCACAGAGCAGCCGAGGCACTGTCCTGAGGTGGTTAGAACTAAGCTGGCAGGGTGGCTTCACTGTTCTGCCTGTCTGTCCATGCATGGAAGCACCTCGAGACACAGTCACAAGCAGTGTTCCCTGACGTGATTCACGGTCACTTAGACCAGCCCTGTCAACTGATCTACTAAAATGTTCAAGACTAAGTCACAGATGCCAGAAAGGCACTGTGTCATGGCGGTTTTACCGAGAGTCCTGGTATGCCTTCACACTGAGAGCGGCACCCACTTACACTACTTAGCAGGCAGGAGGATCAGAGATTACTCAACTCATTTTACAAATCTGGCATATTTTTAAATTAATTGATGAGTGGGAAGCCCTCCACCAACATAGAGCAAAGATGCATAGGAAAACAGGAGACCAGTCCCACACAGCTGCAAAGTCCTAAAGACACATCAGAAAATCAAACACAAAGTGCACTGCAAGACCAGAAAGGGTTTATCCTCAGGGTTACCAAGATAGTCTAGCAAATAAAAGTTTACATAAAACTCCAAACCATTCAGTATAAATATCCTTAGCCAACTAGGACTAAGAAGGACCACCCCACAGTCTCACTTCATGATGAACATTCTAGAGAGTCGGGAGCAAGGCAGGCTGCCTGTTACAACAGCCACTTGGTAGCACTGAACTGAAGACACCAGCCAATGTAATAAATCAAGAAAAAGATAAGAGGAATAATAATTAGAAAGAAAGAGACACACTTTTTTCTTTCCCTAAGAAACCTAAGAGAACACGCTAGTAATCTACAGAAGGAAATGGTTCAGCAAGGGTGAAGAATAAAAAAATCAGCATGGGAATAGCCACTTCTGTGCAGCAGAAACCATCACAGCAGACTATAAAACCCACTAAGACAAACACTGCCCCTTGCCTGAGGCTGAAAAGCTGAAATTCCTCATCACAAACGGGTCAAATGTGTGCCTGCTGCTGACAGGATCGCAGTCCGACTCGGGAGAGCCCACATGTGTCTCTGCAAAGGCAACAAACTCGCCTGTGATGAAGTGCTTCCATAAATGAGGTGGCAATGACAACGGACTGTGACAATAGCATCAATTGACTTCAGGATGCAGTTGTGGCAGGGTCATTATGTTGAGCACAAGCAGAGTGGCCTTATCATCACAGCTAAAATGTGAAAGAGGCGCTGTTAACAGTCCCAGGGACACTGGAGGTGACGGGAAAAACCATCACCCTGTGTTATATTGTCATTAGATAAAAAACCTGGCAGAAGGTGGGCTTGCCCTGGAAACCTGAGGGGTAGCAGGTCCACAGGCATGAATAGACAGATGGGCCGGGAACCACCGAGACACCTAGAGTCCCCGTGTCCCACTGGGAGGGGAGGAAGAAGAGTTGTCACCAATCCGCTGTGCCTGGAAGGGATCGGCAGAGGTCCTGGCCAAGAGGATGAAGGAGAGTCGGAGGCCTTTTCCTAAACTGTCAGGGGAAAACGAGTGCACTTCCAAGTCCCCGAGCAGCAGGCGCAGGCACTGACGCCGCAGGGCAGGATTGCTCCCATGTACCCCCAGAGGGGCTCAGCCTGGGCTGAGCGGCCCCCTCCCTGAGGGGTGACTGAATGGTCTGGCGTCAAATGGAGATGAGCCCAGTTTATCTGGAAATCCTGTCTCAGTTTCCCAGGAGTCTCATTCTGCCTGTGGGAGGCAGCCCCCTTCATTTGTCCCCACTCCAGGCCTCTTCCTGCTACAGATACAAACACTCACTGGGGAGATAGCATCAGCCCAGGACCAGGGTGGCTTGTTTCCAGGAAAGGACCTTATTGAGCCTTGGCGGTTTTATCTTTAATGGATCATTTAATTTCCAGGACAATAGAGGATAGAATTTGGTATCTCACACCAGCAGTGTCAATGATTTGAAATAATGACATTTTTATTAAATTCTACACACAAGATAAACAGAGCCCTGGGAACATCTGCTTAGAGAAAACAGGGCATCTCAGATGGGGACAACCAAATGAACTGGCCAGCCAGTGAGGGACAACGGTGTGCTGCTGACGGGAGGGAATCAGGGCCACTTAGGGAGCCCGGAGGAGGTGGTTGGTGCACCAGGCACCTGGGCTGCTCCTGGCCTGCCCCACCTCCCTGTGTTGGCCGGGATGGGTCAGCATCCTGGATGCCCTGCAGCTTCAGGCCCAACTCCAGGTGAGTGCGAGCCGGCTGCACACTGCTAGCCCACTTCAACCAAGGAGCAGCCATCCTGAGACCGGTGGTGTTGAATCTGCAATGGCTATACTGGAGGCATCTGACCCCCAGCCCAGGTTCATTAAAGGCCCGTGGATTATTTTTGTTCTGTGACAGGACATACGATGCCAAATCACATGTGTGCCTGTTTTTGATGCTATTTTTAAAGCTGTTGGTTGGGGGCTAAGAGGTGAGGTTTTAAAAGGCAGGTGACAGAGTTTCTAGTAAGAGAAGGAAAGGACCTATGCTGCCAGTGTGGGAAAGAATAACTTGTGGGACATGATACCGGTGAGAATTGTGCCACTTATAAAGCCCTCAATTTCCTCCTTATAAAAGCAGCCTCATAAAATAACCCACTGTGCCCAGACTCCACACTGGTGAGGCTAGTGCCTCTGCCACCTCCAAACTCCTCTTCCACAGGCCTGTGAGCTCGAACGGGGGACGCCCCTGATTTATAGTTATTGAGACACAAAAGACGATCTGAGCAGGAAAAAGTGAGACCAGGAGCATCTGAAGGGACAGGGGCTGCTGGCTCAAGAGAGAAAGATCTTGGTTCCCATTTGTCCAGCCAGAGTGGAGGAGAATTAGATAGGTCAATGTCATGTGCCAGCATGAGCCCAAGACACGGGAACAAGCTGGTTCAGGCTAGAAAAGGGCTGGAGTCCAGGTCTCTGTGAGTTGAGAGCAGTCAAGATACCTTCAACGTGGAGGCTCCAGGTCTATTAAAACGACTTGATTCATTTGCAGTCATCGTCATACAGATTCCCAAGGCCTATTAAACCTCGTGTGGACACACACTGGCAGCTGAGGCTCCTGGCGTCTGGGAGGACAGGCCATAGGCTTTTCCTAGCCTTGCCAAAGGTGGCCCTGGGTGTCCCTGACTAGGGGGACTAGCTTTGGCGAGCACACGGGTTATATTACCATTACTTATGGGCCCTTGACAACCAGGGCTTCCAGCTTCCACGTGTAAAACTATCTGGGTTTACCTCCTACCCAGAAGGTAAAGGCCACAGGGCAGTTGGGGTCATTCCCAGGTCACTCTGAGCCCTGGCACAGTGAGGATGGTTATGCTCACATGTGAGTTAAGTAGGCTCAGCTCTGCTCAGCGACGAGTCAGGCAGAAGAGCAGACAGACCAAGCTCCATGGGCAATCAATATGTCCTATCTGAGCAGAGTGGCCACCTATGGCCCTGTCCCGCACCAGCCCTGCCACATCACAAGGCCACCAGGGCTCCCACCTCCTGTTGCTATGCCAACGTACAGTCATAGCCAGATCTACTCACACACCTACAGGAATGCCCTGCTGGGGAGCTGAAATCTTCTGGCAGCAAGCTCACTAACGTGAGAGAAGTTTGCCATGGAAACCAGATCCTGCAAACAGAACCCAAAATGCCGATAGCTCTGCTAGAGTGACAGGTGGGGGTAAGCAACTCCAGGCCAGAAGGCCTCTGTCTTCTGCAACAAGAAGCCCCCCACTTGGTGGCCTCCCACAGATCACCACAGCTTAAATCCACTCCTAATCCACACATTGCCCATGGGAGGACCTCCAGATGGGCACTAATGCCCAGTGATAACACTTCAAACAGAAGAAAACAGTTTCCTGAGTGGAGGGCAGGGAAAGGCCTCCCTCTCCCCAGCTGGCGCACGCCAGCCCAGCCCAGCCTAGAAGCACAGGGCTGGAAAGGCTTCCTTGGTTCCTGCTGCCCCAAAGCAAGAGCCTTGCAGCCCCTCCATCCCCATCATGCTAGCCAGGGTGAAGCATGCCCCGCCAACTCTAAAGCGCCCGCTTTGAACAAAAGACTCTAAAATGAAGGGCCATCTGCTCCTGCCAGACCAAGCCAGCAGGGCTGTGTCATGGCCAGCGAGGCCCCAGCCACAGCCATGAGTGGCAGACGGACAGAAGGTAATCACACCCATGCTGGGTGTGCCGGCAACCAGGCAGGAGCGGAGGGCTTCCCGGCCATGCCTGGCCGCAACCCCTATGCCCTCCCTCCCACACTGACTCAGCCTCCTGGCCAGAGAAATTGTCCCTGAATGTGCCCTCGGTGCAGCTGCAGCCTAGCCCGGAAGCCTCCAGACTCCCTGCTCCTGGCCCAGTGCCGCCCTCCAGCTGGGCCCCTCCGCTGGCAGCCTGTTCCCTCTTCTCTTGCAGGCCTCGCCCCTGCAGCTTCCCTGCCTCCATCTCAGGGGTTCCCAGGTGCTCACTTGGCCTTGATTGTGGGGTGGGGTGGGGTGGGGTGGGTCCGGCCACGCCATAAGCTCTCATCCTTAATAGATGGTGTCTGTCTTCGGGTGGGCCCAGGGCTTGAGCCGATCTGTCTCCTACAACCTAGAAGTCACCTTTGTTCAGCACCCAGACAGTGATAAAGCTATGGTTCACATGTGGTCAGACTACATTTCCTAGTCTCCCTCACTATAAAGTGTGAACATGTGACCAGGTGCTGGCCACTGAGATGTGGGCAGAAGCCATGTGTGCTGGCCCCCATGCCTGCCCATCACAGCTTCTTGAACACTCCCTCCCCCTTGCCCTGCCTGGACATGCATGCCCAGGGCGACCTGGTAGCCATGTGTGGAAAATGGCAGAGCCTCTGTCAGCCTGGGCCCCGCATCCCAGCATCATCACCTCCATCTCCCATAGAAGCTGTCAACTTCAATCCCAGCCAGCAGAGCTGAGTTCTGTGACTATTTTAGGGGCCCTGTAAGAAAAGGGTTCTTTTCTCACATACCTCTGAGTTCGGACCACCCTGCCAGCTGGGACACACCCTGTTCCCAAGGTTGAGTGACTGCCTAGCCAGAACGTGCCACACCTCCTGATTCACAGGATGATGCTCAGGGACAGGGCAAAGTAGCATTTAGGGATGCGGGCTCAGCCGACGACCTAGTCCAAGCCACAGTCCCACCACTTCCGAGTTCTGTGGCCCCAAGCCTGAGCCAGAGCCCTGTCTGTGACAGAGGACAGCACAGGCCTCAGACAAGCTGAGCAGTCCCTCCAAGCACCAACTAGCACATGGGCAGCATCACAAGCAGCTGCTACTATCTTTATTTCTTGTCACATCGTCACATATAGCAATAGACTTTTTACACAGTGGCAGGTAAAAGATGACTTGGTTTGCAGCAGCCCCAAACTGGAAACAACCCAAATGTCCATCAACAGTGAACAGATATACAGATGGAAGAACAGTCATAAAATAAAAAATTCTACAGCAATAAAATGAATAAACTATCACCACACATAACAGGGATAAATGCAAAACACACAAGAGTCCAACTGTATGGAGTTCAAATCTGGCAAATAGCCAACTGCCCAGGAACACAGACACAAGCAGAAAAACGGCACAAAAAGCAATGATACCAGAGCAATCAGAATCAAAAGGTAGTTACCAGCTCTGGGTGGGAAGGGGGCCTCAAAGAAAGGGGGAGCCACTGGAGGGTGGGGAGAAGACATTTCTCCTGACATCATGGGGGCTAAAAGGGGTTAGCTATAGAGCCATTTGGTAAACTGAACATAAATATGTATTTTTTGGTACGTAAACATTTAATATATTTTCTATATTATGTTTGACAATAAAAAAAGTTTACAAGAAAAGGAACACACCATGACCAGCACAGTTTCTCAGACGTCTGGCCCCAGGGGTCACACACCTGTTTAAACACTTTCTCAATGCTACAGTGAAAAGGTTTTGCTCTCATAATTAAGGTCCCAGATTGATAAACCTGAAATTAGGAGAGTACCCTGGTGGGCCCAGCCTAAGCAGGTGAACCTTTAAGAGGGGTGGTACCCTTTCTCAAGTCAGAGGTGCCAAGTATAAGGGGAACCCCCCAGGCTGGCCTGGAGATGGGGAGAACATGTGGCAAGGCCTAAGAGCAGCCTCTAGGTGCTGACAGCAGCCCCAGGCTGACGGTCGGTGAGGACATGGGGTCCTCACTCTGCCAACGACCCGAATGAGCCTGTACGTGACCTACCCCCAAACTCTTGGATAAGGGCTCAGCCTAACAATGCCTCGATTCAGTCTCTGGGCCCCTGAATTCAGGGCCCCGCTGGCCTGTGCCTTGGTTCTGCCCTACAGAAGTGTGAACTAATCAACGTAAGCCATAACAGGTCCAGCCTGCTACGGAGCAAGAGAGAACTAAAACTACCCCGACTCGAGAGAAGAAGAAAAGAGGCCAATGAGGGCTGGTAGAGCCCAGCCTGCCAGAGGCTCATGCCTGCCAAAGCTGAGTGCTGGAATTAGGGCTGTCCTGTTAATTACTCTCTTCCCTCTTCCAATATTTGAAGTACTTTTTTAAACAGTACATATTTCAAAGAGGACAGCATGGGAAGGAGAAAGAATGACTTTATGGTACAGAAATCTGGCCAAAACACTCAGCCAGGGGGTCGAGGTCAATATTAGCGGTGACAGGCCATGTGGCCAGCATGACTGGACATGATGGGATGAGAAGGGACCTTCTTCCCAAAACCCACCACCCCAGTCCAACCATGAAGAAAACAACAGACAGACCCGAATTTAGGGACCCTCAACAAAATCCAAGACCAATCCTCCACAGGACTGTCCAGGTTATCAAAAACAAAGAGTCAGAAACTCCCACAGCCCAGAGCCTAAAGAGATGTGACAACTAAATGTCCCATGGCATCAGGGGAGCCTGAGGAAATCTGAATACAGTATGAACCGTAGGTAGTAAGAACGTATCGACACCAGTTCGTTAATTGTGACAAATGGACCAAGCTAATGAAAGATAATTAAAAAAATCAGTTGGGGGTCCATGGGACATCTCTGTACCACCATCATCAGCTTTTCGAAATCTGAAGCAGTCCTTAAAAATACAGTTTTTTTTAAAGGAGTGTGGGGGAGCAAGCGAGCAGCGAGCACACCATGAAACGGGATAAACAGACGAGCTGTGACAAACGTCCAGGGAACAAGGACAGCCTTCTAGCTGGTGGCTCGCACAGCACTCCCGGCTGCATTCCATGTTGGGCTCCTCAGCCCACACGAGAAGCTCATCACCCAGCTCCAGCTGCTGCAGGGTGCTTGCTGTCCAGGCTCATGCATGGTGGCAGCTGGTCCAGAAGACCAGGCCCCTTGGTCTCACTGGCTCTGCGGGAGAGCACATGGCGAGATTTCCCTGTAGCAGAAGGCTGACCTTCCTCCACTGCGTGTGATACTAAAATCACTCTGCATTCCCTGAACAAACACCAACAGTGTCTGTCCCCGCCAGCACGCTGCGACATACAAGGAGCCAGTCCGCAGGGACAGAAAGCACCAAGGAGGGGGAACCCCTGGTGAGCATTCCTAAAATGCGCCGGGTCTCCTGGGTGCTCTGGGCGCTCAGATCCAGCCCCGCAGTGGCTCTTACATGGCCCCCTCGCTGGGCCGGGCCAGGGCAGCAGCAGGCTGAGGGGGTATGGTGGGGGGAGCCTGGGGGGCAGTGAGCGAGTACCTGTGACTTAAACATGGTGCCATGCTCTATGGAATGGCCTGAACTTGCCTACCCCGTCCCCACCACAGTGGTCATCAATGCACTCCTAGTCTTGTGGCCCCATGGCCCTTGACAGCCCAGTTTGAGGCTCGAAGGTCTCTCCAGAAACAGGAGTTCATTTTTCAAAGGTCAAAGCCAGCTCTCGGTTTTAGATTCACTGCACAATCCTGACATGCAGAAAGGCAGGGCTGGTGGCATAAGGGACAACAATGTGGTTCTGACAAGAGTGAGGCACAGGACTAGCCAGGAGGGGATCCAGGACAGGCTTCCATGGCTGACCCACCCACGAGCTCCCATGAGTGCAGGCCCTCTTGGCATGGCAGAAGGCCCGGCCTGGGCTTCAGGCGGCTATACAGGTGAACTGGACATGCACAAACATATGGAACATGAGGCCACAGTCTATGCGGCTCATGGAATGTTCCAGAATGTGGACTTTTAGTTCTGAAGCTGAAATCGTGCTGGTCATCCTGACACAAGCGCAAGTGTCTCATAAGTAGTCAGTGGGCATGCAGGTCACGAACAAATCAGCTCTGATACGGTGGCCATGGTCACTGTCAAAAGAGGAAGTTCTGAAAAGGTGACCAAGAAGGTACTCCCTGCCTCCCCATGGCCCCGTGAGCCCTATGCTGAGCCCAGCACATGCTGAGGCTCAAGACCACTACCAATGGGCTGGGAAGCTGGGCCTCGGGTGGTCCTGCTCACTGCCCTCGGGACCTCAACTGTAACAACTGCCATCTTCTCACAGAAGGACATTCCTTCTGCAGCGAGACCATCCCCCACCATCGCAGAACTCCTTGATGACCCGTCTCAGGCAGGGAGGCGTAAGCGTGCTGAGGGAGCGGTCACTGCCCCCCTAAGGCTGACTCAGGTACTGAGGAGTCTGCCTGTACTGCCTTAGTTACCATCTCTTAGTAAGCAAAGGTCCAGCCCCTCCCTGCTCCATGGCAATCTGCTCTCAGGAGAAATTTTCTGCTTTGAAACACTCTTTGTTGCTGTCGCCTTAGCTCAGGACCTGGGGCTGAGGGAACAGGGGCCTGGCAGTCTCCCCAGAGTATTAAACAGGTACAAATCAGGCCCCCTTCATCACCCCAGGGGTCTTTTCCCTCTGCCCCACAGGTGCATGGCCACACTGCCTCTGTCACTGGACGCTCAGGTGGGGGTTCACTCTGCCTGGGGCAAGCAAGGGGAGGAAGGGGCACACATCTTTCACTTTTCCACTCTCGCATCTAGTACCAGTGACAGGGCATGGCTCTGGGAAGCTGAGGTATTAAAACCAACCCATGACACACTGTCAGGCTCCTGCCAACTTGTGCAGAGTGCTCCCTGCCCTGATGGGCCTCTCGGGGTCCAGCTAGAGCCAGGTGGCCAGGAGGAATTGCCCACTGAAGAAGGGATCATGCCTGAGTTAGGGCACAGGGACATCCCTGATGCCCACTGCCCTCAGTTCTCAGAGGCCGTGAAGTTGCCCAGGGCCAACGCAGACCCAAACCAGGCCTCCTGCAGGCACTGGGGCTCTCCACCACTTCCTGTGGCTCCATCGCCCACCCTAGACTTCCCAGTTCCATTCCCTGGGGAAAGCAGAGGCCCTCCTGGGGCCTAGGCCAGACACTGTGGTCCAGCAGCACCACCTACAGCCAGACCTGGGGAGTCGACTTTGAATAGCTGGGGAGAAAGGAGGGAGGGGGGCTCCTGTCCCGGGAGGCTCAGGCATCCTGGGAGGAATTAATCAGGGCACAGGAGGTGCAGTTGGGAGGCCAGGGGATGCTGCCTAGGTGGGCCCGCAGGGAGGTCCCCAGGGGCCAGGCTGGCAGGCAGCTGAGGGGTAAGAGAGCAGCCCAAGAGCCCCCCACCCCCAAAAGGGCCTTGTTCTACCTCCCCAGGGAACAGACCCATAAACCCTGGGCCCAGCACACCCAGCCTCTCACCCAGGCTGCAGAGATCAGGTCACATGGGATCCAGCCCAGTGCAGTCACGCTTCCTCCTTGCCTCAAGACTGGGAGCACATGCCCTCAAATGCACATGTGCGCACACGCCCAGACATGCACTCACAAGCACACATGCACACATGAGCTCTGCACATGTGCACACATGCACAGATGTGGAAACACACATGCACACTCACACATGCACACATTTCCAGAGTACCAAGCATAGGCAAAGACGCTGTGCCCACTGGCAGTCAAGTTTGTTGGCAGCAAAGGAAAGGCTGCCCAGCAACTCTTCTGTGAAACTCCCCTGAGCAAAATGCCAAAGAAAAACTCTAGGTGCAGCTGAATCAAAGGGAAAAATTCTCCGGGCCCCTGGGAGCCTCAATCAGTCTTCTGAAAGGTCAGGGAAGGGGTGGAGCTTGAGACAAGCTCCTAGGTGCCCAGGCTCTCCCAGCAGCACCCTCTCTGCCAACCCTGCACAGAAGGACCCGCTCATAACACCCAAGATCATCCACGAGCATGTGGGGGCTCCACACCCTTTATGTGAGCACAATCAGATCCTCTCTCCTTTCTCCAACTCAAGGACGCTGATACCAGAGGTTGGGAAGATTGTGTGCCAGGCAAGTCTAAGCAGGAGGACTAGAGGGGCTGGGGAAGCTGAAGACAGAACTCAGGGCACCTACACCGCTGCTCTCAAGGGATGCTATAGTCTGAGGCCTGAAGGCCAAGGTCACGGCCCTGAGCACCATTCCCCCCACCACCTCAGGTGAGCATCCTGCACCAGGACACACTCCCTCTGAAGGGAACCAGAAGTCTCCACATCCTCCAAGAGCAGGTGGAACAAAAGTGAGTTTGGGGGGTGGGCTGACTCTCCCAGGCCCATGTTGATGCTCCTTCAGCCAAAACACACTTGCTCTGGCCTCAGTCCCCTGAGGAAGGGCTTTCTCTCACTTGTAGCACTTAAAACAGAGAATGGAAAAACCTCGACTGGACAGCCCAGCCTGCACCCCAGCTGTTGCAAGAGACCCTGGTGCCTCACATGTGACTCCTGGCTGCTCATCCGCATTGCCCACCACGGTGGAAGCCGTCAGCCTCTGTGTTCCGCAGTGGTCCTCAGCCCCTGCATCCCAGCCTGCCGCTCATGCTGGCCTCACGCTCCTCCAAGCCTGCACTGTGGGTCAGGGACTGCGAGAACCCTGAAGCCTTGGCCAGCCCTCGCCCAGCAAGCAGGCACACAGGATGTGCCACAGGCACCTTGCCCCACCCTGGGGGCAGGCCCGAACTACAGAGATGCCGGCTGTGTGTGCCAGGGCACCCTGCTCAGGTAGGTGGTAGGCGTTCTGCTCTCTTCTTCAGGGTACACATACACCCAAGATGGTCCAGAAGTACCCGGGGAGACGAGGGCTGACCAGACCCCAGTGCTTTCCGATTCCAGCCTGTAACTCTTTCCTGGGAACACGTGGGAGCGGCAGGAAGAACAGGAGGTAGCGGGTGAGCATGTGGCAATGCTGTTAGAACACTGTTTAGCACTACGAGATGCAGTGTGAAACAACATGGGGTGGGTGTGTCCCACAAGGAGCTGATGTCTCCAATAATAGGCTCGTGAGCTGACAAGGCCAAAGCAGGCAGGAGCCAAACCAGGCAGCAGAAGGCTGAGGGAAGGCCGTGAGGCAGAGTGGCCATGAGGCAGAGAGGCCGTGGGACAGGCTATGGAGATGTCATCTGGGGCTAGAGCACTGCCATCTATGGGCCCTAGGGCAGGCATCTGGCCTGGGATGGCAGGTTCTACAGGCACAGACTCTAGACACCGAGCCCCTGCTGCCCTGCAGGGCCAGCTTTGCTCTGTCCTGACACCCAGGTCTGCCCATCCCCCTGGCCTTGTTAACCAGCTGGGCGTGGGAAGGCTGGTCATGGGGGGTGAGTTCAAGTGCTGGGTCTATTTTAAATCCTCATCTCAAAAGGGATTTTGAAGCATTCAAATGCTGCAGATATTCTTAGCCTCGCTGCCTGAAAGCACCACATAATGTTGGTCTTTCGAAGCAAATTCCATGCTTTTATCGACACCAGGCTGTTCACGTCACTTTGACACACAAATCACACTACCAAAGTAGCAACAGACCCAGAAAGGCTTCATAAAACGTTGTAAACCTGAGGACATCGACACTTAAAAAAAGTGCTACCGAAATACTCCAAAATGGTTGCAATTACGCCACTGCAGACGCAAGAAGAGCAGTATAATTAGGGAAACAGACATGTGAGCACAATCTGCCAGAGACCGTCCCCACTACTAAGGCCTAAGGGAAGGGTAGGAACAGGGCACCACCCTCCCAGGGGGCTGTCGAGAGGCTCCCTGAGCCCCCAGCCCAGGGACGACAGGGCACCTCACCTGCCCCAGGCTGGTGTCCACATTGGCCCACAATGGAGCTCGGTCAGCACCAGCTCCCAGGGATGGTACCGGTTCCACATAACAGGAACCTCAGCATAATGCGGCTGAGAGGCTGAGGGGTCACTGCATCCCAGCACCCAGGTGTCCTGACAGTCACCAAGACCCCTCTGTGCTGAGGACACATAGGGCCCGTGGCCTGGCGGGAAGACACTAACACAAACATCCCCAGCACCATGCCTGGGCTGAGCTGGCTGGGCGGGGAGCAGGAAGCCGGGAGGCAGGGGCTCTGCAGCTAGACTCCTACACAGCCGCCTTCTGCAAAGCCCCTTCCCACATGCAATCCCACCCCCCTTAGGACCAGAAACCAAAACCAAGATCAAGGTGCCTTCCAGAATGTTCTCTCCCTGAGAGAATGTGCTGCTATGCCCAGTGCCAGCCCTGCTAACTGCCTGCCCAGCACTCTCAGGAATCAGGCTGCAGGAAAGGGTAGAGGTGGCACCCCAAGACACCCCAAGTACTCTTAAGGGTACAGCATGGGAAGACAGAGGGGCTGGCCTCAGGGACTGCAGCCTGCAAAGCACTGTGTGCTGGCGACAGGTATAGGGCCAGGCATTGGTCCTGGCCTATCACATAGGGATGGGGCTGCCGCCCTTCATGTCCCCAGGGTCCCCTCCTATGTATGGCTCTCAGGGACCTTGCACTGCATGGCTTCACACCTCCACTCCCTCAAGGCCAGTCCACTGCCATCCCAGCACCCTCCCACTAGCCACACACCCCTGGTGACTGGCTGGCTTCCCCACCCTGCTTCCCGTGCCACTCCTCACACCAGCCTCCCTGAGACCAGGGCCTGCTCTGAACACACGCATCGCCGGCTGCAGGGCCATGTCTGAGAGCTCAGCCAGCCCTTGGCCAGCGCGTACAGGCTCTCAGCACTGGCTCCCTTCTTTCTGTCTCCATTTTATTTTTTGAAAGAAAAGGTGGGCTTTCTTCCCTTAAGGTCCCTCTCTCTGGCTGGCAGACCCCAACCAAAACCAGGGTACCCCCACTGGACTAGGCGGAGGAGCAGCAGCATTCCCAGGGCTCATCAGCCTACCCTGCAGGGTCCTTGCTCTCATCCTGTGGCAGCTCCCCAGGGGCTCCGGGATGATCATTGCCCAGTAGGCGTGGAGTCTAAAGAGTATGAAAGAGCCTGGGAGAAGCCCATAGACAGAAACAGGCAGCGAAGCCCATTGGCAAGGACAGGGCACCATCTAGCCACCCTCAGGGGAGCTGCACCCAGTGGGACAGGGACGAGGAAGGCAGAGGGCAGAGGGCAACCACTCAGAGACCAGCCACTCCACCAGCCACCACCACGAAGCACAGTCTAGGCCAGTGTGCAGGGTCCTGCAGTGCACACACACTCACACACTGACACGTACACAAATACACACGTATACACACTAGTGTATATGCTCACACACATACATACTTAAATTACTCACATGCACACACACTCTCACACACACACTCACATGCTCACTCCCATACACACTCACACACACTCACAATTACTGTCACACTCACATGCATGCACATTCATGGCCCAGTCTGTGGATGGGCACAGAGGACAGAAGGCTGCATGACCCCTGGGGACTGTGCTGACTGCTGGCCAGGACGGGCCACTCACCCCGCAAGCTGCGCTCCAGGCCCTGCCCTCTCGCCCGCAGCAGCGAACTCGGGACAGCGCACAGCCCCCTCTCCGCCAGGCCTGGACTGGAATCTCCACGAGTCACAGCCCAGCCTCTCCATGGAAAGGAGAGGGAACGAGGTGGCTGCACTGCCACCAGGACCTCTAGATCAGCATGGATGGCGCTGCTGCCCAGGAAACAGCTCTACCAGGTACTCAGGACCACGCTCACAGGACTGAGATTCAGGGTATCAGCAGCCCTTTGATCTCTCTCCAAATTTATCCCGAGGGAAAATATCTCCCAGCCCGGAGGTGTCAGCGATCAAGGGCTAATACAAAGATGCAGGATGCTACCAGGGAGAGAAGTGACTGCAAACAAGCTCACAGAACTACAATAGGATTGCGGCAAATGACAATGCAGCTCAGCTCAAAGGCCAGAGGCCTGGAGCCAGCAGGAAAACGGCCCCAAGGACGTCCCTGTCCTAGTCCTGGAACCTGTGAACATATAACACCTCATGTGGCAGAGAAACTCCGCAGGTAAGATTCAGCCAAGGCCCCTGAGATAAGGATGACCCTGGTTTCCAGGGGATCCCAGTGTCCTCACAGGGTCTTCATAAGAGGGAGGTGTAAGGGTTAGTCAGAGACATGAACGAGGCCACCTGCCGGCTGTGACGAGGGGGCAGGGGCCATGCGCCAGGGATGTGGCACCTCTGGAAGCTGGAAAGGGTGAAAGACAGCTCTCCCAGGAGCCTTGGGACAGCCCAGGCCCCCTGGGTGCAGCCCCATGAACACGGGTCAGGCTTCTGACCTCCAGTCATGAAAGAATAAATGCACGTGTTAGGCCACTAGGCCTGTGACCATTTGTTGCATCAGGCATCAGACACACACGAACGCCCTGCCCTGCCCCCCACAATACTCTCCAATCTTTGCCAGCCTGTCTGCTTGGGAACCGCTCTGTCCACATCAGAGGTGAGAACAGCAGGGTCACATGACTGAGAGTAGGACACGGAGCCTCGCCTCAGCCTCCCTCTGGCTCCAAGGCCTCCACTTAGAGCAGCTGCTCCGCTCCTTCAACAAAGGCCTCCAGGAGGCCCCAGGGACTTAAAGGGGGCACAGTGGCCCCTCCACGCCTATGGGAGTCAGCTCAGCTAGAACACTAAGGTAGGGGCTCCTGGGCCAGGGTCTGCCTGAGTCTTCGGCTGTGCTGTGTCCCCTTGCCTCTCACTGCCCCGAGTTTGCTCAGCAGAGGACCTGAGCGCCACAGTCTCCTACCGGGCCTTCTCTCCTGCTTCCCTCCTCCCTCTTTGCACTGTAATGATTACTGCGACAATGGAACCTTCTAAGACAGCTGAGGAGAGGCCTGGAGATGAGAGGCCCTGGCTCAGAAGTCTCTGCTGGCAGAAGTGAACGGAGGCAGCTGCCACTGGGCCCACCAGCAGCCAGGTGCACGGGGCACTCAGCTCAGACTCCAGAACACAAAACGCATGAATCACCCCACCCAGCAGGCAGGGCCCACCACAACTCAGAGGCCCCTGCTGTCT
Source organism: Macroglossus sobrinus (assembly GCA_004027375.1). NCBI lineage: Eukaryota > Metazoa > Chordata > Mammalia > Chiroptera > Pteropodidae > Macroglossus > Macroglossus sobrinus. Next base: position 354,761 of record PVKZ01001193.1, read on the forward strand.
GGGGGTCCCCTACTGGTTTGTGAGTGAGGAACCGGGATGGGCCAACTGGCCCAAAGGCCAGCCCTCGAGTGCTAGGCCCTGCCTGCTGGGTGGGGTGATCCATGCATTTTTGTGTTCTGGATTCTGAGCTGAGTGCCCTGTGCACCTGGCTGCTGACGGGCCCAGCGGCAGCTGCCTCCGTTCATTGCTGCCAGCAGAGACTTCTGAACCAGGGCCTCTCATCTCCAGGCCTCTCCTCAGCTGTCTTAGAAGGTTCCACTTCCAGGGCCACACATCCCTCATCCCTGGTGGGGTGAGTGCCAGTAGCTGCCAGAGCCCTGACTTCAGCCCATGCTGTCATCCAGGAGGCACCCCCGCCCCACCTGCCCCAAGAGGAGCCACCCTACTGTCCCGCCCAGGGCCCTCGGCCCTGCAGCATGGAAGGCCCGCCTCGTCCTGAAGCAGCTGGGCTGCTGGATGCTCACCATGACTTGGGCTCCCCGAAGTGCAGGTAGTTGATGCTGTATAGGTCCATGTCCTCCGTGTGCCAGGCGAAGGTGGTCTTCCACATGCCGAAGTACAGGTAGGGGGTGTTGACGCCCTCGATGATGGTGCCGCATTCACGCTCCACCATGTCCAAGATGGTCCGCAGGTTCCCGATGTTCCACTGGGCCACGTCCTGTGGGGCAGCAAGCACACGGTCAACAGGCTGTTGTCCCCAGGATGCCGGGCCCCACACCCTGGCATGGCCAGGAAGACAAAGAGCACTGTCCCCTCTGAGCCCTGGGCTGCGGCATGACCCCCAAGGGCCCCAGAGCCAGCCATCGGCCCCGAACCTGCCCACTATAGAGCCTTACCCACCTCATACCTGGGACCCAGTCCAGGCTGCTCATACCCATTGACGCTCACGGCCACCCCATGCCAGGCTGCCAGCCAGGGCTTTCTCTGGATTCCCCACTGAACTGGGCATGGACCATGGGCAGTGGGGACCGAGGTTTGGTTAGGGATAATTAATGTGCCTCAGGATCAGCGACAAAGGAAGAGGAAGTTGAGCAGCGCATGGGGCCAGCCCTTCTGGTGCCTTCCCACGAAGGAGATAGAGACGGTTCTCAGAACCCAGCAATCAAGGCTGGACCCCTCACCTACCTTGTCACAAGAGCTCACAAAACCCGTTTTAATCACCCTCCAGTCCCCAAAGGACCCTCCAAGCCTACAGAGACGTGGGGGCACGTTTATGTTCCCTCATGCCCCATCTCATCCTGTCCCCCCTCCTGTTCACACCATACACCCCTGACATGGCACAACCACTGGCTCTCCTTCAAGGTGGGCTTTGGGAGGAGCCCAGAACATGGAGTGCGAGCAGCCATCAGACACCTTAGCCATGTTGCATAAAAGCTGCCCAAAGTCAGCACTCGTCAGAACCAGTCGTTTCCCTAAACCCCTGTCCAATCACCTCACCATCCTGCCCATGCATCTATGATGCCGTGAGAGGCAGAGGACCCAGCACCTAGTCTAAGCTGGGCAGGAACTCATCCTGTGAAAGGGCAAGTCATTTCTTTGCTCTGGGCCTCAGTTTCCCCATCTGTACAAGGAAATTGTTGCACTAGATTGGGCACAGCAAACTCAGGGCACCGAAGCCCCAAATCCTCTGCCAGAACCAGAGCTGAGCCCATGCTGGGCAGCGGAGTCCCTGGAGGGGCCATTACGACACACCAAGGGCGGCACCCAAGGGCAAACCCAGATGGTATCAGGGGACGAGCTTCTAATATTTAAATTCTTATTTGAGACTAATAAAGGGACCTCAAAGTAATGAGAAACCAAGCAACAGACGAGGAGGAAACATTTGCCAAAGACACATCTGATAAAGGACAGTGGTCTAAAATGTAGGCAGAAATCTTAAAACCCAACAATAAGAAAACAAACAACCCCCTTAAAAATAGGCCAGAGGAGGAGACTCCTGAAGATAGCCTAGGAGGTGGATGTCGGGCCTGCCTCCTCTCACAACCACACCAAGTTACTACGACACAACACAGCACCCAGCATGCGGAGTCGCCTGAGGTCTGGCCGAACAGAAACCCTACAACTAGGAAGAAAAATAAGGTCACCTTAAACCAATAAGAAGGATAGAGGTACAAAATAGGTCTGTCTCACAATGGCGTGTGGTGAATGAGAATCAGGAGGGCCTTCTTGGCTGCAGAGCCACGTCCCCGACCTGAGGAGCAAAGGGTCCCAGCCCCACATCAGGCTCTCCAGCCCAGGGTTCCACAACCACTGGCTGCGATGACCCGTGGAGGCTGCAGTTGAGTGAGAAAAGGGCGTGGAAGTTGCAGGCAGTCCTCATCAAGGGCCCGCCCCCAGCCTCACTGCTGACAGACTCACTTGCTCTGAGTGACAGGGACACACAAGGAGACACTGAGTTGTCAGGCTTCAGGGTGAGGGCTGGAGGGGCAGCTCTCTCCCAGATAGAAGTGCTGACAGTATCCATTGTTTCTCAGTTGAGCCTTCCCTGCTCCCAGCATGAGGATGCAGGCACTGCCATACCTGAGTCACCATCAACCCGGATGACACAGGTAGCTCTGCCCAGGGATTCCCTGAGGCCATGCCTCTCCCAGCTTGCGGGCCTACTCAAGCTGCCTCCAGCAGTTTATTTTATATAAATGGCCTGTCTTGGCTCCTGCTGCAGACTTCCCTAAAATCTCTCAAAGGCTCACAAAACCTAAAGCAGCAGCATCTGGCCTCCATGGCCCCAAATCTCTCGTTGAGCAGCCCCTAGGCCAGTACTAGGAGCAGCCAGCCTCAGTTCCTGGCTTGGCCCCTTGAGGCACATCTAAGCTTAGCATGGGTGGATGGCCTGGTGACTCTTACCAAGTGGCCCCAAAAGCGCACAGGCTGCGGCTGAACTTGACCTGCAGTTGGGCCCCTCCCAGGACTGTGTCACTGGGCCCCACAGGACACTATATAAAGTAACTCTATTAAGACCAAGAGACCTAGGAGCCCTACCTAATACGTAGAAAGATACAGGGAGGCAGCCAAAATGGGGAGACAAAGAAGCATGTCCCACTTAATGGAACAGAACAGAGCTCCAGAAAAAGAACTCAACAAAATGGAGACAGTCTTTCAGATGCAGAGTTCAAAACAGTGGTTATAAAAATGCTCAATGAACTTAGGGGAAGAGTAGATGAACTCAGCAAGAACTTTAGCAGAGAGAGAAAACATAAAAATGGAGATGGGAAACATAAAAGAGAACCAGTCAGAAATACAGACTAAAATATCTGGGAGAAAGAGTACACCAGAGGGAATCCATAGAGTGGATGAAGTGGAAGATCGAACCACTGACATAGAGGATGGGGTAGCAGAGGACACCCAATCAGAACAGCAACAAGAAAAAAAAATGAAGATAGTTTAAGGAGCCTCTGGGACAATCAAGCGTAACAATATTCACATCAAAGGGGTACCAGAAGAAGAGAGAGAGCAAGAAAATGAAAACCTAGTTGAAGAAATAATGACTGAAAACTTCCCTAACCTGGTGAAGGAAACAGACATATAAGCCCAGGAAGTGGGGTGGGAGGCACAGATGGGGACAGAGGGGGCCACCCCGGGGAGTGCAGCAGGCCCAATCTGAGCCCAGGGTAGCTGGGCAAAACAGCCACAGGAGAGAGCTATGCTCAGTAACTCTGAAGTTAACCCCCAGAGCCAGCGTTATCTGTGGTCCTATAAATATTAATAAGCTGTCCCCTGAAAAACAGGAGATGCATTTGAACCTCCCTCTGCTTAACATCAGCACCTCTCCAGGCCTCTGTGTCCCTACCACCTGCATCCTTGGACAGGCCAAGGCGAGGTCCCCTCCACTGCCTTGGTGTCCCCAGGCCTCCAGCCCAGCACAAGGACCAGACATAGGTGAGCCCAGTGCCAGCCTGGGTGGCTGAGAACTCAAGGCTCTGAGATTCTGAGGGTGGCAGATCTATAACTCAGTAGGAAAGATTATGCAAGTCAGAAAACACATGGGATCCCCTCTTCATTCATTCTAAGACTTGGCAGTAGTTGTAACTGGGACCCAGACAGAAAGCCCAGCTAAGCCTCTGCAACATTTCAGCTCCCCTTTTTAAGATACAATCCCATTCACACTCCTTCCCCTCTGCCATTTACCAGAAAACTGAGGCCCTCGTTTTCCCCAGAACCCTTCAGCTTCCATGCCAAGGGGTCCCCAGTACTTACTTCATCATACAAGGAGCCGCTAATGTCAGCCCCGTAGATAGGCGAGACAAAGGTGAGGTTCTTCCAGTACTTGCGTTCCAGGTCGTCAAAGTCCTGGTGCCGTGGTGTGCAATACCTGTGAGCAAAGAGCATGAGGAACATGAGCCAGGGGCTCAGAGTGCGCGCCTGATGCTCCCCGCTCCTCACTAAGCCAGCCCAGGGCCCCTGCTGGGTACATACCAAGGGAGGGGCTCTGCTCAGACCACCCGCTGTCCCCACTGCAGGGCGCAGCCCCCAAGGACACGAATATACTTGAATGCTGCAGAGAGAGCACTTCCTCCAGGCGCTGAGCACGTACCAGACAGACAAGCAGCCCTGCCTGGAACAACGCTCTCATCCCATCTCATCAGCCACTGGGCCTGAGGCACCCAAGTCACAGTACACACCAGGCACAGCTGGAGCAGGTGGAGGAGTATAGGTTCTGATAGCTCTCGTCATCCCACTGCTCAGCAAATACCACAGCACCGATGACAGGCCAGGACTTGTTCTAGGCACTGGGGGCAGCGTGTGAGTGAGCAGACAATGCTCTGCCCTCATGGAACACTTATGTTTGAGAGCAAACACACTGCCAGAAACACACAAACAATTTCAGAGAGCGAGAGGGGCTGCGAGTAACCAAGCACGGGGAGGAAAAATTGTGGTGGTTGTCAGGGAGTGCACCCTGTGTGCACAAGTGCCCACAAATATGCCACAAACGCGCCTGTGAGCACATGAGAGTACGTGCGTGTGCCTGTCCATGTGATCTGAATGCCCACGATGTACCCATGAGCATGCGGGAGTATGTGCATGTGCCCTGAATGCCTAAGAGTGCACCTATAAGCACACAGGCCTACTTGTGTGTGCCTGTGCCCTGAATGCCCACGATGCAACCATGAGCATGCGGGTGTGCGCATGACACTGCCCAAGCGTGTATCGTGTTGAATGAGGAAGCACAGAGGGAAGTGTGTATGACATTCCCTCTATGAGGAGGCACCATGAGAGCCAAGACATCATGGGAGGGTGTGGAGTACACACTCCAGAGGCAGGGGACAAGTGTAAGCCCCCAGGGCACAGTCCTCTGCAGTGAGTGCTGAGGGCAGTGTTGAGATGGACAGCATGGCCCCAGGAAGGGTGCGGGTCCAGATCTCGCTCTCTCTGAACCAGATGTCTCTGAGCACGGGTGGCCGAGACCCCTGGGGCATCCAGGGTGAGCCATGCGTGCTGCATGGGGCTGTTTGTCCTGGTGGACTGGGCTTAGCTTCAGGAGGTACAGCGACCTTCAAGGTATGGCTCCACCTCAGAGCCGGGGTTTCGGGAGACCCGCCCTACACCCACTCACATCCTGGCCACATACTTCTCACTGTTGGCCAGGCGGCGATACTCCCCGACTGTCATGGCCTTCTTCTGGATGTTGTACTGTGTGAACAGGCCCGACTGGCCCGTCACCACCTGCTGGATGGGGGCCGGGATGACCACATCATCTATGTCGTCGTACGTCTGCCGTGGTTTCCACTCCTTTGGGGGGATGATCTGTGAGACCAGAGGGGAGTCAGTGGTGCCTCCAGCACAGGACATGCTACCTCCTCCTTAGAGACCAGCAGCCACCACCCAGAGAGCACACCAGGGCCTGACCCACAGGGGCACCAGGAACCATCTGTACCTCTACCAACCCCCAGGAGACCCGGCACCAATGGCCTGGGCCCCACTCACCAGGGCAGAGCAGGGCCGGCCTCCCACACTGCCTTTGAGTTCTCTTACAGCCAAAGGTGCTTGCTCCAACACTGGTGCACGGGGCTGCTGCGCCCTCTAGCTGCAGAAAGGAGCACTGCATGCCTGACCCTAGGCACCTGCTTCACTGACACTAGGGAGTAATCACAGCTGGGGAGCTGGGGCAACGCCAGAAACCAGGGGTCTTGGGTAGAGGACTGATGACACATACTGGTGAGGCTAAGGGGACTCTGTGGGAAGGTGAGTGACCATTAAGTACTAACAATACAAGACAAAGAAGGGTTAAGTGAGGCATCTAGAGGCAGACAGCTGAGTGGAGGTGATGATTCCATGAGGGAGACCTAGGTCACCTTTGAGAAAAGGGCACCTATCTCACTGCAGCAGAGCCAGCAGGTGCCACCACAACTTGACCCTGAGCAGGTGGCAGCTCTCCTGCTCCGCTTCTCTTTTCCACAAAGGGACACTAAGGGCCAGCGGGAAGAGCCTGGCGCCAGGGGCACTGGGTCCGGGCGCAGCCTGAGTGGACACTATGCCAGATTTCTTGGGCTCAGCGATCTACCCCCGGTCCCTTAACCTCCAGATTGGGGGGATCTCTGAGCTGGGCCATGGGCCTCTGGGCGCCAGGCAGGCACATGGGGCTGACTGGGGCTGGTCTCTCCCAGTCCTAGACGGGTGGCCATAAGCCTCAAGTCTCCTTCCAGGGCACCTGGCGGGCCACCCAGCGGCTCTGGGAAAAGGAGCTAACCCAGCTGTTCTCAGGGCACCGGCCATGAACTCTGGGGAGGCTGAGACATCACTTTGCTCAGGCCAATGAGGCAAGAGCACCGATGATGTCCGAGCTTGCCGACAGCTTCCAGAAGCGTGGGAATGTGCCATGGCATCTCTCACATGGGTGGAAGAAAACATTTTCTCAGGAACAGAAACACCCATTCTCTGGCAAGGTGCCTTTTTCTGAGCACATGCTTGTTTGTTTACAAAACAGAAATAACTAACAAGAGCAATAAGAGGAAGTCCCAGGTATAACCCAGGGAGATCCTGCCCATGAGGGGACACCAGGCAATATATGGGGACATCTGTGGTTGTCACAACTGGGAGAAACTCCTGGCATCGAGTAGGTGGGGCCCAGAATGCTGTGCAACCCCCCACCAAGCCCAGGACGGGCCCCCACAGAGAGTGGCCCAGACCGATGTCAGCAGTGCCGAGGCTGGGACCCTAATTTAAATGGGTCCTGGAGGACACAAATATCCAGTGGAGGCTCTTTCTAGGGACATCTCCTCTCCCCCGTGTCACTGCAGCCATGACACAATAGGCACCTGAGGTGCCTGGGTCCAGCATGAGGCCACATGACAACAGGTACTAAGGTCAGATTTCAAGGAAGAAATCTGAAAAGTCAGATGATAAACTACAACAATCAAGGCTGGAAACATAAACGAACAACAGGGCTGTGCCTCCAGGAACTGAGACACTCTTCGGCGACGAAGGACTCCTGCGCCCGAGCTGCTTTGTAACCACATGGGTGACTCTCCTGCTAGTGCCATGACCTGGATGGGCTCTGGGCCACCCCGAGCTGCTGGCCCAGGAGAACCCACTTCAGCCCTACTAGAGGACGTCTGTCCTCAATTCCAGGCTGGGGCAAAATGAACAAACTGTGGCACATCCAAAGCCCCCCCACAAACGAGAGCCGGAGGCTACTTTGCTCATTTACACTGTCCCCAACACATAGGTGTGTGAGGACATCTGAAAACCAGGGGGCCTTCAGACACATGTGCCTTGCCTGGTTTGCACATGTGTGAACCATACTAAACAGGTTCTGAAAGGCCTGTGTGAAAGGAGGGCCACTTCCAGCTGATCAGGAACTGGAAGCTTCCAGAAAAATCCCTTAGTGACAGATTGTGAACTAACATCCTCAAGCCTCTGAGAGATGGAATTTGAATGAAGAATCTCCAGGCAAAGGACCTCTGAAGGATGTCACCTGAAGACCAGGGAGCACCCTAACCGCCTCACCCGGTGCCTGGAGGGTCTGGAACAGCCCTGGACTGAAGCTTGCTCGAAGCGCCTGGAGGGCAAAGTCGGCCTATGACAGGAGGAACAGAAAGGCCATACATCCCAAATAAAGAAGGTAACACCGGAGAGCTGGCCTCGTGGGAGTAGAGTGGCAAAGCAGGAAGTCTGGGCAGCTGGGGTAGAAGATGTGGGGGTGCCTGAGATAGAGCAGGAGGGGCCAGCCTTTGTCCCCCAAAATTGCCTCTGCAGGGGGCAGGCCTGGCAGCTGAGAGTGGCCAGGGCTGTCCTCAGGGATGCCCTCGAACACCGAGCACCTTGACCCTTTCCACAGGGCCACGCCCTGGCCCACACACACCCCTCTCAAGCACCTCCCAAGCAGCCTGGAGAAGCTTCTGACCCCAGTCCACAGAGGTGAGAACTGCCGGGTACGGCCTCCAGAGCACATGCAGAGCAGCTGGGGGATAGAGGACACAACTGCAGCTGCAGCTGCTCTGAGTTGTGGCCCTGACTCCACCTGTGCTGGCCAAGCCCTCGCCCCCACCCAACACCAATGGGCCCCACAGAGCTTTTGAGGTGGGGCCAAACACGGCTTTTATGAGAGAAGGAACCACCACCACTGCACACACGCACACACACAAAGGGCAGTCTGGCTGATGAGGCCGAGGGAGGAGTACACCATGTCTCCAGAGCTGGCTCAGGCCAGGGGGGACACCGTGCTCCTTTTCCAAAGGGGCTGGCAACCTCAAGAACCAAGAGCCCCAAGTGAGAGTGGGAAGTGCCCAGGGCCACAGCACCTGTGTCCCTGGATCCACATGTCCCCAGAGTGGCAGAGAGGCTGCTGGGAGACTAGAGATACCGCACACCGTCCATGTGAGATGGGAGAAGGCCTGACTCTAATCGCCAGGATCTCTTGGCTGCACACTGAACTTTGGGGAGCAGGACTCCTGCCCTCATTGCACAAAACTCTGTGCTGCCACTCCTGTGCCACTGCCACCCCCTCAGCTGGTGTCAGAGGTTCCTGCATCTAAGGCACCTGTCAGATAAAGCAGCAAGTACAGCACCACTTGAGAGAGAAAAGGAACCCACAACACTAAAGACGGGAGGAAAAGCTGCCTGAAAACGTATGCCTCACAAACTTTCCAGCCCAGTTTCTCATCGATCCAAATAAATCAGCGAAAAATTGGTCTATTGGAATCAGAAGCCTAAAGCAGAGACACAGGGTCTCAAAGGAGAAGGGCTGACTTGGTGAATGCAATGAAGGGAAGGGCACGGGTCACACGGACATAGGGGTGATAGATGTGATTGAGGTGAAAGGACGGCAGAGGAACAACAGGGGATTTAAAGGTGCTTCCGACAGAATCACCCAAGATATTAACTTGCTACGTATTATCCTGACATAAGGGATGACTTGGATCCAAAGGCTGACAGGCTGGCTGTGTCCTAGTGTTGGGAGCCATTCTTGATGAATGCCCTACAAACAGGGTTAAAGTTGCCTGCAAGCTAGAAGTTTGCAGGGCAGGTGGGCTCCTTACTGAAGGAGGAATATTGGCTTAATGTATAAGCTCATTACTGAAGGAGGAAGATTGGCTTAATGGATAAGCTTGTTACTGAAGAAGAAAGTTTGGCTTAATGAAAAGAGTTGACCATTCCTTGCCCCAAGGAATAAGAGACAGAAAACAGGAACAAGGATGTTTTGAGAGAATTTATGTAAAGGTCAGTAATTGTTTACACATCTGTGGGTGTTGCTTCTCATGCACATCCTAGAGTATAAATATGCTGTGCTTAATAAACTTGGGGCGCAGTATTCACTGTTAGTGCTCCCAACTCTATCTTTTGTCTCTCTCTCTCTTTTCTTAATCCTCACTCCTCCTCTCGGGAACTGTTCGCTCTTAGCTGGCGGGCTCCGGCATCCTGGCAAGAGTGGAACTAGGTCAGTGACAGGAGATGAAGGACAGGCCCCACCCAGAGCCCCGCCAAACTCAGAGTCTCCCCACCACTGTGCCTGCAAGGGGCTGGGCGGTAGGAAAGTGTAACCTGACAATTAATGGGTCAGTGGGGTGTAAGAGCCTCCTACACAAGCCTCTGAACCTGCCGTAACTCCAGGTTAAAGGTTTCCTGAGCCCTTCCCAACTGAGATGACAAATTCCAGCCAAGTGAGACACAGGCAGTGACTGCTGAAGCCATTCAGAAGGGAGAACTGAAGCTAAAATGACAGTGGTGGCCATGGTTCCCGAACCACATGAAAATACTCTGCTTTGTCTATATTATCATGTGTATAACGAACAAAAATTAAGAGAAGGGGAGGGAAAAAGAAGTGGCCAGCATATTGCTTTCCTTATCTCCTGAGGCTGAGACTGAAGGCACGAATGTAACAGGACAGGAACTGATATGAGTAACAAAACCAGCCCACGACAGGCAAGCAGGGGGACAGGGGTGCAGCAAACTGCAGCTCACAGCCCACATCCCACCTGCCGCCTGCTTCTGTACAGCCTTTGAGATAAGAATGTGTTATTCTGTTTTGTTTTCATTTTTAAATGGTTGAGGAAAAAATTTTTAAAAAGAAAAAGATTTCGGGACAAGTGAGAGTTCTGTGAGATTCTCGAGTCAGTGTCCATGAATAAAGTTTTATTGGCGCACAGCCAATGAGGGTCATCTAAGGTGGCAGAGCCGAGTGGTGGCTACAGGGACTATCTCGCATGCAAATCTGAAAACCCTACCTGGCTCTCTGTAGAAAAGGTTTACCAGCCACCTGGTTTAGCAGCAGTCCCTAACCTTCGTGGCACCAGGGACAATCTAATGCCTGACGATCTGAGGCAGAGCTGAGGTGGTGATGCCAGTGCTAGGGAGCGGCTGCAAATACAGATGAAGCTTCACTTGCTCGCCTGCCACTCACCTCCTGCTGTGTGGCCCCGTTTCTAACAGGCCATGGACCAGTACCAGTCCATGGCCCAGGGGTTAGGGACCCCTGGTTTAAAGAACAGACATCGAAGAATCTTAGGTAAAGTGACAGTCATCCAGGAAGCAACTAGAAGAAACCCAAACAGGTTCTTCCCAATTATTCAGGGAGTAATGCAACACACAGGTTCACGTGAACATAAAGAAAGAAATGCACCCATTTCTATTAAAAAATGACATGAGGAGAGCTTGTATGTCTGTCTACCTTCACACACAGGCATATACATATGTGTACATGTATATGCGTAATGCGCCACAGAAGGAGAGGGAACATTCGCATCCCTGTCCCTTCCAAGGGAGGCTCACTCGTCACTCTTTGCCCTGTCACACTGTTTAAATTTGCCTCCCACATGCATTACTGTCTTTAAGAAAAACATTTTTGACTCATAATATAAAGGCAAACCCGAGACCTTCCCAGACTCCTGACCCACTTCCTCTACAGGTGGATGAGACCTGCAGCCATGATGCCCTGGGCGGCCACTGCCCACTGCATCAGCCCCAGCGCCGCTCTGCGTCCCTGCCCCAGCACACCAGTTGTCACGGGGACCCAGGTAGCGCAAGTCACCGGTGAACCCAGTGCTGACAGCAGCACCTGGCTGGTACAGAATCCACTGCACTACAGACACACACGGTCAGCGTGCCTCAGTGAGCATGCTAATGTGTGCCACCTCCACACGTGGACACATGCAGAAATGCTGGGCTGGGACCAAGACGTTACCCACCTTGGCCAGGCCCGCCCGGTGGGCTCCCTGGGACTCGATGTAGGCCACGTATTTGTTGAAGTCCTTAAATTCTTCCATAGTTGGGCGAAACGTCATGATTTTACAGCTTGGGTTCTGGGCGCCATGATCCTCAGACCCCATGGCTGCAGCTGAGACACCGCCACACCTGCGGGGGAGGGGGGGGACGGAGAGCATGAGCATGGCAGTGCCGCCCCGATGTGGCCTGTTCTCCCTCAGGCCGCGCGAGAAACACCCACAGCCCCTGGAAGCTACGCGGGGTGGAGGGGACCGGGAGCCAACTTTCTCACTCTACTCTGGCACGAAAGACCAGGATGACTTCAACTAATTAAAAGCACATGTCCTAACTCTAAGCGCCAATGCAAGAAAGCAAGAGCAAGGCTTTAAACTGGGGCCTCGGAAAGAAAAGCTTTTCTCATTGGGCTGCAAAGCAACACGCGTCCTTCAGAGCTGGCGTCCATAGAGCAGCCTCAGCGCGGGGCAGGTTATGAGAGGTGAGGGAGGCTGCATATCAGTCTTCTTTCACGGGTTGAACCCATGAGCAGGGACTCCAGTTCTGAGCAGTGTCTGTCCAAGCATGCGGGTGACTCCAGGACGGGCCTGACTGCTGTCGGCAAACCTGGGCCACACACAGGCGTGATTCTGGGATAAGGCGGGCAGGAGGCCCAGCTGGAATGGCTCGCTTCCTGGTGCCAGAGCTGCACCTCGGGGTGGGGCCCACCCATACCTGGAGGTCCCAGCACAGGAGGGGAGGGGGCCGGGTCTGTAAGCCCCATTACGCCTGCGGGTACCTGAGGGTAATCTGGGCTCTTCTCCAGAAGGAGGCTGTAGACCGGAGGGCCCTCCTGTCCTGAGAGTTAAGGGGACCCAGTAGAGCAGGCAGTGGCCCACTCTGGGCATGAAGGGGCTCGGTGAAAAAGTCTGGGAAAGGTCCCCACTGGCTGATTGAATTCTCCTGGTTCAACTCTCCAAATTGAAAAGGAGCTGAAAGACGAGACTCGATCCAGGATGCAGAAAAGGTCAGAGCCCACTGCTCACAGACCTGAGAGCTGGAAGATGATTTAACCAAATCCCCCTCTCCCTCCCCAAGGTGAGCTGGGGCATGAGAAAGCCAGAAAGCCCACTCATCCCAGAAGGGAGGGGGGTGGAGGATCTATGTCACCAAGACACAGCCACTGGATCCCAAAAGAGTCCCCACACCAAGCACTAGAGGGCAGTACGAGCCAAAGAGTCACCCCAGAGGCGGTCATTTCCAGCAGGATCTGGAGGCCTAGGCCCGTAGGCACTGATCCTGGCCCTGCCTGCAAAAGCCCATCCCATGCCTGGGGCTGGGGCCAGGGGTGTGGGACACAACAGCTAAAGCCCTACCCTGAGGGTCACATTCATAGACAACTGCTGGAAAGGGTCACCTAGGGTCTTAACAAAGATAAGGATCACTGCTGCGTTCAGGCTGGGGCCCACCATGACCCTGTGTCCACAGAGAGCCGTGAGGCTTCTCCTCAAGGGGCAACCACAAAGCTGCAGTGTGCATGGCAGGCCACGAGGGCCTGTGACACTGTGTGACAGCAGCTCTAGGCAGGATCACAGAGAACCCCAAGAAGATAGTTTATAGAAGCAAAGGGATTGTCACAAATCCCCAGGAGCAGCTGGCACCAGAGGGCCCCAGTCTTGGCCAGGCCGCCCACCCAGGAGCTGCCCTCATTGGTGTCCTGAGCAACCCTCTAAACTGCCCACCCCACCCCACCCCAGCCAGCCTGCTCACCCACAACCAGGGCCTGGAGCTTTTAACCCACTTTGGGACCCCTCCACCTGGCCCACCTGGGTCCCAGCCCACCTGCACTCTCCCCTCCAGCCCAGACACAGCCATCGGGGCTCACCGCGAACCTCTACAGCATGATGGCAGACACGACAGCATGTCCATCCTGAGAGGACAGGCCCTGACCCCAGCACCACTGTGAACATCAACATGGAGTAGAGCTGGGCTAACAGCTCTGGAGGGGCAAAAGACTCTGGCAAGAGAGCTGGCCTTTCTCACGCCCCCAACAACCCAGACACCCACTGCTGTCCACGCCACCACATCAGCCCTGAAGACGTCCCACATGGCGGGAGAAGCTTGGGGACTCTGCTTGTACAGAGTGGTGGCTCCCAAGGGGGGTCCTGCCACCCACCCACGTCACACCGACCATCAGTTCCATCCTCTGAGGCCTGAGTCTCAACCCCTGCTCCCACGCCCTCGACAGCCTGATAAACGTGCAGAGGCCGGCCCCTCAGCCTGGTGTGGCAGAAGCCCAGGGTACACACCAACATCTCGCAGACCCTGCCCTATTCTATGCATTTCACGTGGGCAATCCGTCCACTCCACACAATGAGCCCATTTGTCACTGCTCACTGAGGACAAGGGGCCCCATGTGCCCAGGCCACACGGCAGGCAGGTAGCAGGGCCAGAGGCTGAGACAGCCTGAGTCTCCAACCCTGATGTATGGCAGGTGCCAGGACTCACGTCTGGCTTGGCCGGTCCTAGCTAGTTGGCCAGCTATCCCTCCAGGCTCGCTCACGTGGCCTGCAGGAGAAGGGGCCACGACCTCTCACAGATACTGTCCCCCGCCCACCCACCCATACTCCACCTCACCGGTGGGAGGCGGTGGGGCATGCCTGCCTCTTTCTGGAGACCCACTCATCCTGGCAGAGCTGGGCAGCCTGGGGCCTGCCCACAGGAACTCTCTTACAGAGACGCGTTTCTGCCTAGGAGGTCAGGAGAGTGGACGAGGCACAAATGGCAGGAAGCATGCCCTGCAAAAGCACCCCAGCGAGACCAGCCGCTCCAGCCACCACCATCTACATTGGCCCCACGGCGGACTGTGTGTGATTCTTCTTTCTTATTCATGCCTCTTAAAAAAAAAGCTTTTTGAAAAGAAAAAGTAAGAAAATTAAAATGGTCTATAATCCCAACACTCTGTAACCTTTGACACATTTTTTGAAGGGGGTGCAAATAAAAATCATACATGTACATATTTTAAGAAATAAAAAAGGAATTTGACTGAATGCCAGCCGTGCCAACCTTCTGGGTTACGAGAAACATGCGAGAAGAGACAAAGAACCAACTGAGAGCTCCCATGAGGGAACTCACAGAACAGTCTAGAAAGAGCAACATGCTCTTCACAAGACAGGGTCATGCCAGAAAAGCGGAGCACAGTCAGCAATGGGCAAAGTGAACAGACACTTCTCCAGAGTAGACACACACAAGGTCAGCAAGCCATGAACAGTCACACCCACAGCGAGCCACCACTCAGGCCCCAGAGCGGCTGGAACAAGAAGGACAGATGACAACCAGCGCTGGCAAGAACGAGGATGTGAGAGCGGAACCCTGAGACTCTGCAGGTGGCAGGTGTGATGGCAAACGCTGTGGGAAACGCTCAGGCACTTCGGACAATACTGTAGTCAGCAGAGTAACGTCCCCACAAGATAGCCACGTCCTCACCCTAAGGCTGTAACGTGGTGCCTTCCATGGCGAAACTGGGACTTTGCACATGGGACTAAGTCAAGGCCCCTGAGATGGGGAGATCCTGGATTCCCCAGGGGCCCAGTATCCTCATGAGGGTCCTTATAAAAGGAGGCAGGGAGGCTCAGAGTCAGAGGAGGAGCGGACAACAGAGCGTCAGAGACGGAGGCTAGAGCAATTCGAGGAAGAGGACCCAAGCCAGGGAAAAATCAAGATCATGTCTTGATTTTGCCAATACCTTGATCTGAGCCCCACGACACCCACTCCAGACTTCTGACCCCCAGAACTGTCCCAGAATCATGGGTTGGCTGAAGTCACCAGGTTTATAGTCATACTACGACACTCACGGGAGGCACATACAGCGTCCAGGGAGAGTGCCTCTGAAAAGTGGTTGTGGTTTTCGATGCCTCTGAAAAAGCCACATTCTGATCCACACCAGTCCCTAATTAGCCACATGGCCTCCAACCAAGATCAATACTGAATATAAGGCAGGTTTTCTCAGGCCATCAGGAGCAGCCAACTTGGGATAGCAGGGAGTACATGGGATGGTCTGTCCTCCACCCCATCATCCCCACCCCATGTATATGAGCCAGGGGACGATCAGCTTGTTCCCTCTCTCTGTACCAGTGACCACCTTGGGCCACCAGCAGAGGCCACCACTTTAAAACCCTGTCCTCTGTCCCTGGTTAATTACAAAAGTGCAGAAGAAGGTAGAAAGCCTGAAGTTGAAACCCAGAAGCAGATGGGGTTCTTTTAAATGCATTTAAAAAGAATCTTTCATTTTTAGGGGCCCCTTCTCTGCTGTCATCATCACTTGCAGGGCATGGGGTGGGGTGAACAGGGCCCTCAGGGAGCCCGGAAGTGGTGTCCCACTTGATCCACAGGACACAGACAAGGCAGCCCATCCTGGGTGACCACAGTGTCATCAAAACGTACAGTGGCTCTCAGGGCTACTAGAACCAAGGGACAGGCGTTCAGATGCCGAAGGGCAAGGGTACAAACATGGAGCATGTGGACTGGAGAATATACCTCCAGCAGAGCCACCCCAGAGCACTCCAGGCTCCTTTAAAGGGGTACAGACCCCAGATACCCCAGGAACTCAGAACTAAATGGGGCCACCTTCTCACAGCAGCACACAGACCTGACGGCCACCCTGGCAGAAGGCTGCAGTCCTTAATGCCTTGGTCTCACACTTACTTGGAAGTTCCTGACAGTCCCGGATGGCCGAGGCGGCAACGACAGATGCTTCAATAAGTGGCTCAGGTTTCTGTCAGGTTCCAGTAACAGTGATAGTTCCTAAAATGCACAAAATAAAAGCACAACTAAACAGATGGCAGGCTGAAGCCTCAACTCCACGTTATACTCCTGGCAACAGCATGTGGCCCGAGGATGCTTGCCTTTTCTCAGCCATTTCCAGACCCCTGCCACTTCGAGGAACACAGAACTCGGTAACTGCGAGCACCCCATCCAGTCTTCCCAGAACTGCCTCTTTTAAGTTCAGCTCTTAAAAATCAGGAGCTGAGAAAGCAAGAGCCTACACAAGCAATTAAAGAAGCATCTGGAAATCTGATGGTCCAGGCAGCTTCTGAGGAGTTTGTAAGTTCTGCCTCCGGTGAACCCCACAGCCCTCCAAGGTGCCCCTCCAAGAAGGAAATTAACATGAACAACCCTGCATGGTAACCACCATCTGCACCCTGGGGATGCAGAGTGCAGAGAGAGCGCCTGGCAGGGCTATGCGGACCCACGGGGGGCAGGGTCCTGCCTGTAAGACCTACACTCCTGCACCTGCTGGATGGA
The DNA here is from genome assembly GCA_004027375.1 of Macroglossus sobrinus. Lineage (NCBI taxonomy): Eukaryota > Metazoa > Chordata > Mammalia > Chiroptera > Pteropodidae > Macroglossus > Macroglossus sobrinus. The sequence continues at coordinate 371,696 of PVKZ01001193.1, forward strand.
TGAAAGATGCAACTCAACTCGGTGCAGTCTCTGGGCTCCAGCCACCCTGCGCCTGCTCACCAGCCCTCGTGCCCACACCACCCACGGCTCTCTCGACATGTGAACCTGGATGGCACACAGTCTACCAGATGCTCCCTGCCTCTGGGCCCCCTGCCTCTGGGCCGCTGCAAATGCTGTCCAGTGACCTGAGTGTCCCCAGTGGGCCAGACGTTCTGGGTCGGGTAGCTCGGCCCTCGAGCCCAGCTTTGTTGAACTCAATCCCACACATTTTCTCCAATTCGCCAAGAGTTTTAAATAGCATAGGTTTCACAAACACCCTGGCAACAGGCAATGCACACTGACATTTTCTATATTTAATGTTTTTTTAAATTGCTGGACACGACCCATTAAACTGATTTTACTGTCTTTTAACAAGTCATTAATAGCCCCTGGCTGATTGGCCGTGCCACACTGTGGAACCGTGGCCCTCAGGCTGCACACACTTTCCCTGGACTCAGGGAATCCTCGCAGGCTTCTCCCAAGGGCTCCTCAGCCTCTCCCACTACTCGGCCACAGGCTGCCCCACTCCACAGCCCACCAGCACCTGACATCAGCCAGCACTGGGTCGGAAGATCCGGTCCATCGTGTGGAATCTCTCCCCGTGGCCATGTGGCCATAGCTGGCAGACACTCGGCTGCCAAGGACCTCTGCGTCTGAATCCCACAACCTGAGGCTATGCTCCCTTCTAGGGCAAAAGGGACTTTGCAGATGAGATTACGAGGAGGATCTTGAGCCAGAAAGATTATCCTGGATTATCGGGTGGGCTCTGTCCTCACAGGGTTCTTTTAAGAGGGACATAGATGACAGAAGCAGAGGTCAGAGGCTGCGCTGTGAGTCCAGGTGGCAGAAGAAACCAGAAGGCAAGAATGCAGGCACCTCTAAAAGCTGGAACTGGCAAAGAATGGACTGTCCCCCGGAGCTGCCAGAAGGGAACAGCATGCCAGCACCTTGACCTTAGCCCAGCGAGACCATGCTGAACTTCTAGCCTCCAGAACTGTCCACTAATAATGGGTACTGTCTGAGTCACCAGGTCAGGGGTGACTGTTGTAGCTTCCACGTGCACTTCCCAGATTGCAAAGGTGGGGTCTTCTCACTTCCACTGACCCACGGGCCTCTCTGCTATGAGCCGCCAGCCCCTATCTCTCATCTGTGTCTCGATGGGATTACTTCTCCCTCATCACTTGGAACTGTCTCTCGGCATGCATCTCCCCCACCAGATGGGCCGTCTTCACCAGCATGAAGGATCTGGAGGGCAGATGCAACACCGGGGCCTGGAGCTATCAGCTGGATGGACCCCAGTCTGGGGCTGCCCACAGCTCCTGGGCCACCGAGACCAGTGGTCCTTCTGTCTAAAGCACCAACACTCAGCTAGGAGGCTAGAACCGGGGCTGAGGTCAAGGCCCAGTTCTCAGGCCAAGGCAAGGCCTCCATCCACCCTAACCCAGGTCCATAAGGGACGAAGGTTGAGGCCAGTCCACCTCCACTGCTTCCACAGGGGCTGTAGGGTCCACTGGCTGGCCAGCAGCCACCCTGTAGGCTCTGGGATGCAGAGGCCTGGCCTCAGACCCAGCCCCAGACCCTCTCGGCACAAAGCAGCTGGGGCCAAGGGACCAGAGGCCCCTTCTGTGCGGGCTGTGCAGAGTGACTTCCTTCCAAAAGGGAGTGACTGTGCAGTGGCTGTGGATGGCAGAAACACAGCTGTCAAGATGCTCAGCCAGGGGATCAAGGTCAACATCAACAGTGACAGGTCTTGGCAACATGGGAGCCTGGAAACGATGGGATGAGGAGGACCCTCCACCCTGGGGTCCTGTTCCCAGAACCCATCAACCTGGCATAACCATGAGAAACAGACCAAACTCCAATTTGGGGACATTCTATAAAATATTTGACCAATCTACCTCAAAACTGCCAAAGTCACTAAAAACAAGAAAAAACTGAGAAACTGTCACGGCCCAGAGTAGCCTAAGGAGATGTAAGAACTGAATGTCACATTGGATCCTGGATGGGGTTCTGGGGCATAGAAAGGGCGTTAGAGGAGATGAGGAAATCTGGACACAGAACAAACTCTAGTTAACATGAGTGTGCCGTAGGTTTATTAACTTTGACCGACAGAGCAGCTTAATGTAAGACACTCACGACAGGGAAATAGAGAAAAGCGGTGGGGGGGGGGGGCGTGCATATATGAGAATTCTACTTGTTCGATTTCTCTGTAAACCTAAACTGTTTTAAAATTTAAGCCAGTAAATTACAACAACAACGCTGTCCTCGCTGTACGCCCCAAGAGATCTGGGGCACTAAGAACAGAACTCGAGAGAGAGCCGGGATACAGCCAGGTAAGCATCCACTGCAGCAATCTAAGGCACCAGACACTGATGCCCCTAAAAGGCGCAGTCTGACCCCTTCTCCTTTAAAAGGTGCAACCTGACCATCAGATGACATGGTTATTCCGAAAGGCCCGTCTGAGCCCGCAGATGCTCAAGGAAGCAGCTGGCACAGTGGCCTACTCCCCCATCCCCATCTCTGCTAAGAGTAGGCAGGTGGGGGCAGAAAGGAAAAGAAGCAGGAACCAGGAAAAGAGGCACCAGGAACTACCACCAATGGATGGCATCTCTGGGACCCAGGTGAGGGTGCCTGGGCCCCCTGGTCCTGTCAGCTATAGCCCGCCCAAGGATAACCACACTGCCACTCTCACCCTGGCGCTGGGCCCGGGGTCTGGGGCAGAGAGCATAGAGAGTCCTCTGAGCCACTCAGGAAGGGAGCCCTCCCTTGTACTACTTGTTACCTGCCCCAGGAGGGCTCAGCTCCCACCCTTCCTACTCCTCCCACACCACGAGCCCCAAATGGGCCCAAAAGAGTCCAGGTGTCTCCTGCCCTCCACTGAAGCCTACTGGGGCATCTCACAGGGTGAGGAGGCTACCCGAAGCCTCAGAAGGACCCGCTGACTTGAACACTCTTATCATCCCATCACTATGAACTCGTGGGTTTTGAAAAACAGAGATACAGACAGATGGACCAGAAACAAATATAGACGGGCAGAGAGGCACAGGCTGGTATTCATGTCTCTAAGCGCTATCGCCCGACAGGTCTGAGAAGCCATGACACCACCAGCACTAAATGCACCCAGTGGCCAGGCTGCTGAGAGAAGCAGTCACCTCCGGAGCTGGGGCATAGAACGCACAAGACGAGCCTGAGCGCCTCATGGGGCAGGAAGGACAGGTGCAGACACGCAGGAAGGACATGGGAGCCAAACCAAAGGGGTGATAAACAGTGATGGAGCTGGATTACAGCCCACAGATAAATAGACACAGGCCTGGTGTAAAACTAAAGAGACAAGAGGAATGGGAGAGAAGGGACCGCTCTCTTCTACAAAATATTTCTAATTCATAAATGGAGAAGTGAGGGTGACACACGTCACCATGAAAAGGATAGAGTGATAACTGTTGCATATAACTGCTATCTAAAATCTACAGACAGAAGTCTGAGGAGAAACAGGGTGTTTGCACTGTTTTGAAGCCCTAAAGGGAATAAGAGTGACCTTCATGTGGAGACTGGCGGATGGCCCACCTCACGCAAGGGACCAAGGCCATGGAGGAGACATCACCCAGCAGCCTTCCCCAAATGCGCAAGCTCCATGTCATCAGGAGGAACCTCAGACATGGCCAAGGGACTGCCTACAAAGCACGAGGCTGTGACAGGTGAGAAAAGACTGAGACACGGTCCCCGCCCAGAGGAACCCGAGGAGCCCTGGCGACTACATGCAACAGGGGGTCCCCGAAGGAGCCCTGGGGCAGAAAGGGATGTGAGTGGGCCCACATGGAACTCTAATAAAATACATAGTTAGCTAGGCCATTCCTCTGCAGCTATGTTAAGAGCTCCAGCTCGGAAAGGCGGCTGAAGGGTACATGGGTACTCTATGTACTGTCTCTGCAACATCAGTGAGTCTAAAATACTTAAAAAGGTGAAAAAGTTAAAAACCTCTACCTCTGTCCTCTGAAGCTCACTGCACAGCAGGTCTCAGCTGGAAGAAGAGAGTCTGGCCATAAAAAGATCCAAACTGATAAAAAAAAACAAACCAACACCACACTGCAATCCAGCGCCAGGACGGAATAAAGAGCCAACCTGCTGAACACAAGTTTCAGATCCTTCCTCTTTTAAAAAACTGAAAAGCAACATTTTTCATCAACTTTGCAAACTGAGAAAAGAGCCTCTTGTTTATGAAGTCTCAGTAAACCCTCCATGCGCTCCCCAACACCAAAATCCAAGTGCGGGAGTCACCTGGGCTCAGTGGGAGAAGCGGTGGGCACCCTGGGCTGTCTGGGTGCCAGCTAAGGAGGCTCTGGTCTCATTGTGTGGAAACGTAAGAACCACATCATGTTTCCTCAACATCCACCCCCAAGCCTAGACACGACTCAGGGTGCCGAAGCTACAGTGATGAAGAAGGTATGGTACTGACCTAAGGTGGACATGACAATCAACGGAAGAGAACTGACATTCCAGAAGTAATGACACACACTTAAAAAGAAGTAAAGGCACATACTTAAAGTAGTTGCTTTTCCATGAGGCTTTTCAACAATTACACTAGGACAATGGATATGCAGATTCAAAAAAAATGAAGGTGGATCCCTACCTCACACCGCAAACAAAAATTAACTCAAACAGATCATAGATCTAAATGTTAAAGCTAAAACTATAAAACTCTTAAAAGAAAATTCACGCATAATTTTTGTGACCTTGGATTAGGTGATGGTTTCTAGACACAACAAAAGCAAAAGCGACAAATGAAAACACAGGTAGATTGGATTCTGTGCTTCAAAGGACGTAAACAAGAAAATGAAGACAGCGCATGTGATGGATAAAGACAGCTGCAAATCTTTTACCTCATAAGAATCTTATATCTAGAACATACAAAGAACTCTTACAGTTCAACAACGAAAAGACAAATAACCTAATTTACAAAATGGGTAAAGAATTTAATGGACATTTTCCCAAAGAAGACACATGAATGGCCAGTAAGCACACGAGATGACACTCAGCATCACAGCAATGGGGCAAGGGACAAAGACAGAGCCCAAAACCCCAAAGCAAGTGGTGGCAAGGCAGCTGGGGCCTCCCTGAAGCCAGCTCCTGTGATGGCGGAGCCTTACGAATAGTTTCGATGACTGCACTTCGCATGGTGTGTCCCCCTCTGTCCCCCTGAGCTTTCTCCCTGGAGACCACAGTGGGGAGGGGGTTGCCATGGTGATGAGCACAGGCATGGAGCCCTGATCCCAGCCCCAACAGTGTGACCTGAGGCAAGTTCCAAACCTCCGAGCCTCAGTTTCCTCATCTGTAAAGTGGAGACCACTATAGTAAAGCCTTGCTCGTGGGTTGTGGGGGTTAAATAAGGTAACTGACAAACACTCTTAAAGGAGACCCTGGCACACTGCATACCCTCGATAAATGGCAGCTGCTATGTGCCTTGTCATTTAGTAGGCTTCACATAGGTAAAGAAGGCAGACCTGATGACACACTGTATGGCAGGGCACCCTTGCCAATCCTTGATCCTGGTGGCCAGACAGAACATCTCTGGAGGACAACCTGACAATATCTCTTTTATAAGAAGTGCCCACCCGCTTCCAGCCAGCCACTCCTGGGCATTTATATTCAGGACACACGGTCCACCTGTCCACCTGGACTTCCAGAGGGTCCGGGGCATGGAAGACTGCCAAAAATCCAGCACCCAGAGCAGGCGTGGACTCACTAAGTGGACTTCTGGGAGAACACGGGGACGGGAAGGTCCAGCTGGGTGCCATGAGCTGTGGGATGCCTGGAGGCAATCTGCCAAGTTCTGTAGTGACACTGTGCACACTCAGCATGTTGAAACGAACACATATGCACTTGTCCCTCTAGAGGGTAACTGCTTTGCAGAGGGCTGGGAGACCACAGATCGGGGCGAGAGGGAGACAATAGTGGCATCTCAAAGCACTGAGTGGACAGTGGCGCTGGGACAACTGGGTCACCATCCAATCAGGTTTATACCCCACGCTACTCGCCACAATGAACTCCAAATGGGTGAGGGAGCTACATGGAAAGGACATAGCCACACAGGAACCAGAGAAAACAGTGAATTCCTCATCGAGCTCAGGGTAAAAATAAAATAAAATAAAATAAAAGACTTTTTAACTAGAACTCAAACTCCACATAAAACAAATGAGAAGATTCATAAATTTGACTATATCAAAATTAAAAAAACACTTTAGCAAGAGAAAAAAAAAGGCAAAATGCAACTGAGAAACTGAGAGAAAATATTTGCCATACATACCACAAAGGGTTCATTTCCCTAATATATATTAAAATTTTAAAGGTTGTGGGGGAAAGGTAAAAATCCATTGAAAAATGAGTGAAAAGCAGGAACAAACAATTCACGGAAACGAAACAAAAATGGCCTTTAACATATTAAACGATGCTTGACCTCTGCTCATAATTTCAGAAACACTAATTAAAATCACACTGAGATCTCATTTCTCACCTCAGAACAGCACACCCTGCAGCGAGGCTGTGGGACCCTTGTACCTCATGATGCCAGGGGCAGCAAACCAACATGACCTTCCAAAAGTGAACCTGGCAGCAGCTAACAAGACACGCGCTCTTATCTTTCGACCCAGCAATCCTACTTCTAGAAAGCTACTAACAACACTCTTCTAACAATACAAAAACACCTACACACAAGGAATCCCCTGCGAGATGCTAGAACAGAGCTGCACGCCCCACTGCAGGAGAGGCTACAGAAGCCACGCACCTCACCACTAACAAACGCTGTGCAGCTGTGCAGGGGAGCGAGGACCCCCTCCCCCCGCCCCGTGGCCGGCACCGTGGATTTCAGGGAAAGGAGCAAAATACGAGCAAGATCCCCACAGTCCTACCTTCTTGGGGAGAAAATGGGCTCTAAGAAAACACATGTCTGCTCTTTTGAGTAACTGGGAAAGGTAAACCAGAAACAAGTGAGCTGGTCCCTGCAGGGAGGGGCGGGCATGGGGATGAAGGCAGAGATGAGAGATGACACTTCTCTCCAGACAACTTTCTGCACAGTCCTTGGAAACACGTTAATGTCCCACATACTGAATGAATAAATGAATGCATGATTGAATGCAATCAACAAGAGTTGTGTGTGTGTGGGGGGAGATCCTGCTATAAAATATACACAGAAACAAAACAAACTATATTTAAAGTAAATAATATAACCACAGTAAAGAGCGGAAAAGAAAGAACTGACCCACATCATTTTTAAAGTTTTAGAACTAGATGTCTTAAAAAAAAAAAAAAAGGACAAATATTGACTTCTACTCTGGAGGCTTCTATCTATTACTGAAGGTGATGGGGCAGGTTCATACTGACAGAGGAGAGAGTTACAAAAAGGAGAAGGGAAGCCAGCAAGGCACCTGCATGCGGGGCTGGGACTGGAGGCCTCGGAGTGAACGGCTGGGCACTCTGTACACGTAGAAAGCCGGAAACAGAAATGGATGTACATGGCATGTGTAGGTGTGTGAAATGCGTATACACTATGTACACACACTCACGTATGTACTTGGATATTTATTCACACCCCTATTTCCCAGCTCTGGCCAATGAGGGCCTAGAAGTAGACACCCAATTGGCAATGAGCACACTGAGCACCAGGATCTTGGTTTCTAAACAGCACTGACCACACAAGAACCAGAGCCCACTAGAGAAGCAGCCAAGCCCAGGGCTGGAGCAGGGAGAGTCCAGGATGGTCCTGCAACATCTCACTGTGTCCGAAGATAAGGAAGTGCCTAAGGAACAGTGGGGACTTGCCAAAAGGACACAGGAGCCAGCCTCATTGGGCCCTCCCTCCAGGTGAATCTGGGACCCTGAAGCAATATAACGAGAGCGATGGATCATAACCTTGTGTCATGTAAGAATCCAGGAGTCCATGGTGATGTAAGCAAACAAGTGGGGAAGAAGACACAGCTGCTCCTTACAGCAGAAAGCCAACCAAGGGACACAGGAGGACCGATGGAAAGAGACAATCGCCATTTGGCAAGAATCGACTGGCTGCTAAGGCGAGCAGTGAGTGCTGGAGGAATGACAGGGTGCTGGCTGTCTCAGAGCACCCCTTCTCCCGAGAAAGTTACTGAACATGGTGGTAAAATAGCAACTTTACAGTGGAGAGACCTGGCAGGCACCACCTTAACCAGGTAACCGTCATTGATGTGATTAGAAATAGGACAAACTGACACCCGGGGCCTCCGGATACTGTGCACAGAGGTCGCCAGATGACTTATGAGATGGTCCTGCACAAGGGTGTCACCGGAACAGGAACCTAAGCATAAGGAACCAGCAAGGGACATCCTAAAGAATAACCCACCTGCACTATTCAAAATGTCAGTCATGATCTCCAAGGACAGACTGAAGAGCTGTTCCAGGTTCAAAGAAATTAAAGCAATGTGACAGATGAATACAATATGTGATCCTGGGCTCTCTTCTGAGAATCTGGAGAACTAACTTTCTGATTTTCATTATTTCATATGAGAACCCCCTGTTTGGAAAAAATAAACACTGACATATTTAGAGGAAAGGGGTATCTACCTGTAGCAGTTCAGAAAAAAGAGAAAGAGGGAGGGAGAGGGGAAGGGAGGGAGGGGGGAAGGGAAGGAGAGAGAGAAAGAGGGAGGGAGAAAAGGAAAGAGAAAGTGGGTAATAGAGGGTAAAAAAGTGGGTAATAGTGGGTAAAGAGAAAGTGGGAAAGAGGGGTAGGGAGAAAAAAGTGGGTAATAGTGGGTAAAGAGAAAGTGGGAAAGAGGGGTAGGGAGAGATGGGGAGAGGGAGGGGTAGAGAGAAGGAAGAGAAGGAAGGGAAGGGAGGGAGAGAAGAGGTGAGGGGAGAGGAAGGGGAGGGGAGAGAGGGAAGGGAGGGAGGAGGAGAGAAATAGAGTGGGGAGAGAGAAGCAGGGAGGAGGAGCAGCGGGGTGGGGAGGGAAGGAAACAGGGGGAGGGAACAGAGGGAGAGAAGGAGTGGGAGGGAGGGGAAGGGGGAGGGAGGCATGGAGCAAGAGACACACAAAGGAAATAAAGGCAGATGCAGGAAAATTAACACAGGGAAAATTAGGTGGAAAGTATCTCGGACATTGTGTTATTCTCGTCACCTTTTCTGTAAATCTGAAAGTATGTCTCCAAAATTTCTTTTTTAAAAACATAAGAAAGCACTTGGATTAGAAAAATAAAAATAAAAGGGAAGTGCTTGGGCAAAAGGCCAAGGAGGGAAGCATGGCTGCTAGCACTTGCCTTTGGAACGGCACAGACGAGGAGAACAGGGCCTGCCAGCCCACCTACCTATGTCTTCACTATACTCTTGAAAGGGTCAGGGAAGGGCGCAGGTGAAAGCCACCTGTCCCTCTGGCCCAAAGCCCCAGGCAAGGAGCTGGAATCACAGACAGAGAGAGGGGCAAACACCAACATCCTCGGGGACTGGGGGACTGAGTGAACTTCCCATCCAGCAGACACGCAAACACCACTTGCCGATTCTCCATACACATGAACAGGTCTTAGATGTTCCATACCAACTATTTAAAACCACAATCATTAATAAAATAATCTGTTTCTCCACAAATGTGCCTTGTAATTTGTGGGCCTCTGTATAGGCACTGGGGGAGTCGGGCTGAGGGGATGGAACATGTGCACATTTACAAGTCACATGCCCAGAGAGGACTCCACTCATTGTCCAAGACCCTGGGACCCTGGACAGGGTCACTGAGCACTCTGAACATCACCCTGCTCCTCAAGTTTGCTCTGGGCCTGCCCTCGGAGGTGCACAGGGATGAGGGACAGCCAGTGGGGGTGAGGGACGTCCAGTGGCGATGAGAGACGGCCAGCGGGGATGAGAGGGCCACTGGTAGTGGCACAGTTTACCCATGTGCAGGCATGGCTCCTAGCACCAGGCAAGTCTGATCAACCCCAAAATCCTAGGCAGCAGGTACTGTTATCACAGCCCATTTCACAGGTGAGAAAACTGAGGCCCAGGGCAGTGACACAACTTGCCCGAAATCACACAGCCAGCAGCAGAGGCACCCAGTTCCAGATCTGTGCCAGCCACTGGCCTCACCAGCCCACACAGACAGGGAGAGAAACATGGAAAGCAAAAAGCCTTGTCCCGCCTCGGCCTTCTGGATGGCAGGTTTTCGTACCCTCTGAGAAGCATGAGGGAGCGATATGGGCCAATGTTTTTATCATCTCAGGGAGAGAAGACATCTCTAGGCAGGTCACAGACCAGAGGCTTTTAAAAAAAAGCCAAATTTGGTAATAAACTTTAAAACGTTCTATGTAATAACACATCAAAAATAAAGCTGAGAGATTAACAAGAAACTGAGAAAAACCTGCAACAGGAAAGGCACTAATAACACTAACACTGTAAGGGCTATTATACAACACTGGTTCTCAACCGGAGGGCATTCTGTCCCCCTGGATCACTGGGGGATATCTGGGGACATCTGTGGCTGTCACAGCTAGGGGAGGGAAAGTACCCCACAGTGCCCAGAATGACCCCCCTCCGCCCCAATGACACAGCTCAGACACATCAACAGTGCTGAGGTTAAGAAGCCCTGTTACAAGTCAAGCAAAGAAGTAAACACCCTAATTTAACAAGTGGGAAACAGCTATGAACTGGCAATTCAAAAAAGCAGTGACTAAGAGGTGACAAGAGTAAAATGAGCGACAACGCTGGGGCTGTCACCGGTATAATGAAAGCCTCCAGCTGTCCTAGGAGCACCAACTCAGAAGACTGTTCTGGGGCCACTGAGAAACATGTGCAAAATAATAAAGGCATCTGTGCTAGAGCTCCCAGGCTCACAGTGCGCTCCCAGAAGCCCACCTCGAGGAGACAGCAGCATGGACCTCACTGCAGTGTTATTTAAAAAGAAAAAACTACAAGCAATCCAAGTGTTCATCAACAGACTGGGCCAGGAAGTTGTACACACCTTGCAAAAACAGCCGCAGTCGATGTGCCAGAAAGATCCCCGGTCCGGCACACACGGCCTTCGCCCAGAGCCAAGAAGGATGAAGACTGGGCTGCCGGATCTGGGGAACTTGTTCACACAGCCTTCTGTCTCTACTGACAACACTTATGCATCAAGGTTATAAAACCCACTACTTAAGAGTACCGCTGCCTGGGCCCAGAGGTCCCACCCCCAGCAGCTCCTTGGTCCTGCTGGGCAGACAGGAAGGTGGCAAGTCGTCCTAGTGACCATTAAGGCACCCACTCCCTACTTAATTCAAATTTAAATTCCAAACTAAACTGGAACCTTCAAATCCTGCTGGTGAGATCATAAAAACAGTGCAGCCACTTTGGAAAACAATTTGGCAGGTTCCTGAGCGTGAAGTGTGGAGTTACCATCAAACCTAGCAATTCTACTCCTACCTATCTACCTCAGAGGAATGCAAACAGACAGCCACATACAAATTGTACATGAGTGCTCATACTTTGTGTTATATGCATTATTCCTAACGACCAAAAAGTAGAAGCCACCTAAATGCCCACTGACGAACAAATGGACAAACAGAAGGCAGTCCATCCAGACAACGGCACAGGATTCAGCCTTCACCAGGAGGAGCTGACACTCGCTACAGTGAGGTTATATGAATCTGGAGGCCGCAACGCCCCATGATGAAAGCAGCCACAAAAGCCCCACAGTGTATGATCCCACTCATGTGAGGTGTCCAGAATGGGCACATCCACGGGGTCACCAAGGAGATTAGCGGTCACCAAGGTTGGGAAGTACCTGGGAGTGACTGGTAATGGGCATGGGGTTTCCCTCTGGGGTGATGAAAAGTTCTGGAATTAGTCGTAGTGATAGCTGCACACCTGTAATAACCTCTGGTTCACACTCTAAGAGTGAACTGTACAGCATATGAATATACTTAACAAAGCTGTCACTAAAAAATACCGAACCAGAAAACAGATACACAAAAACTCCCTAAAGTCCTAATCAAAACGTCGATGCTGGTTTAAAGATTCAACTAAATGTACTCAAAACACTATGGCTTCCTGCATTGTCAGTGGCTTTCTACGTTGTCAGTGACCAGGTCCACACTGTCTGCCCCCAGTTCTCTGCCCAGTGCCCTCCTGACCGCTACCCCTCAGGCTGCCCTCCTAAGCTCTCATGAAAGGACCAGAGTCAAAAACCAAGTCACAACCCACCGCCCTGCTGGCCTTCCACAGGTTTCAAGGCTGAGCACCAGGCATTCCTCACAGCCCTAAGACCTGCCTCCAAGTGGAAGTGATACACCGACCCAGATTCGAAATCCTGTGGCAGGATCAGGGCTGCAAGCCAGTCAGCTTGGATGGGGCAAGAGCTAAGAAGCCGGACCCACAAAAAGGCGATGATAGCGTCTGAATGCCCCCAAACCCAGGCCTGGCATGGCGGAACCTCACAAGTAGCTGCTATCATCATAGCTCCTCAGAGAGTTAAGATATTCACTTCATCGAATATTAAGGAGGAATGGACAAAAGAAGGGCAAACAGACACCCCAGCATCCTTGAAAGTCCCAACCCCTGAATCGATCACATGAGTTTAATCCCAATTAAGCACAGTTCAAACAGAACCAGCATAAACTTGCTCCAAATAGTACCAGGGAACCAGAAGTAGATTCTGGTAAGATATATATGACATGGCCTAAGAATATACTTGCAAAAATAGAGTGAATAAAATCATTAAAGAAATTTAAATGTTACAGTAGAAAATATTCTCTAATGCAAAAGAAAGCAGTAAAGTGGGAAGCAAGGGAGAAAAGATACTAGACAGAAAGCACAAAGGAAGATGGCAGACATAAATCCAACTGGATCAACGATGACATTCAATGTGAATAAACAATCCAGTCAAAAGACAGAGATTACCACACTGGAGGGAAAAAGACAAGATCCAATTATATGTCATCTATAGGAGACACTCTTTAGACTGAAAGATATAAACAGATTGAAAATAAAAGAATGAAAAGTATAACAGACAACAGCAACAATGAGAAAGCTGGAGTGGTTAACTAATATCCGATAAAACAGACTGTAAAACAAAAATGTTAGTAGAAATAAATATGGACATTTTTAATGATAAAAGGGCCAATCCATCAGGAAAATATAGCAATTATAAACACATATGCACCTAATAACAGAGGCCCAAAACACATGAAGCAAAAACTGACAGAAAAGAAGGGAGAAATAGATAATTCAACAATAACAGATGGAGATAGCAATATCTCATTTTCAACAACAGATAAAACAACTAGGCAGAAGAGGAACAAAAAAAATAGAAGACTTGAACAATACTGTAAAGGAACAAATGTCTATAGAAAAGCCCACTTAACAAGAGGAAATTACACTTTCTTCTCAGTACATACAGAACATTCTTCAGAATGAACCATATGTTAAGCTATAAAACAATCCTCGTCACATCAACAAGAATTCAAATCACACAAAGTAGGTTCTCTGACCACAATGAAAATCAGAAATCATTAACAGGAAAAAATCTGGGGATTCACAAATACGTGGAACAACAGCCACAAAGAAGCAATCACAAGAGAAATCAGAAAATACTTTGAGGTGAATGAAAATGAAGGCACAACAAACCAAAACTTACGGGATGCAGTTAAAGCAGTACTTAAAAGAAAACGTATAGTGCCCTATACTTAAAAAAAAAAAAAGAAGAAAGATCTCAATACTCCAAACATCTACCTTAAGACACTGAAAGAGCAAACTGGACCTAAAGCAGAAAGAAGGGACTAATAAAGATTCGAGCAGAAATTAGCAAAATATAAATAAAAAATAGAGCAATCAACTAAACCAAAAGCTGGTTTTTTGAGGCAGTAACAAACTGACAAACCTTTAGGTAGAGTGATGGAGAAAAAAAGAGCAGATTGGAATTGCTGAAGCCGGGGACAGAAGGTGGGGCATTACCACCACCAGCTGGTTTGCAGATGGCGCTGGCGTGGACCGAGCCTCAAGAATGGGCCACTGGCGCACACGGCTCGGATGGCTCTCAGTGAAAAGAGCCAGCCCCAAAGGAGATACATGATGTCGCATTCCCTAACAGTCCCAAATGAAGGCATGGAGATGGAAACAGACCTGTAGTTTCAGGGGCGGGGGTGACTTTAGGAGTGAGTGGAGGCTAACACCAGTGAAACCCCAGTGAGGCTACAGCGTGCTTGCCAGTACCAATTTCCCAGTTCTGACAGTGGGTGACGGTTGTGTAAAATGTCACCACTGGGCGGAGCTGGGGATAACACGCAGGACCTCTCTGCGCTGTTTCTACAATTTCCTGGGGGTCCACAAAGCTTTTTAAGTTTTTAAAAAATCAATAATATGGGGGTTCTTTCACCACGGACGGGAGAGTTGAAGGGCGAACTGCCACAAGGGCTGGCTGATGGGTACAAGGGCATTCTTTATCCTACTGTCCATCTTCATATGTGTTCAAATTCTCTGTAACAAAGAGTCCTAAAAAGGGAGATAGATAAGGGTAAAGGCAGTCAACTACACGGTGACAGAAAGAAATTTAATTTTGGGTGCTGAACACACAATGCAATATACACATAACATATTATTGAATATACATTTGAAACCTATATAATTTTATTAGCCAACGTCAACCTAATTTTTTTTAAGTGTAAAAAATAAATGGGAATGAAAAAGGTGAAGAGATTAAGAAGTACAAATTGGCAGATACAAAACGGTCACGGGGATGCGCAGCACGGCATGGGGGAGAGAGCCAGTGATACTGTGTAACTGTGTGGGGCCGGGGGGGCTAGACTGGGGACCACCGCACAGCTAACACAAACGTCTAAGCACCATGCTGCACACCTGAAATGCAACACTGAATGTGAACTGTACCTAAAAACAAAAATAAAAAAATAAAGGGAACCAACTAAAACTGACTCTAAGAAGGGCCTTCTCCATCCAGGTTACAAATATCCGTGGCCTATCACCGGGTCTGTGGGCCAGTTGTAGAATTTGCTCCCAAAATAACGGCCAGAGTGTGCAGAGCCACCTGGGCATTTTCACAGTGCAAATCCTAAAGAGACACAGAGTCATCCGAATACCCTCTCCAACAATGACAGCATTAAAAGCAGCACGTGACACCTGCCTAGAACGCGAGTCCTGCAAGACGAGCTCTGCACAGAGCCCACATCCCACCCGTTTCTGCTCAGACTGCGGCAACAGGACCTGCCAACATGGCCCGCGCCCAAGCCCTGGCCAGAAAGAGGACAGCTGAAGTGCTCATAGTCAGGGGCTCGGCGCAAATCAGCCGTACCAGTACCACACACAGTGTCACCTTCCCACTCTAGGTGAGCACGGTCTCGACTCCTTCTAAACGAGAAGAATGCAAAGGGGGACATAAGGACAGACCAGTTGACATCGCCATTGGGATGAGGTAAGGAGGCCCGGCCTTCCCTGGCCATCCTGGGGAACACAAACCAGTACTGCCCAGCCCCTCCACACTGGCCAGGCGTCCACACGGCGACATAACCACTCACTGACAGCTGCTCCAATGGCTCCACACATGCTAACTTACTTTCATTCACATGACCTTCTCAGGTAGCCAGGTGATGTCGCCTTATCACAGAAGGGAAGGTGAGGCCCAGGGAGGTCCAGTGACTGGCCTAAGGTCACACAGCTGAGAGGAAGCAGTCGAGCTGGTGACTGAAACCAGTTGCTCCATCCTGGGAGTCAGCATGGACCCCTCGTTCTCTCACGTCCAATCCACTCACGAGGCCCAGCACATCTGCCACCTCCAAAAGCCACCCCATGCCCAGTCCTCCGTACCCCGGCCCAGACTGCCCTCTGAGGCATGGTCATGGCTCCTACTTCCACTCCTGACGGCTACCAGAGGGGCCTTCTAACCCACATAAACCTTTGACATCGTTGCCACCTCCCAGGGCTTCTCCCTGCCTTCAATGGGGTCCAGCACCTCACCCCAGCCCAAGAGCACAGTCTACTTGGCCTGGCCGCTGTCCCTCAGGGCCTGCCGCTGTCCTGCTGGCTCATCACGCTGGCCTCTCATTCTCGAACAGGCTCCCTTCCACCTCAGGACCCCTGCATCTGCGACATGTTCATCTACTCGGAGCTTCTCATCCCAGATCTTCTCATGGTTAGCATCTTTGAGTCATTTGGATCTCTGTCCCAATGTCACCTAGGAGAGGCCTTTGCTGTCCAGCTAGTAAAAGCAGCTCCACTTCTCAAGTGCTGCAGTCAAATCACTCTCCAATCTTCATCACCTGGGGGCCACTGTTCCCTGCTGGCTACCTGGCACCTAGCCTGGCACAATAAACATGGATACCTCTAACGACAGACTCCCCAGCCCTCAGATATAGTGTGCCTGTTTCTTCTGCACAGTTGGAGGTAGTAGGGACCGCCAGTGGAGGCAGGGGTGCCAGCCTCATGCTGAGCGCTCATGGACACACACCCCTCGATGACTGCTCTCCCTGTCGGAGCTGGCAAGAGTGCGTGTGAGGACACCGAGGCCCAGGGAACCTGTTCTCCCCATGTCAGTGGCAGTGACAGGAATGGGGAACTCAGGTCCTGTTCCGAGCTCTGACTCCAGACTTCAAAACTAGCGCTGCCTCAGAATGGGGCCTAGGAGATGCTGGTCCCCTCAAAAGTGCCCCAGTCTTCCTAAGTGGCTGGACCACTAGGGGTTCCTGCTCCTAGGGATACTCCAGGCTCCAGTTCGGCCCCCTGTCAGGAAGACTGCCAAATCCCATAGCCCTCACTGCCTGCCCATGCCTCAGTAGGCAGCTCTCTTAGCCAGGCACGTCACTGTGGGCAAACAGTTGAGGATTCTGGAAGTTTCCTGAGACACCCGCCTTTGCCAGGCTTCCTTCACAGCCCCCAACCAGGTTCACAGGCTGAGCCTTGGAGCCCAGCCCAGGTTCAGCACCAAACCACTGACCTGGGGACAAACATTCTCAGCTGACGCGACAGGCAGATGCAGAAGAGTGTGGGGTTCCATCAGGCCCCGCCCTCCCGTCTCACACACCTCATCTGCCTCTTACCTGCACGGTACACATGGGACCAGGGTCACCGAGTAACACCGCTCCCCAACCCTTGACCAATCCTGATCACACTGAAGTCCCGGCCCTCCCTGGCACCCAGCCCATGTGACAAGACTCCTTGCCTGTTGGTTATAAGGCCACATTGCCAGTCCCCACATGGGGATCCCTGCCTCCCTGACAACCACAGGGCAAGGGAAATGCCCTGTCACCCACAAACCAACCACTGTAGCCCCACAAGCTCCATGCTGGCTGGACAAACACGTCGGAAGCCGCCAGTGGCAACAGGTGGCATGTGCTGCTCTGGTTTTCCCACGCTATAACTGCTGATTTTCACACTGTGAAGATAAGTTATTATTATAACAAAGATCCCTCCAGGAGGCTTGTTAGGGAAACAGCCAGTGAGACCTGGCCAATCTCAAAGTTTTCAGGCCTGCCTTTGGCTAAAGGCCAAACTAATGAATCGAGGGAACTGGGGCTTCAGGGAGCGGAGCTGGAACGCTGAGGGAGCACTGCCAGGTGTCTGGTGTCACGGTGGCTGCCCCCAGGACATCCAAGCCCAAGTGGAGACAGCCAAGGAACACAAAACCTAACCAGGCCCTGTAACCACCAGAGGCCAGTCCACAAGGCACAGTCCCACCCCAGCCCTCGCACAGGCTGAGGCATGGTTCACCCCAGGACGATGCTCCGGGCTGGTGGCTACACGCCTGACCACAAGTTCACTGGACAAGAAAACCTGACGAGGCATGTGGAACAAGCCATAGGACTCCACATTCCGGCCTGGGTGCCTTTGGTCCAGCCTCCCAAGGACCACCGCCCCAGCTTCCTCCTACCTTCCCCCTTAAAATAAAGCAGCACCAGAAAAAGACACAGCTTATTTCAAGGTGTCTTCTAATAACCTCAATTGTTCCTTAACTTTCTTCTCAGCACAGATGTGGAACAGCAACACAAAAGCCATAGGCTGCTTTGGAATGAAAAGTAATTTTAGAAATTTCTCTTGCGACACCTTGATTCACAGTTGAGGAGACGGAAGCTCAGAGGAAAGTCACTATTGCATTGTATTGTAATCTACTGAAGGCCATCTCTAGGCCAGGTATGCCCCAAATTGGAACACTATCTGTGTGTGTGTGGGGGGGGGGTTTGTCCTGGGCACTGTGGGGGATTGAGCAGCATCCCTGGCCCCACTCCCGCTATGACAACCACAGATGTCCCCAGATGTCACCCAGTGTCTCCTAGGTGGAGAATCACTCATGGGACAGGAGCCACTCCGCTGAGGGACTTTCACTGTTAAAATTCAGTTTGTCTCACCCACGCTTGATGCAGAAACCTCCACCGTCACCTTGGGATAAAGACACAGACGCAGCAGAGCCGGCATCTGAACCGAGGCAGGCCAAGTGCACGGGTGCCAGCCTCTAGCTGCCCACCCCACTCCACCATGCCCACCTGGAGACCTCCGGCCACTTAAGGCAATCTGCAGCTATGAGATGTTACTTCCAAAGCATTCTTGTGCACGAGTCTCTCCTGGGCTCTCTTATGGCCAAAGCAACATTTCAATTTACTCCAAGTCCCTTCGTGAAATCATCTCGAGTCTAGTTCAGAGTCCCCCACATGGCCAGCATCCATGCCACAAACACACTGCCCTGGGCACAGCCATCGGGACCCACAGCCCTCACCGCCAGAATGACGTTCTGAGCCCCCGTCAAAGATAAGAGGCTGCGTGCAAGGGTCCATAAAAGGATTGGACTACAGCCATAGCCTCCTGACTGGCAGGGGCTAGCCAGCAAGCCCGACCTCCCAGAGTGAGCAAGTGCCGAGTCTCAAGAGCAGGGTTTGCAGCATGTTCTCACTTCCCTGTAGCATGCCCCAAACACAAACCTACTGGGGGTCAGCCCCTGCTCTCCCCAATGTCAGCTATGCTGTCCAGGCTGCCTACATTCTCTCCTCCGAGCATCAGCTTCATTTGAACCTAGAAAGACCTTGGGGCCTCCCTGGCCCCCCAGAGGGCTCTCCCTCAGCTATACCCACCATGGTAGGTCTCACCCTCCTCACTCGCCCCTCACGTGGTCGTAGCTGGTTTGTGTTAAGCCTGCCTCACATTTCTAGCAACAGGCTAACAGATCCAGAAGCTCTGATGGGCTGGGAAGGGGAGAGTCTCCACTAAGCACTGGGTACCCCCATTTACAGCATCCTCATCATAGCACTCAGTTTATCCAGGGACAGCAATCTTCCTAAAGGACCAGCATGTGGAGGGTCAGCACTGAGTGTGAAACACATCAGGATGTCAGTGTGAGCTACACCAGGGTGCTGAGTGTGAAACACACCCGGATGTCAGGTGAGAAATACACACAGGATATGGAAGGCTCAGGACCAAGAAGAAAAAAATGCATGTAAAAACCTCTCATTAACAATTTTTATACTGATTACATGTGGAAACGATAATATTTTGGATATTTGGAGTCAATAAAATATACTATTCTAATCAATTTCACCTGTTTCTTTTACCTTTTCATGTATTAGAAAACTTTAAATTATGCGTAGGGCTTGCCGTGCGTCTTTAAGTGGACGACGTTGCCTCAGACTTCCGTTTGTAGTTGCTCCTATGTTCCCTTCTGAGCATTTTGTGGGTTCAGCTCTCACATTCAGGTCTTCGGTCGCCTGGAGTTAGTTTGTATATGGCGTAAGGTAGAGGTCCAACTTTGTCACCTGACATTCTAGTGTTCATATGTGTCCCCATGGCATCTTCCTGGTGCCAGGAGCAGGTCCCTGACACTTGGAACACCCCAGGTCACCCATATCCTCTGCCAGGGAGACAGCAGGTCACACACGCACACTTCTGCCCAAACATCACTGTCCCCATGGGGCAGACACCAGCAAAGTAGATGGGTCTAATCGTCCGGACCGGTGACAGCACTAGCAGGGTTGACGCTAGCGCCAAGTCAGGCAGAAACCAGGACACCCCTTCCAACCCTGGCTGTGGTGGACTCCAGCAGGAAGGCCCCGGTCCTATCCACCAGAACATACTGGACACAAGAAACAGACAAGCCAGAGTGACAGGTGCCGGAGCCACGCTGTTAGACAAAACGACACACGGAAGCCCAGTGGCTGTACTGAGAGGTCCTGCAGGGGACCCCAGTCACAGCTGGCCCAGGCGCAACACACCAGCCGGCCCCATCCAGCTCAGCCTAGAGGAAGAGGGCAGCATGGTGAGGACTCGCCACTGAATGCTGCAGTCTACCCATGCATTCAGAGAGCAGCCAAGTGCTTCTTGCAGGAGAGCTGGGGTTCCGACTCGCCACACCCATGTCCCCCCTCCTGAAAGCAACCCTCGCCCCCCAGGCTGGGCCTCCCGGACTCTGGCCTCCCTCTGCTGACCCCTCCCTGCCCCAGCCCCCAAGATCTAGCTCTGCAAAAGGTTTTTCTGCTGCCTCTGCCCAGGGGGCCAGCTGGGTAAGCAGTTTGCACACGGCAGCCCTGAAAGTCTGGAACTCTGAAACAGTTTCAAGAGAAGGAGAGGCAGAAAAAGGAGACTACCTAAATGTCCATCAAGGGATAGTGGGTAAACACAATGTGTCCAACCAAACACTGGAACATCATTCAGCCATGTTATTGCTATATTATTAATAATATTCATCCAAGTATTATTCAGTGGGAGAAACCAGACACTGAAGGCCACACCGTGTGTGATTCCACTTATGTGATATGTTCAAAACAGACAACGTTCATGGAGAGTGTTGGTTCGTGGTTACCAGGGGCTGGGGGAAGTGGATGGAGGATGATAGTTTAACAATAACAGGGCTCCTTTTGGGGTGACAAGTGTTCTGGAATTAGTGGTGACAGTTGCACAACTCCATAAATGTTCTAAAAACCATTCAACTGTCCACTTGAAAAGTGTGTATTTGATGGTCTGTATATCTCAATGAACAATATATTAAAAAAAAAAAAAAAAAAACAGGGTTAGGAGTATTTTAAGAGAAGTTGGCCTAGAATATGCGGGGTCTTGTCAGCACACCAGAGCAAATTGTTAAACAGCTGTCATGTCACTCTCTTTGGTGACCTTAATGACTCTGGTCCTGCCTCGGGGACTAGACTCTAAGCTCCTTGAGGGCAGAGCTGCCAGCAAGAGACAGCAGGCCTCTCCTGGCACCACACCCCCGCCTCCTCCGGCTCTTCTCCATGCAGGTGTCCCAGGCCATGGCCCCCAGTGTCCTCCCCAAGTGCCTTTCTTCCTCTGCATGCCAGTTCACTGTCACTCACGATGACAAGGCACAACTCAAACAGCGACTCTTCTGCTGACTTTTTGGCCACCACTTGAGTTGCCATCTGTCTCAGCAGTGTTGCTCCCCCCAATGGCCCCCACCAGCCCCGCTGCTCCCCCAGTCAGGCTCCATCCATGGCCCCATGACCCTGTGGGCAGGGCCGCCACGAGCACCTGGCCACACGCACACAGGCTCAACAACAACTGTCACACCCAAACGACGACAGACGCCCTCAGCGGACACAGAGCTGGGCTCCAAGGCATGTCTAAATGGCTGTGTCACTGGGAAGCCACAGCCCAGCCAGAACCATCAAAACCAATCACTGGTCCCCAAACCGAGACACATGGGTGAGAGGCCTTCCTCCGTTCTCAACTGTGTATCTTTGCCTCAGGGTTAAATGACATGGCTGGGGAGTTTGCAGAGGCCAAGTGAGCACGCCGCTGGAGATCTCCACGACCATTGGCCTGAACTCGCAGCAGCTCTGCCACTGGCGAATGTGCTCCATCCGTCCATCTGTCCAACCATCCGTCCATCCGCAGGCCCAGTGAGATGGCTGGACATGCAGGAGAGCCAGTTCCTCGGTGAACGGCGCTGCCTATCGGCCTGCAGGTCAGATCAGGGAGCTGCCTTTGGTGCAGGCAGGACACGAGGTGGCCTCGGCAGCTGGCATCATCCCGTGGCTTCTGCCCTCTGCAGCCTGGGAGGGTGGTGAAACGAGATACCTTCTTTTCCAAAAGAGTGTCAGAGAACCAGCGCTCTCTACTGGCTCCCTGTTCTTCCTTGTGGGGGAAGGAGTTGGCTAAAGTAATAAATCTAGAGTTTAAATTCCAGGGGCTTTACTCACATGCCTTCTAGAGACAGAGCGGTTCTCTCTCTAGAATCGCGACCCAGATAATAAGATCCACGCAGCCACCTATCTAAGACAGGAAGCCCACTCTGCTCAGCACCGACCCTTTCTGACACATGGGATTTTAAGGGGCAGAATGGGGGAACAGCAGGGATTTGAAGGTCTAGCAGGAAAATGACAGAATCTCCCAGTCCAGCTGCCCGGCCAAGGTCCGCCAAGCATCCTGTGGAGCTGAGGCAAGCCATCCCCTTCGCTCACACAGGGCGTCCAGCGAACAGGTCGCGGGCTGTCCACGTAGAGACGAAATGCTGGCCACGCTGGGGTCCCGAGGCCCAGCTAAGCACACATCCCGGTTGCACCCCACTTATTGGGATGCCTGGCACACCCATCATAGGACCATCACTGCGCCTGCTGGCAGTTTCAGGCTGGCTCTCGCTCAAAGAAGGCTTCCTGATCTATCCTCTTGCTTCTTGTACACAAAACACAATTCTGGATCCACTGCCAGTTCATCTGACACAAATCGTTTCTCTCCATGGAGACTGTAGGCAGTGGCCACAAACCCACGAAGGCAGGCCCAGCTCCACCCCTACCTGCCCAGGTACCATGGTTTGGGTCCAGATGCAAACACAGAAGGAAAGTGGGTGCTGGGGACAATGCTGAGCACCCACCCCTTCACAGCCAGCCATACAGGCTTATCTTAACTGCCATCGCTGGTGCTGGCCTGCAGGGCCAAATCCCATGTTGGTTATTGCTCCATTCTGTGCCTAGAGACCCACTGAGGCACTGCGGCCCTAGGCAACTGGCTTTCGGATTATTCTTCTTTGTCCACTGAACAAACACACTCAAGGCCTTCACCCTGGAGAGTCACAGCCCAAAAGGCACAGCCTGCCCGTGAGACAGAGATGGCTTCATGAAAACCTCATCAACCCCCTGGCATCACCAAAACCACTGGGGTGGGATGAGAAAAGAGGGGAGAGAAGGGAGCAACGGAAAGTCAGAGTAAGATCCAGACAAGCCCCTCCCTCCAAAAAAAAGAAAGGACAGTCAACTTCGCTAAGCCAAGGAATTCTCCAGGTTGTTTCTTTCAATAAACTACAGAAGGTGTGTCTGTAAATTACCAGTATGTTGTGTCCTCGACAGGTCAAAACGTCCTTGGGATGGTACCAAGACTTGCCAGGCTCAGAAATCACTTGTCAGCCAGTTCTCCACTCCCAAAAGCCAAGGTGGAAGAGTGAGGCCAAGAAAGGCAGGTGGCACTGTCCCTGGGCACCCAACACACGCATCCCACAGCCATCTCATCGGCCACTTGCCCTACAAAGCTTAAATGTCACACACATGAAAGCCACCTCTTCACAGTGCTCCCATGCATGCCATGGTTGAGAGACTGACTGACAGCGACTCCCAGCACATCAACCTTGAGACAGGGACACCAGCACAGGAATGTTTACAAAATCACGTGACTGGGGCATAGCTTCTTCCTTTCAAACCCTTGGCTTCTGCCGGACCAAAGGAGGCCTCAGGCCAAGCACACGCCTCACCAAACTTCAGACAGGGCGAGAAGCTAATATGACGGCCTGATGCAGAATGAAGAAACCAGGCTTTGCAAACAGTAAAACATCCACCCGTCTATGTCGACTCTTTATTGTCTCCTTCATTACGAAGTTTTTTTAGGTGGATGGGGTCATAACATTTTCTCACATCCCCTGGACTTTTAACTGTCCTTGAAACCACCCACAACCCATTTTGTAAGTACAGACAATGACTCTAAATGCTCTGACATCAGAAAGATGGAAATTCATCTAACAAACAAATGTTTATGGAATACATACCAGACACCAGGAACTTCTCAGGTGCTGGGGAGACACACAGCAGCCAAAACAGATGCCATGTCTACAATGGGGACCTCACACCCTCGCAACCTGCAGCCTCAGGTCAAACCCAGCCTGCTTTTGTATGGCCCACAAGCTAAGAATGGTTTTGAGGTTTCTAATAATCAGGTGGGGGAAGAAATCAAAGAAAAATAGCTCATACATGAAAAAAGTATATGAAAGTCACATTTCTGTGTTGGTAAATAAAGTTTTATGGGGACACAGGCACACTCACGTGTTTCCATACTTTTGTGCTTCAATGACAGAGCAGTCAGGACAGAGAAAGTCTGGCCTTCGAAGGCAAAAATAATTACTCTGACTCTTCAGAAAACCACCCTCATGGATGAGGCACGCAACACATACCAGAAACAGATTAATATGCATTTCTGGTAGGATGGTGTGCAAAGAGAAAAGGCAGAATGGGAGAGAGGGAGGCTGGAAGGGTGAACTGAGGCAGGGTGGTAAGGGCTGGCCTCCCTGAGCCGAGACCCGAATGACAAGGAGCCTCTGGGCAGAGGCACGAAGGACCAGCTTCTGGAAGCAGAAACAGCAAGCACAAAGGTCCTGAGGCAAGGAAGACCAGGCAAGGGAGCTAGTTAGACTGAAGGGCTACAGGCACAGGAGGGAGCGAGAGGACAGCAAGAGAGAGGGCACCATGGAGGAAGAGCATGGAGGCCCTGGGAAGAAGTCCAGAATTTGTTCCAGAGATAAGTGGAGGCCACTGGAGGGTTCTGCACAGAGGAAGGCATCTTTAAAGTTTTGACAGGTCTCTGAGGGAGTAGGAGCAAAAACTGATAGAGTCAAGGCAACTTACCTAACCAATGAGACGCTGCCAGCACAGGCCAAAGCAAAGCAGGGAGTCAACTCAGAAGCCAGTTCATCCAGCAATAAAATCGATTCACTGATCCTCTCAGGCCTTAGTAACTGAGGTGATACAAACTTTTAAAAAATATATCTTAAATTGATTTCATTGTGTAAAAATATCCGTAATGAGCACACTAACAGCTTCACAGACATTATCGTTTAGGAAGAGGCGAAGATTGAAGGAGGCACCTTAAAATCCAAAAAAAATGTTTAACAAATCTACAGGAAGGAGTACAATGGCGAGAAGGGTGTGGAAACCTGGGCAGGGGACCTGCAGGAGCCCATGAGCAAAGAACAGCTGGGAAGTCCCCCGCATCACAGACAAGGTCAGGGACTGGTAGCATGGGCTCAGGTGGCACGGGTGTCTGAAAGGTCCTCTTCTGTAGGTATGGGAGGTGAGAGCTTCAAGCTGAGAAAGGCAAGAGTGACAACTGGAAAGGACCCATACCAGGCTGAGAGCTATGGGTTGGACAGTTTGCAAACACGAGCCCCTCCCTATTAAAGACAGGAAGCAGGGAAGGGGACAAAGGGAACCCAAACTTGAGGTACATGGGGACACAGTCAGATATCAGACTGCTATGATTTAAATGTTAAGTGAGAGGGTCTCACCTGGGGGTGACTGTGCTCCCCAGGGGACACTGGGCAATGCCTAGGACAATGCGGTATCACAACTGGGAGTAAGAAGAATGCTGATGACACTAGTGGGATAAGGGCCACCTCAGTGCCCAGGGCAGCCCTCCGCAGAAAACAACACAGCCCACGTGCGGACAGGGATGAGGGGGAGACCTGGCAGAACCTGACAGCATCCTAGCAGTGATGAGCTGGCTTGCTGTTCCTGACTCCCTGGAACCCCACAAAGCACTCCAGAGCCTTTCATCCCCTTTGATCCTCACAATGACAGGGGCTGGGTGCTCATTATACCCATTTTACAGAGGAGGAAGCAAAGCCCAGAGATGTGAAGTGACCTGCCCCAGGGAAGGAATTGGAACACTCAGACTCAGAAGCCTGTGTGGGGCATGAGGAGAAGGACAGGAAGCCAAGGACACAGGAATGCAGTCTAGGCTCAGCCCCTGCCTCAGTTGTCCCCACCCTCAGCCAGGGGCACCCAGGGTCAGCACAAGTAGAGCCACAGTGCCGGGGGCAGGCTTTGGAGCTGAGCCAGAAACTCAGAAACCCCAGTGAAGTCAGGTGTGCAGAGATCACGGTCCTACCTTCTGCCTGCAGTTCGTTTGCTTCCCACCCCTGCACCCCACGTGGGAAGGTCAGTGACTGCCCCATTTTGTTCTTGAGCAAGTGACTGGCCCAAGGTCACACAGCTCTGAAATGGCACTGCGGCTCTGGATCCAGAGTTCGGGAAGAAAGCCAACCTGAAATGCTCATTTTCCTACGCGCCAGTCCCTCCTCAATCCCTGTCACACATGACCTAGTCCTTCTGGTTCCCTAGGCTGGCCCTGAGGGCACTGGGCTCCATACCACCATAGTAGCTATGACCACATCCTGGAACAGACCCTTCTCCTTTTCCCCCACTAGACCCAAAGCTCCTTGAAGTCAGAGACTCCCCAGAACCTGCCTCGGCACTCAAACGTCCCCAGTGTGCATCCTCACAGGTGTCAGATGGAACCACAGAACAGATGGGCTCCCAGGGGCACAGCTTCCCCAGGGTGCACCTGGGGAAGGGGGGGGGGCATAAGAAACCAGCAGAGGAGGCAGAGAAATGTGGGATCAAGTACAAGGAGAGTGGGGCAGGGGTGGTGGGTGGAGGGACAAGGAGGGCCCTTGACGTCCCACAGGGCTCCTGCAGAAAGGTACACAGACTGAGAAAGGGTCTTCTCTAGAAGACAGAAAAGTAGAACAAAGGCGGGGCGGGGTCCTGAACAACCCATCAGCAATATCTTCAAGCCCTAACGTTAATGGCTCCTTAGCAGCCCACTCTCTCCTTAGCTGCCCACTCCAAAAAGGCAAGGATGAGAAATTCAAAAAACTCAACTGTTACTAAGTAATATCTATACAGTCTCAACTACACTCACGCGCACGTGCACACTCACGCGCACATGCACGAGGCATCCACATAGTAGCTGCGTTCACACCACATACAACACCTGGGAGCATCTGTGCTACCGCACCTCCAACCATTCCTCTGCTGCCCCAACTTGGTGACCTCCCCCAGAGCATGGAGTTCTGACCATCACCGCGTCCCTTGCACTGGAAGCACCAAAATCTGCCAAGCGCCCAATCAGAAGTACAGAAAGAGGGCCAGTGAGTTTCAGAAACCCTCCACTCATAAATCACAAGTTGACTCTGAGACATTTACACTGTCCTTCCAGCTCCAAAAAACAAACTGTAGAAACCAGAGAGGCTGCCCACTGCTGCTCCAAGGGTGGCAAGAAAAGGCTGACCAGTGAGCTGACAAATCCTCGCCCTGCCTCATAAGGAAGTTATTACTTGAGAATTAGGTAGAGTCATTAGCTTTGCACAGCAATGATAAAAGCCCATAGGAGTCATCTAATGAGTCCATTTTAGGGGCTTTCTCCAGCTTGGGGACAGCCAGATAAACAGCTGTTGAGGCAGAGGGGTGGGACAGGTATCCTCAGACCTTACTAAAGACAGTGCCAGCACCCAGTGAGACCCAAAGGAGCTTGCTAAATAAATGTCATTGACAGAAACATGTGGAAAAGGACACAATCTTTACACATTACAGAACCTTTGGGCTCCAGTGAACAGAACCCCCTTCTCACTAGTTTCATAACTCAGGAAACAGTTCCCCAAGTGTATCTGAATTATTAAAACAAAAGCATCTTCCACCCGCCAAACAGATGGGACACACCAGAGTGCAATCTATGCCTCCCCCGCCCCCAGGGGGGTAAAAAGAAAAAAACTGTAAAACCATCCACCATGCTCAGGTGGACGTGCACCTCAAACCCCTGGTGTCACTGCACCCATGGGGCACAAACACGAGCCCTTGCACACCCTGGAGCAGGTCCCTTTCAGAATAAATCTGTCCCCTCGCTCCCACTGGGGTGGTTGGAGGACAGCCCAAGGGGGTCGCTGCAGGAGCGACTCCATGATTTATTGCTACAGAGAAGGGGGGCTTCGAGGTGGCGATGGGGCTGAGAGGGGAAAGGACTGGGGGGACGCGTGTGGAAGCTGTGATATGCATAGCAAGTGGACACATTTTCTAATTTAAAAAAATCCAGACTGCGTGCATACTTCGGAGGGGGAGGGGGCGGTCAGGGAGATTAACTGGGGGGCAAGTTTGGAAGTCGAGATGGCACTGTGGGCTGACTCGGGGACCTGGGTGAGATGAAATGATGAGCATTTCGGAGGGCGTCCCTGGGAAGCGCCCCGGTAACCCCACTGGCGCCCAAAGGGTCGGAAACGCTGGTGGGTTCCACCCAGGACCTGGGATCTCTCCATTATAATAATTATTTTTTGATCATTAGGATTGTTGTGAATAATAGACAAGAAGGGCCCAGCCAGGCAGGGCCGGCCGACTCGGGCCACCCACGCTGTCATCTTTTGTGCGGGGCCGACCGGGACGCCGGGCCCAGCCCCCGCGCGGCCTGGGCAGGGCGCCCCCGCCTCCTGCCCCCGGCCCCGCCACTGTCCGGCCGCGCGGCCCCCTCCCGAGGCCCGGCCGGTGCCCCAGGCCGGGCGGTTAACGCCCCCAACCGCCTCGCGGGCTGGGACAAAGCGCGGCGGCCGCGGCCCAAGCAGGCCGCGCCCGAGGCCTGGGCCTCGAGTCCCGAGCGCCCGCCCGCCGTCAGCCCCAGGCTCGGGCGCCGGGGAGGCGACGGGGCCCGCGCTCGGACGCGGGGGCCGCGTACCGCGGGCTCACCTGAGGCGGCACGCGCGGCCCAGTCCGGAGCAGCGGCTCGCGCTCCCCCGCCCTTGGCGTCGCACCCCCAAGCCCCGCTCGGGCCGGGAGCCACTCGGTCGCTGGCAGCCGAGCCCTCCGCGAGCGCCCCGGGCGGGGCTTATGAGGCGGCGCGCCAGCTCCGCCCCGGCCGCCATTGGCCCCCAAGCCCACGCCCGCACGTCCATTGGCTGCCGCTGACAGCTCCGCCCCTCCCATTCGCCGGGCCCATCAACTCCGCACGGCCTACCCCCTGCGCTCCCCGATAGGTACCGACGCCGGCTTCGCCTCCCTATTGGCCAACTGGTCCGGACACGCCGGTGCCCACCCACGTGCCCGCTGACCGGCTCTATTCTCATTGGAGGTGGCTCACGCCAACCAAGGGGGACGTGACCAACCGGACGGCGGCTGGGGCTCGGATTGACAAGGACGCCTCGGGGCCCACCCAACGATCGCACGGGAACAAACGGGTATTGGCTTACGGGGTCAACCCGAGGCGCGGACTGGCTGGGGCGAATGCCAATCATGGCCTAGGCTCCGCCCCGGTTATCAGAAGGCTGCTGAGTACGTGAGACCTTGCACAACATCAGCACCCGGCCCAGGCGTCATCGCGATCTGGTTCGAAACCCGTAGCCGAAATTTGGGCGCATAGTTTCCCAATTCGGAGTTCCAGGTTAGAAAGCATAGCTCCAATAGATAACCCATTCTGGAAGGAACTTCGAAATTGATAAAAAATCTAGCAGCAAGTACCCTCTCCACCCCCAACAAAATTAACCAAGTTTGTATCCATTACAATCAACAAAACTTTGTAAAGGGGCATAGCTTTCCGCATAAAGTTGGATGCCCTTCCCCGAGTTCCCTAAAATGGTAAGGAAGGCGAGTTTGATGTTACCTGACCTAGATGCAAAGCTCAGCTGCTTCCCACGCCTCACTGCAAAGTAACTTCCCTGGGCCTGAGTTTCCCCTGTAAAACGGATACAATGGCAAACATGCCACTGTCTGTCCTTCTCCTGGGAATATTGCCAGAGTTGAATGAGAGGAGGCACATAAAGGGTTTGACCGTGTAGCCTCTCGTGAGCATTTAATTAAGGTTTGCTATATTATCATCACCATCAACCGCATATCAGAAAGGGGTGTGAGCACGTCCCCACTTCACAGGCAGCAGTATAAACTGCCAAGCGGATGTTTTCTAGTAACATTTTCAGTGCATTGCATTCCCCGAGGTCATATACCCAGAGAAAGGCGCCAGAGCTTGCACCATTCAGGGATGCTTGCCGCAGCGCTGTCTACAATGTTTTTCATGTTTTGCCCTAAATATCTATCTTTATGGGATGAGGAACACAGGTACTCTGGAATACTATGTAGCAATGAAAGAGGTAAATCAACATGTAAGCTAAACACACATTGAGAATGCTTTACATTTATAAGCACAAAAATATGCTTACACTAGATCACCATTGACGTTTGTTTACTAAGGTGCTAGAAAAAGTGCCTACATGATAAATGGACCGAATTCAATAGAAAATCAGGCACAAGGCAAATGCACAGCACTGTTCCAATTTTGTTCTTTAAATTTACATATAAAATATACAATGCATGTATGTGTGTGTGTGTGTATATATGTATACACACACACACAAACATGCATGCTGTGGCTTTGCCATATCTTTAGGTAAGCCACTTAACCTCTACCTCACCTGCAAAATAGTTGAGTAAAAACTGTGCCAGGTTGTTCTGAGGTTGACTATCACAGCACCGACAAATACACCTGCACAAATAAAGCTTGAAAATGGCAACCTTCTGAATGGCAGGATTGTATATTTGGACTTCACGTCGTCAGTTTCCAAATGTCCTAAAGGAATTGTGTACTTTTTATAACTTAAGATGGAGAAAAGGAAGTTTTACATTAAAAAATCGACCAGGTGAATTTTTTAAATGTGGTCCACCCCCAGGCTGGAATACAACAGCCCTATAATGGAGTGAAGCACTGACACATACTACAATGTGGGTGAACCTTGAAAACAAACCCACAAAAGGTCAAATATCGCATGATTCTATACATATGAAATGTCTAGAACAGGCAGATCCAGAGAAAGTGGGTATGTGGTTTTCAAGCTGGGGGAGGGGTGATGGGGAGTGACTGTTAATGACTGGATTTTCCTTTTCAGGTAATAATCTTCTGGAACTAGTAATGATAGCTGCACAATTCTGTTAATATGCTAAAAACCACTCCTGTAGCCTTGAACCCATTCCCTGTTTAGAAAAAAAAGTGCAGCTTGTTGCCCATGTTAATTTTAGATAAACATGCTCTTTGAGGCTGAAACAAATCTGGTTTTCAATGTGAAAATAAAATATAAAAACTGTTCTTAAAGTTATCCTAAACAGAACTTGTTTCTAATCCTAATGTAACAAATGTGTCCATACATCAGATTCAGGAAATCTTCAGCTGACTGAGAAGGCTGAGAATAATGTTAATATCACTGGTCAGAATGCTACGTTTTCGGTGATCAATAATTACTGTTTTATAAATGAAAATACCACTACTAAAAAACAATGCTATAAACAGAATAACATCATTTGTTTGCAAAGACTATTGATACACTAGAGCAATGATAAAATAATAAAAGTGAGATAAAACAATAAAAGTGAAGTATTTCATGCAAACTTTGGGGGTAAGGTTAGGTAGGACCATAGTCCATGAGTTATCTTGGGGTAAACACTATAGCTGCAAGTGCTACTGGCAAGTATTGCCCAGGCAAATGGGAAATAGGTTAAATGGGTGAAGTGCATGGCAACATGAAATATCTCAATAAAGCTATTAAAATATTTTTTGATCAACCAAGAAGTGCACACACACTCTTGTGGGTTTTGCCAATTTTTAACAATGGTATTTTCCTTAATTTTTAAAGTGAGAAACATCCAATACTACAATCTTGACAATGAACCCACCTGAGTCTTCTGTCTCTGTGTAGGGCTCACGGGGGACATATCGTGGACATCACTCAGAGCTGAGTTATCTTTCCTATTTTTATTCCATATACACATTTGACATACTTTTGATATAATCTGTAAACCGTTCAATTCATCCACACAAAGTGTACTATAGTATAACCACAGACATGTGCCACTATGACAATTTAGAACATTTTCGTCACCCCAGAAGCTCTGCCCCATTCAGCTAACATTCCCTCCAACCCACTTCCCCTGCCCCAGCTCTAGTGTCTCCACAGATCCATGCTGGAGACTTCATGAGATCATGTAACATATGATCATTTGTGATTGCCTTCTTGCACTTAGCATAATGTTTTCAAGGGCACTCTTGGCACATTTTAAGGACAAAAAAAGGCAGAACTTTTTGTTTATTAAATCAGATCTGCCTATGCCATGACATGACCGTGAATAAAAGGCACCAGTAATAGGTTCACATGAATAAATGGCCTCTGCAGAATTCAGCCCTGTCACCTTCCCTGGAGCTGATTTTTAAACCTGCCTCACCCTTGGCCTCAGACTTCTGCTGGAACCAGCATTTCAGGGAGTCAGTCCCTACACCCAAGGTGTCCGAATTTCCCCAGACCCAGACACCCCTTCTAAGGTCATGGACTTCTTGGTTGATGATTAGGGCTGGTCTCGTGGGGGACCACTGCAGCCTCGGTTTCCTTGAACATAAATGAGGACAGTAGCGCCCAGCTTAGCGAGGGTAAATGACCTCCCGATCCAAGCTAGAAGGCCGAATTTGACTGTCCATGGTTGTCGTTTGCTGACCACACTAAGGCTAAAGCCAATGTCCCCCCAAGCGACCATCAGAACCACTGCCTATTACTCTCAACTTCTGGCTCTCTGCAAAGTGGGGCTCTCTGGTCTGTCCTGTAAGAACAGCAGTGTCCGGTGGGCTGCAGAGCAATTTACAAATGAGAGACATAGCCAAAGGCATCTGTAAAAGACATTTATTCTGACAATCTAAAATCTGGACAAAGAATAGTGAATTTTTAGAAAACACCTACACAGAATTTTATCATTTCTTCCTAATACATTAACAACCCAATAATGGGACAGGGGACTTTTCAAACAATATTGCTCCAGTTTGTCTGCAGTTATGTGATTTAAAATATCCCTGTTCTATTGAGGTATAAGCTGCAAACTTTGGTAAAGTTAGAAAAATTAACAAATCATTCCAAAAAAATACAAAACCAAAAACCAAAAAACAAAAACAAAACAAAACCCTAAGTTATAGATTTCTTGGTACATATACAGTCACTACAAAAAAAAATTCATTTATAAAAAGTGTTCACTTTAAAAAAAATAATTCCCTCTTGTAATTCTCAGTCGGTGAGTTGAAAATTCAATTTAAAGGAACAAGAGAACTCAACTCATGCCCAAACACTCACCCGGTCTCAGGAAAAACTGGTTGGCCGGTCTGAGAATCTGGTTGGCATTTTCAGTAATTCAGTGCTAAAAGACAGCCCTATGTTTAGAAAGAAAGAACCAAAGGCACTTGAACATGGCTTCGTGCGTCAGCTCCCATGGCGTTCCAGCTTGGAGGCCACGTGGCTGCACACCCAGCCTCCCCATGGAGCAGAGTCCCACGGAGGTGGCCTCTGTGTGGCCTTCACTCTGCTCAGGGGGCAGCGGCCTCTGCCTGCGGGTCTTAAACACAGAAGCCGTCTGGTGGCAAGGGCTTTGCGGCCAGAGTTTAAACTGGGCTGAACAGGATTTTTCCTCTTTTCGGCAACATCCTGACGAATGACAGTGGGGCCACAGCACACCCAGGGCCACCACCTGGCACCATCCAGCTGGGTATTTTGGGCAGTGAAATGCTGTCACGAAGGCCGCTCACGTTCAGCTCGGGCGCCGAGCCCACACACGTGGAAGACCATAGCAGGCAGCCAGCGCCAGCTTGCAGCCACCGAGACCCAGGTGCTGGGAACATAAGCGGCTTTGAGGCCAAGTCGCTTCTAATTCCATCTTCAGAAAAAAATTTTTTTTGTTTTTTGCTGATAATGTTGCAGGCTTTGTATTTAAAAAAAAAAAAAAAAAAAGATAAAACACTGAGAAGTCCAACTTCCTTTCTTTCTTTGAGCCATAATACAAATTCTTGAAAATTTATAGATTAAAATAAACAAAGCCAGGAAGACAAGGCTTTTTTGGGAGCAGAGAAAAAACTACCTGTTTAAGTTAAGCCCACTAAAAATCTAGGGGGTGAGGGGGTGGCCAAAGACCCCTCGGATGCGTTTTTAAAAAACGCTAGCAAGAAGTGCTGAGGATCATCGTCCACTGCCATAGCCAGGGAAGAGCTGGCTGAGGACTGCCTGAAGCGGCTGGTTCACCTGCATGGTGTAGTTCCGACCCAGGTCATAGCGGCAGGCTGGACAGCTGAACACCTGGGCCCGGAAGGATCTATCCAGGCAATCCTACGAGAGAGAGGGGGCAGGTGAGACGTGCCGTCCTCATCAGTGGGGCCACTGAGCAAGGTCCAGAGGCCCCTCCCAACCCTCCATTTCACTTCCTACCACTCACCACCCATCACCAGCCCGGCCTCCCCAGGACCCCTTAGAGACCCCTGGCTCATCCTTGGCACGTGCAGGCCACACCACCCGACAGGTCTGTCCTCTGGCTCTCTCATCACTCATGCCTTGGCTCAAGTCACCTGCTCAGAGAACCTGTCCCTAACTCCTGGAACACTGGAGTGGCCCCACCGCAGCCAGTCCTCACCCAATGTGCCTCAGAGCAGCATCTCCCCTCTAGAGCCAGCTCGTTTACTAATGTGTTTATCTCTGAAGGCCAGACACTTCCTGCAATTGAGGCTGTGTCTTACTGACTCTCCCAGCACCAAGTATAGGACCCAACATGTAGCAAATGCTCAATAAATTCACATCAACGAGACTAACAGGGATGAAGAAAGGAATTCTGGTGCTGGGCACACTCCCAGTTCACACTCAGTTCTCACAGGTGATGCCAGGGAAGAATGCCAGGCAAAGGCAGAGCCACGATGTGAATGGCCCCTGGAGAGTCAGTGTCTCGGTCAGAGAAACAGGAAAGACCCTGTGACACCACGGCACATTTGACCACGGACACATGTCGAGCCTCTTGTTTCCTATTTTTAAAACTCCTGAGTTCCTTTTTCAATATAAAGTTTATAGCCTTGATTCCGGAGGTAGCTCTTTTTGCTCAAGAAGAAAACTGAAGATTCAGGTCCACATTCAAAAACTGGGTTCTAATTGTGCATGAGTCACACCAGCCAAAGGTCCATTAGCAAAGAATGATACACACACGTGGTCCATCCAGGCCATAAAATATCGTTCGGCCTTAAAAAATAAATTCCAACATAGGCCACAACGTCCATGAACCCTGAGGACGTTATGCTCAGTGCAATATACCAGTCACAAAGGGACAAACATTGTGATCCCACTCACAGGAGGTCCCAGAGGAGTCAGATCCATAGAAACAGGAAGCAGATGGTGGAGCCAGGGGCTGGGGAGGGGAGTGAGTGTTTAATGGGAACAGTGTCAGTTTGGGATGATGAGAAAGTTCTGGAGATAGATGGTGGAGATAGTAGCACATTTAAACATACTTACTGCCACTGGACTTATACACATACAAACAGGACTGTACATTTTACGTTGCGTGTACTTTACTACGATAAAATTTAGAGTAAAAAAAAACACCAGGTGCTGGGACACCAGGGTAGAGGGTCAAAGCCATTTTCCCATAATCCCTCAGATGCTGAGTGAGTTTCTAGGAGATGTAACCAGTCACACGGACAAATGGGCAGACACATAAAGGCCAGTACCCTCTTCCTGCACAGCATTGGCACTTTGAGATGAGTGACTGACCTGAGACGCTCGGTCCTCAGAACCCCAGCAACTGGTCCACTTCCACCATACCAGCCAGACTGACCTACTGTAAACCTCCCCGCCATAGCACGGGTCACCATAGCACCATAGCACGGGTCACCTAGAGCCAGGAAGCTGTTGCTGTGCCCCTTGTCAGGGGCTGGGAGGGTGAGGGGGCTTTCCAAGACTGAAAGGGACAGAGCTGGGGGGGCAGTCCAACCCCAGCAGCTGACTCTGAAGACCCTCACCCTCCTTTGCTAAGCCTGTGCCACGCCTCCAGGTCCCACACCAAAGAACCCATCAGGCCACAGGACCGGGCACAAGGCCAGAGGCGGACAAATGAAGGACTGACCCTGAAGCCAAACCGATTAGGCTGAGTCCCTTCCATGTGACAGCCAGCACTGGACGGCCTGACAGTCCCAAGGCGAGGACAGGGGCCAGGGAGCAAAATCACCAGCAGCTCAGAGACCAAGGATGACCAAGAGGCAGCAATGGTTCCCTCTCACCTGCTGCCTGCACTGCCCAGAGGTTCCCACTGACAGACTGGCCAGAGAAACTACTGAAACACTCACACAGACCAGCACCTCCCACCAGGCAATCCTGCCCCCAGGGGACCCTCAGCCATCCAGGGACACCTGTGTTGTCAGGACTGAGAGTGCTCCTGGCATCGTGTGCTTGGGGGCCAGGGATGCTGCTCATCCCCCACCCCAGTGCCCAGGATGCCCCCACCAGAGAATGATACAGCCCAATGCCCAGTGCCAAAGGACAGACTTCGGTCTAGTCTAATCTCAACCCTCATCTGTCCACCATGTCCTTTTCCTCCTGAGACTGACCACTGGGCAGAACCTGGAACCCGCCTGCCCACCCCCCACCCCAAATCTGCAGGCCCTAACTATTCAGATGTGCCTGCCTGTCTGGACCTCCAGACGAGCCCTTCCACCATCCTGGAATGCTGCTGAAGCCCCTGCAAGTAGAAGGCTAAGGCCCCTCCTCCAGAAAGCTCCTCCTACTCCTCTAGGGCAGCAGTCCCAGCCTCTCTGGCACCAGGGACCAGTGCTCCTATAAGGATCTAACATCTGATGATCTGAGGCAGAGCTGAGGCAGTGATGCCAGCACTGGGGAGTGGCTGCAAATACAGATGAAGCTTCAATCACTCGCCCACTGCTCACATCCTGCGGTGCTGCCCGGTCCCTAACAGGCCACAGACTGGTCTGCAGCCTGGGGGTTGGGGACAAGCATCTCATGCCTCTATACCCCAACCTGCCACCTGTTTAAGTCATTTATCATAACCAGACCTCATAACCAGAATTGCCACCAGTGCTCTCTCACCCTGATGCTGGACCCCCAGATACATGGGAGGCTGGGGAGAGTATTCCAGACAGAACAAGCCAACATGCAACACGGGGCCACTGTGCCTGGGGGTCACGGGGTGAGGTGACACAGACTGCAGGGCAGCCCAGGCAAGCTGGGTGGCTGGGGCAAGCATGGGGGAGGCACAGGGAGGCAGGGAGTGGGAAAATGGGGAAGTGGGGTGATAGGAGCCCATAATGAAGGCAGGGGGGCTACTATAATCAAGGTTACCAGGGAAAGACACCAAGGCCCAACACAAGGCTGGGAGCCAGGAGTGTACAGAAACCAGCCGACAAGCCCACATCGCACACTGGGCGCCCGGCAGCCCGGCCCCTTGCCAGCCGCCCTCACCTTGCACACATTGTGCTGGCACACGGTCGTGACGGGGCGGAACACCAGCTCCTGGCAGCAGATGCACTGGAACGTCTCCTCCACTTTACTCAGGAACTTCTGAAACGGGAGCAGACGTTGCGTGAGGCCAGCAGGGCCTCACTCCAGGCAGGGGACCTGTGACAGGACGGGCGTCATTGGTCACAGGCAGACCACCCGGGGTGTAAGTGGCTGATTGAGCCAAGGAGAGCTGGTTCCCACCAGGCGGGGCAGCAGCCAGAGGACAGCAGCCAGAGGACAGCAAATGGTTCGCTTGCAGTCACCCATCAGTGTCACACCCAACTCAGGGCACGAAGATCAGAAAAACAGCCTGGATTTGCAGTTCCTCAGAAAGTTGAACACAGAATGACCATGTGACCCAGCAACCCCACTGCCGGTCCCCAACTTATCATGGTTTCATTTAAAATTTTTCAACTTCGCAACGGTGTAAAAGCAATCCAAATTCAGTAGAACCCACAGATTTTTAATTTGGATCTTTTCGCAGACTAGTACAATACCCTCCAGTGATGCCGGGCAGTGGCAGAAAGACGGCCTGGCCCAGGTGAGGTCCTGAGCACTACATGGCCAGGCCATCTGTGATGCACTGTGGCTTAGGCACACCAACTGCATTTCCCACGTACAATGGACTGAGATGTGACCCATCGTAAATCACTACGGAGCATCTGCATATACCCGAGAGGACTGTCAGCAGGGACTAGGAGAGATGCTCGCACACTCACGCTCACAGCAGTACGGCTCACAACAGCCACAAGGGGAAACAACCCAACTGTCCACCAATGGGTGACAGGTACACAGAACGTGGTCCATCCAGACAATGGAATAACATTCAGCCTTATAAAGGGCTTTCTGATACCTGCTACAATATAAACGAACCTGGAACACATTACACTCAGTGAAATAAGCCAGACACAGAAGAACAAATGCTGTGTTGATTCCGCCCATGATGTCCCCAGAGAAGTCAGATCCAGAGAGATAAAAAGTAGATGGCAGAGCCAGGGGCTGGGGGAGGGGAGAGGAGTGAGTGTTCAAAGGGAACAGTGTCATTTTGGGATGACGAGAAAGTTCTGGAGATGGACGATGGAGATGGTTGAAAAACAATGTGAAACCACTTAATGCCACTGAACTGACACTTTAAAATGGTGAAGGTGGTCAGCTTTATGTTATCTCTGCTTTGTCACAAGAAATACAGGGGTTGGCGGCCAAGGCGTTGGGGAAGGGGGATGCTTACCGGCCCGTCCTTGAGTGCCTTAAGGAGGTCGGCCCACAGCTTGGTGTTGCTCTGGTCCTCCCTGATGAGGCCCCTCTGCTGGGCCGTGAGGCTATATGGCTCCACCTTGGTTTTCTTGGGTGTTCTTCCCGGGGACCCGGCACCGGTCCTGCCGCCTGGGACAGAGCAGGTGGTGAGGGTAGGCATCCCCCAGGATGCGTGCGCGCTGCCTCAAGACACCCACCTGCCGGCTTGTTCTTCCGCTTGCCCTTCCTGGGGGACGAGAAGTCCTCATCCTCTTCCTCCTCCTCCTCCTCCTCCTCGGCCACCCTCTTTCTGTTCTCTTTCTCCTTCTCCTTCTTGGCCAGAGCCTCGAGGTAGCCTTCCGGGTACTGTGGGAGGGTAGATAGCCGTGAGGAGCAGGCTGGAGCCCTGTGCCCCGCCCCAGGCAGCCCAGAACCCCAGGGGGTTTGGGACCAGGGATCATCCCACCCCACTCACACTTCCTGCCACATCCCTTCTCCCCTTCCCCAGGCCCCACACCATCCTAGGAGCCTGGACCCCCCACACCTGGCAGACAGCCTCAGCTCTGCCTCCTCACTCAAGCCTGGAGCCTGAGGCAGTGACTGTCATGACCCAGGTTCCCAGGATAAAGGGCTAACCTGTCCTGGCAGGGTGGAGGCGACAAATTAAATGAGACAGTGATCCAGCCAATATGAAACCTCATTATCTTGATTACTTTTATCAGGGTAGGCAAGCTTTCACAAGGGGCTAAGCGGTACACTGTCTAGCTTTGTGGGGACACCAGGCTCTGCTGTGGCCCCACAGCAGGCAGAACCCACAGGCACATGAAGGGACTCGGCTGTGCCCCAAGAAAACTCCATTTACCAACAACTAGCCCCAGCCCAGGGCCTCAGCTCATCAACAAGCTCACTTTGATGACCATGGACTCCTGCAGGTCCTAACAGGCAACTCAGTAATAGTCCCATTTCTGAGGCACCTAGGGTCATGCCCTATTCCAAAATGTTTCGAGAAATCTCCAACCTTCTTTAAAGCAACACTAAGTTGCAATAAAGACTAAATAAAATAAAAACCCTGCTCCCACCAGGTGTCGATGTTCCCAGCCCACAGCTCTTTTTCTCTCCAATTCCTCAGCTTCTGAAATTCCCTGTGGTACCAACTTATGCTCAAAAGACAACTCCTGTGACCCCCCCAAGGGGCAGGTACTTTTAGACTCTCGGTGGCAATTAAGATTCCTTAAATAGTCCCACAACAGTTATCAGCTGTACAATACCTCACCACAGCGAACAGAAAACACCATAATTACAGTGCCAAAGCTGTATTCCAGCACAGGCTGACTTCTCAGAAGATGGAAGATTCAATTTCGTAAAGAGGCAAGCCAGTGGCTGGGAGGGATCACCTCCTTACCTGTATATCTATGGCTCTCCATATTCCTCCAGTTTCATTGGGTTCATTTTTGGAAGGGGCTTCTAATTTAATTTCAGACAAACCCATATACTAACACAGCTACAAGTCTGGCTCTCAACTCTAAAACTACAAATGTAAAGGCACAACACAATCTGCCCATCCCCAAGGCCGACTGGTTAAAGAACTGAAATGAGCAGCCAGCAAGCCGTGGCCAGCTTGGTGCCTGAACATCATACAGGAGAGAAATCCAAGAGAGCTTCTGAGCCAAGGAGGTAGGCTTCGGCTGGCTGAGCGCTCACCACCCAGCTGTCCTTAGGGCTGGCTCCTGCCATGATCCCCAGCAACCAACCAGAAAGACAAGGCTCCAAGCAGCACTGCAGGCCCAAGTTGCACGGGCATTAGCTGCCAGGTGGGCCAGGGGAGTCCAGGGCTGGGCCCCTGGCCCCCTCAAGCCCAGCCTGGACGCACCTGCATGGTCAGCCCCAGCTTCTTGATCCGGTCCTTCCCCTCCTTGGTCCAGGGGCCGGGTTCATTGTCATCCCTCCGCAGGAGATAGCGCCACACCAGGAAACCAGACTTTCCCTTCTCAGGCCAGTATCTCACAACCTGCAGGGTGGAAGATAGCTGTCTGGGACTCTGGGATGGGGTGGCCAGGGGCATGTCGGGGGTGGGGCGGGCAGCTCACCTTGTAGATGCCATCGTACCGGTTGCCTTCAGTGGGTGCGTACTTGCTGTGCTTGCGGCCCCTGACATTGCGCACCACGCGGACCGGCTTCCCCGACCGCCAGTCCTTGGCCTCCGCCCCCTTGCGGTCATTGATGGGGGCGCTGCAGTTGAGAGCCAGCGCCCTGTGGGGACAGTGGGGCCATGGCTGTGGGTCATACTATGCCCCCCAGAAGGAGGGTCGTACCCTAAGCCCTGGGACCTATGCACATGGCCTTCTTTGGAAAGAGGGTGCTCGCAGATGGACTCACGTTCAGAGGTCAGAATGGGTGAGGGGACCCAACATTCAATGACTGGTGTCCTTATCAGAAAAGGAGACAGACACAGAGGGGAGGACACATGTGAAGATGGAGACAGAGACTGGAGTGCTGCGGCCACAAGCCAAGGGACACCAAAGACACTGGCAGCCACTAGAAGCTGGAAGAGGCAGGAAGGACCCTCCCACAGAAACTTCAGAGGGAGCCGGCCCTGTGACACCTTGATTCTGACTTTAGGCCTGCAGAAATGTGCAAGAATAAATTTGTTTTAAACCACCTAGTCTGTGGTATTTTGTTACTGGAGCTGTAGGCCACTAACATGCCAAGTGGAAAAGATGCAACAAAGACAAGTGGCAGCAGATACAAGAGTGGGAGGGGGAGCAGCCCTGGCCGGGTAGGGTGAACCGCACAGAGGCTGGCTCGGCTCTGATGCCTTAACCAGGTGGGATAGGGACAAGAGCTGCAACTATGCGGCTGTTTTCTAGGCAGAAACGTCACTTTTTAAAGAACACATTTCTTAGACTTTTGTGTCCAACTTGTATCACTTAATGTTAGCTCATGCACAGTTCATCACTTTAAACCTTGTCTCAAAACACAATTTTTAACAGGTACTGAAATTAAAATGCTCCCCCAGACAAACGTACAATGAATCCTTCCCTTAGGCATTCGTACACTGATATTTTGCTGTTTTACATAACAGTATGATAAATACAACTACCTGTCCCATGTCTCATAAACTCTCAATTTTCAAGAGATTTCCAGAAAAATATACCAATTTGTATTTCTGGCATTTCTCAACATTTTAGAATTTTGAGCCAATGTCATAGGAGAAATAAATAGTACCTCATCATCACTTCCGTTTGTATTTCTTTGATTACTAAAGTTGAACAATTTTTCATGGTTATTGGAAATTTTCATTTCTTTTGTCAATAATCTGCATGCCCTCTGTCTGTTAGTTCTTATTGATTTGCCACAGCTCCTTACGCATGAGGACATAACAATTATAAGTTCTCCAGAGAGCCATCTGCCTTGTCCTTTTACTTATGGGTGTCACTGATGCAATTTATCATGTTTATGTCATCAAATCTGTCTCTTCCTTTGATGATACTCTTTATACTGAAAAAGTCCTCCCCCTTTCTACAACTGGAAGTCAGCAAACTCCAACCCATCACTTAGTTCTACAAATAAAGTTTTAGTGAAACACGGCCACGCTCCTTCACTTACGAAAGTTCTGCGGATGCTTTTGTGCTACGGTGGCAGATGTGAGTGGCTGCACAAAGACCGTGCAGCCCACAAAGCCCCAAAGACTTATTATCTGGCCTCACAGGGGATATATTTAATGTCTCTGAATGACTCATGAGACTTTAGCAGATAGAGAAGGGAAGAAAGAGTCAGGATCCTTAGGTTCCACCTAAGGATGGAACCACCAGTCTCAGTGAGGATCCAGCTTCCTGGACGTGACACCCCAAGAAAAGAACCAAACCCCTTTCCCTCTGCGTAGCTACCAGAAGACGGGGCAGAGAGAGCAGGTGAAAAAATGAAATCTGGTTTCCGCGAACCTGTTGGTGTTGGTGAGCTT
The DNA here is from genome assembly GCA_004027375.1 of Macroglossus sobrinus. Lineage (NCBI taxonomy): Eukaryota > Metazoa > Chordata > Mammalia > Chiroptera > Pteropodidae > Macroglossus > Macroglossus sobrinus. The sequence goes on from PVKZ01001193.1 coordinate 414,214, forward strand.
CTGATCGCAGGACTGTTCTGCAGTCCTCTTGTTGCCGGAAAGGTCTCGACCACCACTCCCTGTGTAGGTGAACGAATTCCCATGGTCCTGAAACAGAAGGGGCAAGCTGACGCCTCCTGTAGGGCGGGGCCTCACGGAAAGCACACTCACGGCCCCACTAGCACGCCCACTGTCAAAGAAACAGTCATCAGACCCACAGAGGAGGTGGAGACACTGCAACCCTGTGTGCTGCCAGTGAGAAGGGCAATGGTGTGGCCACTGCGGAAAGCAGTACAGAGGTCACTCAAAAATTAAAGAGAGAATGACGACAGGACCCAGCAATTCTACTGCTGGTCTACATACAAAAGAGTTGAAAACAGGGTCTCAAAGAGGTACTTATACACTTGTGTTCACAGCAGCATGATTCACAACAGCCAAAAGGAGGAAGCAAACCATGTGTCCACTGACATGTGATAGACAAAAACGTGGTCCATCCAGACAATAGAATAGTATGAAGCCTTTAAAAGAATATTCTGATACACCTGCTACAACATGGATGAACCTGGAGGACATTACATTCAGTAACATAAACCAGTCACAAAAAGACAAACACTTTGTGATCCCACTCACAGGAGGTCCCCAGAGGAGTCAGATTCACAGAGACAGGAAGCAGATGGTGGAGCCAGGGGCTGGGAAAGGGGAGATGAGCATGTAATGGGGACAGTGGGTCAGTTTGGGACGATGAGAAAGTTCTGGTGACAGACGGTGAGGATAGTGGCACAGCAATGTGTGTGCTTAATGCCGCTGAGCCGTGCACTTACAGATGGTTAAACGGTACATTTTATGTTACGCGTATTTTACTACAATTAGAAAATAAATACCAGCCTCCCCGCTTACCACATCATCCTCATACCCCCCGGCCAGGACCAGGGAGTATGCCCCGTCATTGCTCCGGCCATGGATGCCTGCGACGTGAGGTCGATGGACCCCCGACTCACTGACCTGTAGAAACCGAGAAACGAGTGGCATCTTCTGGCCCAGCAGCTGTAGATACGCTCACCCCTACCCGCCCTGCTGCCACCCACAGAGCCAGTGGCCTGACTCTTCCTCTGAATGCGACACACCTGTCATGAGACCCTCTTCCCTGACCACAGTACGGGCCGCCGCCTGCTCAACGGCTGGTGGCCCTGGGTGGAGGGGCCTCTGGACAACAGTGATCATCTGCTGGTACCTGGACTCGGAAGCGCCACATGGTGCCCACGGGGATCCCCGGGATGGGTCCATAGTGGTTAGATGGCACGATGGTGCACTCCTTGGTACGCCCCACACACGCCATACCCTGTCCATGCCAGAAACAGAGGGGAGAGCAGCGTGAGTGGGCGCGGGGGGTGGGAGGTAGTAGGAGCGCACAGGGTGAGGGCCACCTTACCTTGCCCCAGTCCCGCTGTGAGGACGACGTGGCCGACGCCATCTTCGCCTTCTTCTTACTCTCTTTCAGCTTCTCTCCTGCCAGCACTACCTCACTGGCATCATTTCGACACTCAGGACAGTACCTGTGACAACAGAGACATCACTCCCTGCCCTTGGCCTGCCCTGCACCCCAGTCCTGCAGGCATGACTGACTCCTGACACCCTGTGCTGTCCAAGACACGGGGCCACTTAATTTTACACTCATGAAGGAATCCCAGCTTCTCAGCCATACGCGCCACACTGAGCAAGGCAGCCACATGTGGCAAGAACAGTTGAGCCACAGCAGGACCTGCCACTGCACAGCACCCTCATCCCGCCCCCACCGGGACACTCATGCACCTCCCAAAAGCAGAAACTCCCCCAGAAGAAGTGTGGGGACCTCACTGCTGTGAACTCAGTTTCTCTAGCTCCACAAGCATTGGGGCATGGACAATACTTCTGAGTTGCAAGACAACTCTGTTGACATGTTAAAGTCCTCAGACCAGAGCCTGACTCAGTATCACCCCTGCGTCACGTCAGTGGTCACCATGGGCGGGGTGGCCGGCTCTGAGGCGGTGCCAGGACCGGCTCCATGCTCCCTGCCTGCAGGGGCTCCAGCCCCACAGTGACCATGAGGCCCAGGCCACGCCGGAACTCAGGACAGTCCCTCTCCCCGTTTCTATCACTGGCCCTCGTGGGTTGGCCAGATGACAGATAACACTGACACCTGCCAGCCCCTAACCCGGACGGCAGTGGCTGAGGCGTCACTCACCACTCGTCCTCCTTGGGAACGCTGCTGAGGGGCGGGCAGAGGCAGTAGGTGTGAAATGCCATGTCACACTCGTCACAGAGGAGCTGCTTGTCGGGGTCCTGCTTGCCGCCGCACAGGTGGCAGGCGCACACACGGCAAGCCTTGCTCTGGTCATCTTTGCAGTGCTTGCAGGACGGCCCGCTCTTCCCTGAACATGGGAGCCAGGGTCACCCCACGCAGGGCCACCAGAGGGCCGCAGCCCCTCCACCCCTAATGCGAAAGGTATGGGCAGGTCCCCAACTCACTCCTCAGTGGGTGCTCGGCCACAGGGCCCCCCTCACCCGGGCGCTCGATCTTAAAGACCTCATCCACAAAGATGATCCGGCAGTCATTGAGAGAGTTCTCCCTGTGGGAGACAGGCCGTCAGGGCTCACAGGTGACTGGCCCCGCTCAGGCACAGCGGGGGGCTTGGCCGCCCCGCACAAGCTCTAAGCACGTGAACCTGAGGCTCCGACACCATCTCAGGAACAGGTCTCCTGGGCCTCAGGTATCACGTGCCTATTCCCCTATCCAGTTCAATTCCTACTAAATCAGACGCAGGGGGAAGGAAGCAGTATCTAAAACAGTTTTGTTACATGATGCGCTGAGCATAAGTTCTAACCCTTGGGCAGGCAAGGCCAGTTAAACAGGGTCCATCATGCAAAAACCATCAAAGTAAAGTCTGACCGATGTGCCTATGTCAAAATACAAAAGCTCCTCCAAGTTCAAAGGGCCCCAAGGGGTCAATGTGACATCCACGTTGGCAGCTGCAGTGCAGGCTGAGCAGGAGCCACACACACACTGCAGGTGTGACTCCACGTTTCCTAGTAACCGCTTTCAAAAAGAAGAGAGAACTAATTTAAATGTGTCTTATGTAACCCAAGGTAGACAAATATTATTTCAACACATAATTAATGGTCAAGAATTATCAGTAAGCTTTTCTACAGTCTTTTTTGACACTAAGTCTTCAAAACCCAGCCTGCACTTGCCACTCACGGCACATTTCAGCGTGTCCTGGACACATCTCAAGTGCTTGGCAGCACATGTGACCCACAGCTACGTCACGAGACAGCACAGGTCCAGATCTACCGCCAGTTCACAGAAAACATGGGGACAGAGATACAGAGGAAATGACACCATGGGATGTAGGTGGCAAAATCCAGACTATTGTGACGACCAGGTTTTCTCAAGTTAATTGTTAAGAAAAAGGGGATGAGAAACCTAAAGATAAAAAGAGATTTAAAGATATATGGACACTACTTAGATCCTGATCAACAAACATTTTTTAAAAAGTGAGATAACTGGAATACTGAACAATGACTGAATACACATTAAGTCATTACTGCTAATTTTTAAGTTGTAATAATGACATTGTAACTATATTTCTTCAAGAAACATTTTTCTAAAATATTTATGAATAAAACGATTCGACACTTGGGAGTTACTTCGGGGTAGGGATGGTGGCAGTCTCAGATGAAGGAAAATTAAAAGACTTCTCTGCCAGCAGACCCACTCATACATAACTAAAGGAAATTTTATGAATAGATAGAAAATTACAAAGGAAAGACTCCTGGAGCAAAAAGGAAGAACAGAAATATGGATAAATACAACTGATTATTCTCCTTCGGAGTTTCCTACACCAAGTGATGATTGAAATAAAAATCCTAACACCATCTGATACACTCAATACAGTAAGTGACAACAAAGAGACCAAAATCGAAGAAAGGTTTCCAACCTTTCAAATTGGTAAGTGACACCAGTGTGTCACATGTTTATAGGGTAAAGTCCAGAGACTAGGAAAACTATACAAAGCCATTGCTCCAGAGACTGAAATAAATCAAGATAGAATCCTAAAAAACATTTAAGTAGCCACCAGGAAGGACAGAAAGAGATAAACAGAGGAACAAGAAACAGAAAAAAACAGAAAACAAATAAAAAGACAGACTTAAGCCCTAACATACCAATAATTATTTCAAATATAAATGGTCTAAACATGCTAATTAAAAGGCAAAGACTAGCAAGGTGGATAAAAAAGTGATCCATTATATGCTATTTATAAGAAATGCACTTCAAGTTCAAATATATAGGTTGAAAGTAAAAGGATCAAAAAAGATACACCATGCAAATAAAACATTAAATAAAAGCAGGTGTGTCCAATACACACACACCTCAGGTGAAACAGACTTCAGAACAAAGAGTATTACTAGAGACAAGGGGCATTATGTAATGATAAAAGGATTCACAGGAAGACATCACTACCCTAAAAGTGTATGCACCAAAAAACAGCCTCTTCATTATGAAGCCAAAGGGAGAACTAGACAAATCCAGTTACAGCTGGCAGTCTGACTCCAATGCCCCCCAACACTGACAGAAGCACTGGACAGAAAATCCACCAGAATCAGAAGACGGGAATAGCATAATCAACCAACACGCTCTCCTATAACAGGGCATTCCACCAAGCAACAGTGCATACTCTAATGACCATGGAAGTTCACCAAGACAGACCCTATTCTAGGCCATAGAACAAACTTCAACGAATTTAAAAGAATTGAAATCATATAAGTATGCTCTTTGGACATAATGAAGTCAAACTACAAATTAATAACAGAAAGGCAACGCAAAGGTCTCTCAAACACTTGGCAATTAAGCACCACACCACTAAATAAGCCAGGAGTCAGTGAGGAAATCTCAAAGGAAATAAAAGAAACAGAACCAAGTAATGAGAGAAACCTAGTGGAATATGCGAAAGCGGTCAGGCAGTGACAAGGTGGGGATCCCTGGCACTCACTCTCACTAGAGAAGGAAAACCTCAGATCGTTAGTCTCAGCTGCCACCTCAAGAAACGACTAGCAAACTCAACCCACGGCAAGAAGGGGCAGTGGGGTCAGCACAAGGGTGAGAGCAGAAGTCAATGAAATCAGAAACAAACAAACAAACAAAAAAAAAAACAAAAAACAGTGAAACAAAAAGCTGGTCATGTTTAACAACGATGTCACCACAGCTCCTCCCTGGTGTCCCTGCTGCCACGCTGTCCCCCTCCCCCATCCGACAGCATGCTTCTCTCCAGCACCCCATGCTCTAATCACTGCCGACAACAGAGAGAAACATGGGTCCCATTCCGCCCCCAACCACACTGAACATCCAGACACGGGACAGCGGAGGCTTCTGTGTAGATTCTGCACTTCCCTGCTCCCGCCACCCCCGCCCACGGCCCCTAGATGGTCCACAGAGCACCAGAAACGCTCCTCTCCCGTGACCACGGGCTGTGTCTGTGTTTAACAAACACTTTTGCCCAGATGTGCACGTCTATGTTCTATACAAACAATGGAATATTATTCATCCACAAAAGAGGTAAGTTCTGACATGTACTACTACCTAGACAGACCTAGAAAACATTACACCCAATGAAATAGCCAGACACAGAAGGACAAATACTGTAGGATCCCACTCATAGGAGAGCCATAGAGGGGTGAGATTCATAGAGAGTAGATGGTAGAGCTAGGGGCCGGGGTGGCAGGGGGAGTGAGTGTGTAATGGGGACAGTTGCTGTTTGGGACAATAACAGTTTAGAAAGTGGAACAGTACTGATAGTTGGTACCCAATGCCACTAAACTGTACATTTAAAAATGGTCAGGATAGGTTTTGTGTTATGTTTTATTTTAACACAGAGAAACAGAAACAGAGAAAGGCAAAGTAGAACAGAGTCTGGCAAACATTTTCTGCAAAGTGCTAAAAAGTTAAGTGTTATTGGTCTCTCCCAAATACTCAAATCTACCAACACAAAAGGAGCCACCGATAATAGACAAACAGATGGGTGTGACTGTGTGCCGATAAAACTTTATTCGCCAAAACAGGCAGGGGCTGGATCTGGCCTGTGGACAGCAGTCTGCCAACCCAGATGTGGAGCACACACCGTGAGTCTGTTTATTTACATGCACGTTCACATTTGTTTATGCATAGGATGTGCCCGGAAGGTGCCAGAACAGGAATGTCTCCAGAAAGGAGAATGAGGTGGCCAGGCGACAGAGAGGAAGAAAAAATGTTCACTGTGGTTCTCCCTACCTTCTGAATTCTGATGTATTTAAAGTTTTTACCTATTTGCCAAATCTACGACAACAAAAGAGCACAAGAAAGGCTCGCATTTCTAGCCGGGGCCCAGAGCTGCTCCTGCCAAGGGCATGAGGCTCGGTGTTGGGAGATCATCAGGGGGCCCAGAAAGGCGTGGAGCCCGGGGAAGGGCAGGAAGGCAGAGGACACTGCCAGGACGGCCACTCACCCGAGCCGGACATTGGCATACAGCTCCCGCGCCGTGCGGGTCTCGCGCTTCCGCAGGATCTCGGCATCGTACCAGAAGCCCCGGTCCTTCGGGTTGTCAGGGTTGTAGTTGAGCATGACCTCCTGGCCCACCTCCAGCTCCTGCCACTTGAGGATGTGCCGGGCGCGGGCCCGGACATCCTGGGAGCTCATCTGAACCACCCCGTTCTCCGGGTAGCTGTGGGGAGAGCCCACGTTCAGGTGATGACCACCATGTGCCCTCCATGGAGAGACAGGACACGGGTCTGGGTTCTTCTCACCATGGCAGCTCACAGAGTCCCCTCCCCTACCATCTCACATGCTGGTGTCAGAAATTCACAGGTACAGAGGACACACTTCAATTACAGAAGGTGTTAAGGGTTGATGTGTGTCCCCAAAAAAGTTATGTTGGAGGCCTAATCCCTGGCACATGGGAATGAGACCTTATCTGGAAATAGGGTCTTTGTGGGTGTAAATTTGACTACAAATTAAGATGTCATGCTGCCTTAATCTGGTACAACTGGTGTCCTTGTAAGAGGGAGTCACAGACACAGAGGACACAGGAAGACGTCACGTCACAGAGAGTGGAGTGACGTAGCCCCAAGCCCAGGGCTGCCGGTCAACACCAGAAGCTAAAGGAAGCAGGAGGAACCTCCTGCAGCTTGCAAAGCAAGCACAGCCCGCTGCTGTCCTGGTCCCTGGTCATGGAGACTCCTGACTTCTGGAACCGTGAGAATGAACTTACTATAAACCACCCGGACTATGGCCCTAGGGAAGTGATAGAGAAAGAAATAGGGGAGAGGGAAGCCTGGGCTTTCTCCAAACACACATATCAGAAAGGGTTTCTGCAGAGGGACGTCCATCACCTCATTTACGTAAGTAGAATATGTCAGAGGTTAGATAGAATACAGCAGGAGCTGCTGAACATCCTGAACATGCAGGAATAGTCCAGCAGCCTTGAAAAGGCATAAAATAACGGCTGGAAGAAACACGTCAGAACAGAGTAAACCTTGACTGCAAGGCGGACAAGCCCGAGATCAGCTGCATTACCTGGTGCTCGCTATATTCACTAAACCACCAGCACGAAGGTGCCAAGCTCTTCCTGTGAAGGGCCAGACAGCAAATATTTTTTGGCTCTGTAAGCTGGAAGGTCTCTGTCACAAATATTCAATTCTCTTGCTATTATCAAGAAAGTGATCACAGGCAATATGAAAATGGATGGATGTCGATGTGTTTCGATAAAGCTTTGGTTACAAAATCAGGCAGTAGTCCAGACTTGGCCCTTGGGCTGTAGTCTGCAACCCCCTGACCAAGAGAAATCCTGCATGTACTGTGATTCGCTCATTCAGTTACTCCAATTGTTTTTACAGAGCTAGGCTTAAGACGTGCCTAAGACCAGGGCAGGCAGTAGGGTCCCCGCAGAGAACCAGAAGAAGCCCCGAGCCCCCAAATGTGATGCCCAAAGGCAGGCATGCTTGCCCATTATGGACTACATTGTGTCCACCCCCAATTTCACCCATTAAAGTCCTAACCCCAAAGTGACTGTATTTGGGGATGGGGCCTTTAAGAAGGTAACTGAGGTTAAATGAGGTCATACTGCTAGTGCCCTTAGCTGACAGGATTACGTCCTTATAGGAGCCACCAGAGCTGGCTCTTTTTGTGTGTAGAGAGGAAGGGCCACATGAAGACAAGAAGAGAAGATGGCTGTCCACGGGCCGGGGGTGGAGGGGGCCTCACAGGAAAGAGAGCTGCAGAGCTTCCTGTGCAGAGCCAGACCTGCCAGCACCTCCAGCCCCCATAACTGTGGAAAAGCAACACCCAACATCTGAGATGCCAGCACTTGCTACGTTATTGCAGTGGCCCAAGGACACTGAGACGCCCTCTGTGATCAGAGACAAGGCTCCCTGTGCCCAGCACAGGATCTGGAACACAGTAAGCGCTCAGTAGCTACTGTCATATCCAGTGGGGGAGGGATGCCAAGCCAGTTTCAGGCAGCAACACGTAGTGTGAGCAACACGTGGAGGAGACAGGACCAGAGTTCTCCAGAGAGACAAGGAGGGCTCAGCCTGGCTCTGGGTCTCCACAGCACTGGGCTTCTAGGGGTGACCTCCTATGTGGTTTGGAAGCCTGAGTCCTCAAATCCTGACCATTATCCCTAGGGCTATGCCAAACCCTAAGTCTCACACAGAAGGTCGATGCCCCAAACCCGCCTGCCTGCAGTGACACTCACTCATCATATTTCACATGGTAAATGACGTCTCCTTCCAGCGCTGAGCAGGAGGCAGAGCTGCAAGGCTCATCCTGGGCTGGCACCCTCCTGGTCACCTTGACAACCTGTGCCTCAAACCATGCGCCCATGTTGGTGTCCCGAGCATCAACATACTCATTGACCTGCAAAAAGAGAGAAAACTCTCATCCGACCCGCGGCACCGATGAGGGCCCGCTTCTGGTCCATGTGCCAACGCCTGGAGCCTGGGACGCAAAACCGGTGCCTGCAGCAGGCTTCCCATTGTGGTGCTGTGCACATCTGGGGCCTGGTCATCCTCTGTCAGGCCGTCCTAGGCACCAGGGGTGCTAAGCAGAATCCCTGGCCATACCCACTCACTCATGTCAGTAGCACCCTCAGTCATGACAACCACAGATGTCCCCATTGTCCCCTGGGGGCAGAACCACCCTGCTGTGCTGCCCAAGGAGGCCAGAATGGACCATTTTTCAAGAAAAGCTGAGAATCCAGATCTCTACGTAAATTTTCATCATTTTAAAGGATGAGGATACCAGCAAAGCCAGAAATTTACAGCCACTTCACAGACTGCAGAGAAGACAGGTCTGGACTCCCCCAGGGAGAGGGACTGGGAGCAGTGTACGATTCTGCCACAGGAGCTTCCAGAGCGGGACACAGCGGGACTGGGGTGTCTCACCACAGGGATGGAGGGGAGCGGGCCGGCCCTCATGAGTTGCGGCGGAGGTCAGGGAAGGCAGAGGACTGTGGGGAGTGCTCCCTTGGGGCACAGAGACCGGCTGCCCCCAAGCCTTCCGCAGAGACGTAGCCTCACCTTGTACAGGCCCAGCTCCGTATCATCCCATGCATCCTCGTCCCCCTCAGCCGCCTTCCCGTCTGTCTCCACAGCCGCCTCCACAGCCGCCTCGGCTGCCTCGCCACTGTTGGAGGACTTGTCGGACTCGCTCTGGCCCAGGCAGCAGCCAGAGTCTGTGTCTGAAAGCTCAGAGTCCCTCTCCTTGCTGCTGCTGCTGCTGCTGCTGCTGCTGCTGCCGCCACTGCTGCAGCCGCTGCCGCCGCCGCCTCCGCCGACACCACCACCACCGCTGCCACTAGGGGGCAGCACGAGGCTCTGCCGCACCAGGAGCTGGATGGTATCATTCAGGCGGACGTCATAATCAAAGAGGGTATGGCCATCCTCCATCTGCAGAGAAGGGGGACCAGGTCATTCCGCGCCAGACATGCGGTACACGTCGTTGGGCACCTAGCAGCGGACACGGACCCTGGGCAAAGGACCGACTGTGCCCTCGCATGAGGGGACAACAAAACCCGCTCACTCCTGAGGGCGCACACAGACACCCCTTCCGCAGGTCCCCAGACCCTCTCAGATAAGGGCTCCTGGTGTCGTACAGTGACCGTCCCCACAAGCTCCCCACAAGCTCCCCACAAGCTCACAGCATAGCCCCGCTGGGCTGTGGACACACACCGGGTGTCCTGAGGTTTACTTTATATGTATTTCATGTTTGGCAACTTTTGGTACAGTAAACATGAGTTGCTTTTATCACTGGTTCTCAGTCGAGGTGATCCTCAGGGGACAATAGTGTGCAATATCTGGGGACATGCGTGGTTGTCATGATTAGGTGAGGGGATGCTCCTGCCATCAGGTGGGTGGTGCAGAGATGCTGCAAACCCCCCCAGTGCACAGGACGGCCCCCCAGAGTAACCCAGGCCCAATGTCAGCAGTGCGGGTGGGGCACCTGGCCTATGTGAACCCAAGGAGCCTTCTCAATCCAGTAACCCACCCTCATGTTAGCACCTTCATGCTAACTCTACTCACACTGGTCACCTGCTAACAGGACCTGATAGCCAGCACAACTCAGCAATTGGCACCCCTGGGTGTCACTCAGCAGGCGTGAGCAAAAGAGTTGTCATCTGAGCTGCATCCCAATGCACCAAAACATTGCCTTTTATTAGAAACTGGCACATGGGACTCTGCCAGCATCCACCAACAACCTTGCAAGTCTGTCCTGTCCTATCTAGACCTAAAGCAGGTCTCCATCCCTCCCGGCACTGTGATCCTGGGGCCCGATCATGCTGTGGGGGGCCGAGCAGCATCCTGCCCCCACCCACTTGGTGCCAGGAGCAGTCACTAGTTGTGACAACCACAGATGTCCCCAGATGCCCAGTGTCCCCTTTTTATTAGGGCACTCCTAAACCAGAACAACCTGGTTTAGGAGTGCCCTAAAAAAAAGGAAAAAGAGGAAAACATACACAAAAGATCAATTTTCCTTCCTTCCCAATTTTTACCAAAAGCTGGCAGGGACAAAGGACTAGTGACCATTAATATGCCAACAGCACAGTGGAGGCAAGTTCCACATTCACGGTCATCCTTCACCACAAACCTAAGAAACTGATGGGTGATGACCCTCTCGCCTGCTGACGCATCCGAACACCTCGACACTCACCTACAGCCGCAGGGGCCACCTGGATTTCCAGTCCCACTCTACCTTCTCACCCAGCAGGGAGTGAGAGCTTCCAACGTGCCTGGCATGGCCCAGGTACCACGAGGAAGACAGGGTGAGACGTGGCACCAGCTCAACACAAGCCACACAGAACAGCCATGACACCAGACAGAGGTGACACGGACAGGACGAGACAAGTCAACCTGTTCACCCATGTTCACAGCAGCCTGTGTCACAGTAGCCCAGGGTGAAAACAGCTCAGGTGTCCACTGACGGACAAATGGAGAAACACAATGTTGTCTATCCACACATTGCAGTGTCACTCGGCCGTGACAGGTGTGAAGCACTGATACTTGCCACGTGGACAAGACTTGAACATATGTCACCCAGTGAGAGACACCAGATTCAGAGGCCACGCAGCAGTCCCATGGATGGGACATGTCCAGAGCAGGCACGTCTCCAGAGACAGGGCTCAGGTTAGTGATCATCAGGGGCTGGGGGAGGGGGAGGGCATAGGGGCATGACAGCTAAAAAGCCCAGGGCTTCTCTCGAAAATGTCGTAAAATTTACTGTGGTGATGGTTGCAAACCTCTGTGGAGAACATTCAACTGCACATTTAAATGGGTGAATTGTATGGCATGTGAGTTCAATCTCAATAGAGCTGTTTAAAAAAAAAAAGTCCAAAAAGGATATACATGATACCAAATACAGACAATCCCCAACTTATGACGGTTCCATTTACGATTTTCAACTTTATGGTGGTATGAGAGCCACACAGTCAGTAGAAGCTTCTAACTCTGAATGTGGCTCTTCTCCTGGGTTAGCAAGACGCGGCTGGACACTGCCCCTGGATGTTGAGCAACAGCACAGGTGAGCACGTTTGCAGGAGGCTGCGCTGAACTGCGACGATCGGTGGGTTAGGCACATGTGCATTTGCAATTTATAGTACTTTCAACTTACGATGGCATTATTGGGACAGTAAATCAAGGAGTACCTGCATACAACACTCTAGAAAAAGCCAAACTATGGAGATAATAAAAGGATCAGTGGTTGCTAGGAGGGGGAGGGGGGATAAATGGGGAGCATGAAGGATTTTTAGGGCAATGAAACTACTCTGTATGAAACTGCAGTGGTGGGCACACACTGTACATTTGTCCAACACCAGGAGTGACCCGTAGTGTCAACTATGGACCCTAGATGATCACGACACGTCGATGTGGGCTCATCCATCATGACACATGCACTGCTCTGGTGCCTGATGCTGACAGTGTGGGGAGCTGTGGCGGGGTGGGGCATATGGAAAATCATTGAACCTGTCTCTTAATTTTTCTGAGAAGATAAAACTGACCTAAAAAATAAAGTTTATTAATTTTCAAAAAAGATGGAGAGAGACAAGTGTCCCCAGCGTAACTGTGACAGGAAAACCAGCAGAGGACAAGCCAAATGGTATTAAAAAGAATGAACAAGATGCTCACACCCTGGGGCCCGGCACTTCCCCAGTTAGGCAGACACCCCATGATTTGGAGCCAGAGCATTCCCTGTGAGCGGGGTGGGGGGCGGATCCTGGGCACTGTGGGGCGATGAGCAGCATCCGTGGCCTCTACCTACATGTGATACCAGGAGCATCCCAGTCATTATAGCCACAGATGTCCCCAGACATGGCCCAGTATCTCTCAGAAGGCAGAGTACTCCCTGAGAACCAATGACTAGAGAGACTCTCAAATGTGTCCCCGAGGGACACGGACATCAGTGTCCCTAGCATGTTCACAGCAGCATTACTTGCAAACAAAACAGTGGCTTTTTCTCACAAAGGACATTTCTCACATACAGTGGCTTTTTCTCACAGCTGTGTGTGACAAGGAAACGCAGCAGCATATCCCACACAAATCAAAGGAAACGAGGATGGCTTCAGAGGACAAGAAATAAATCCAGCCACCTGAGCAAGACAGCCAGTAACAGAGCCGAGTCAGGACAGAGCACACAGTCAGATTTCTGCTCCACAAACAGCAGAACAAAAGGCTGAGCTGGAGAGAGGCCCAGGTGGGAGGCTGGACAGCCAGCAAGGAGGCCGATGCACCGGAGTGAGCATTAGGGGTGCGGGGTGGGGGAGGAGCCCTGATGTGGGCTTAGCAGGCACACTGATACCGCCTCCCAGTGAGCCCCTCGGTGGGCCTGATCCAGGCTGACAGTACTCCCACCTGCTCAGGCCAGGGCTCTGTGGAGGAGGGGACATACCTCCCAGTGCAAGGGTGCACGCAGACAGTCACAAACAGGACAGGGCGTGGACAGGCAAGGGGGCACTCAGGCTAGGCCAGACTGGCCCTGAGCTCTGCCTCCAGGGCATAATTCGTAAGCTGTTCCAGTGGCTTCCAGAGGCCCCTTCTGGAACTTTCCAGAAGGGCCCTGAAGTCAGCAGGAAGAAGCTTGCACAACTGTTCACTATGCTGAGGTGTGTGTGTGCGCCCCTCTCCCCTCCCCGGCCCCACTTCCCCAAAGTTGTGCAGACCATTGGGGAAGAGGCTAGACCCAGCTCGCCTCACACCAGCGAGTCCGCAGGATGCAGTGCAACAGTCCAAGTCCAGGATTGGTACCGAGACCCTAAAATCCCAATCGAGGCTAATGACGTCAGTAAGAGCATAAAACTGAGTGACGAGGAACCTCACCTTACGCTAGAAATTCCAACGTTAAAATTAAACCTGAAGTTAAAATCCTGTACGACCAAAACTCCCACAGAAAATCCCTTAACTTACCTATAGTAAAGCATGTATAGCTGTCTCTAGATATCCATGGGGGACTGGGTTCTGGACCCCAAGTACACCAGAGTCCCTCACACAGAACAGTGCAGTTATTGTCCACAACCCATCTGTGCACAAGGCCGCGTACAGCACTTCGTTCACGGGGATTCGGCGTCATGCTCAGCGTGGGACGAACCTGGGTTTTGCCTGTATGTAGTTTGGGGCAGATAACTCTGTACTACAGATTCAGGTCTAAGGGCAAACTGCCCACACTATTTAAATTACATCTCTTTCTCTAAACCCAAGTATGCTTCCTGGGTGTTTGAAATTTTGCACTATGAGCATCACGTAAAACTAAACAAACAGATACACAATTTAACATGCAGTTTCTTTTGTAAACTTAGATTAAAAGCTTTCCATGCCTATTTCTACCCATTTTCTGCCCTTCATGACATTCCTGAGGGATATTTCTCAGGGAGCCGAGTGCAGCCCAAAGACACAGAGGGCAGGTAATAAATGCCACTGGGTTGGCACATGCTGATTCTCCTACTGAGAGGTGGCACTCTGGGCAAGGGGCTATCACCCGGACCGCAGGGTCCACCCGAGGGCAGTGTAAGCCTCGAACTGAGATGGACCTTGAGCTGGAGGAAGGGAGCATCCCACAGCTTGACTGCAGAGCCCAGGGGAGAGAGGAAGTGAGAGCGCCACCTCTCCTCCTGGGGATACAGCCCCGGCCCCAGCCTTCCCACGTCAGCCTCCAGCCGTGGCAGCAACCCGAGGTGCAAGCCAGACGGATGCCCGGACAGAAGAACACATAGAAAGCAGCACCCTAGATGTGGCAGAGAGGACACAACTGCCCACTTGGGAAGGAGAGCACAAAGTGGATGGCACCTCCAGGACAAGGATATCCCCTCACATCCTAGCCCCGCATAGACATGGAGGGTGAGTCGGGCATGACAGTGAACTCTGCCCTTTGACCTCAGGGAGCCACAGCTGAGGACATGCCCTGGAGCAATGGGGAGGGCAGTCTCACAGAGGTTCAAAGGTGCCATGTGATAGGACGGCACCATGCCGCAGCGCCCAGGGCAACGTGTTGCTGCGGGCTGGAAATGCAGCCGGCCCCCAGCTCTGCCCCTGGGGCCCTCGGCCACATGGATGCATGGAAAGGGAGCCTGAGACCCAAAAGTCCGAACCCACTGCTCCGATACAGCGTCCCGGGGCCTGTCCCAGCACACTCCACGGCAGTGCCGTCCGCAAAGAAATCTAGCTGCACAACCCAGGGGCGGGATCCAAGCGTGGGTGACTGGCACACTGCGGCCAGCATGACACTTCTGCCTGCACCTGCTTTTTAAATAAAATGCACCATGACCCCTACCAGAACACGCCCGTTCGCTTACACACTGTTGGTGGCTGCTTTCCCACTTGGGTGGTGGAGGTAAGCAGTTCCATAGGGACAAATATCTACTTTCGGGCCCTTTACACAGACAGGGTCTATGGACCCCTGGCTTAGAGGATGTGCCCTCCCAGGAAGGAGACCCTCCCTCAAGCAGCCTGAAGGACAGGTCTCTGTGAGGCGACAGTCCTTTCTGCTGACTGACCCTCTGGGAAGAAAGGCAGTGTTCTGAAAAGATCAATGAGCAGGGACATTTGGTGGGGCACTGTGACATGAGTGACCCTCGAAAGACCATTCCAAGGACACTATTTCAATGGTTCTTTCAGACCAACCTTAACACAGCTTTGAGGCCAGCAAAGCCAACTAAGCTGTTTTTCCGAAAGTAAAATATCTGGTATAATAATAGTTCTCAAGTGGGGGTGATGCCATCCCCAAGGGGTTGTCATGACTGGGGGTGCTCCTTGCATTGCGTGGGTGGGGACGGAATGCTGCTTCACACCCCACAGTGCCCAGGACGGTCCCCCAGAGTGTCTTGGCCTTGACATCAGCAGTGCAGGGGGAAACAGATCCTGTTTATTACATCTTTACCATGAATCAGGCACAGGGCTCATCCCTCACATCTATTACCTCACTGAATTCTCACCGTGCCACAAAGTGCAGGTCCACAATTAGCCCTGACTGAACAGTCACCAGCCAGGCCACTTGGCCAGGGGACTGGTGAAGATTACATTAAACACAAAGCATTATACCCGAGCCTGTTAAAGGCTGTGTCACAAATAACAGCTATTGTTATTTTTATGGGCAGCCAGAAAACAGCCGCCAGATGCCACTCCCCTTGCCCAGGCTGGGCCAGCCGCCTCAAGTCCCTTCCCCCATACGTTCCCTGCATTTCCGCCAATCAAGTGACATAACCGCCAACCTATTCAGCTTAACAAGGTGCCACGAAACCCTCCCATATCCTGAAGACTGAGCTATATATATTCTGCTTTATGGTCTTAGTCAATCTCCCCGCAGACCTTGGACTGCTGTGCATGTTTCTTCAACAGGAAAAATGAAAAAGGACTGTGCACACTCTTCCAGAACATTCTGGAAAAACAAGAGCTCTCTTGAAGCCGCTGGAAATTGCACTGCTTTCTCTTACTGTTAGTTTGCTCCGTTTGCAGACTTTACTTGCTTTAAGCTGCTGCCTTTGTGCCTTTATCCCCCACCCTTCTGTCACTGTCCACACCTCCTAGCGGCCAGACCAGTTCCGGGCCAGGCAACCTTGGGGAAATTGCATCAGGCTGAGGCCTGGCTTCCTCACCCGGAAGACAGAAACGACCATGCACTCCCTCAGAGCTGCCAGGTGGGGTGCGGTGCCTGGAAGGCGCGGGAAGGATCATGGGTGCCAGTGGCAGAGGAGCCAGGGACGACGGCGCCTCCTGGCCAAGAGCCCTGTTCCTCATTGCTGACAGCCTGCAAATTAAAGGCACAACATTCATGTCAAACGCATGTTGGCATTGCTGTCATTATTGTGTTTTGCGCCTTATATAGATGTCACAAAGACTTCTGAATGGATCAAACATTATGTGACAAGTGATGGGAGACACAGGTTTGGTCATGTGGGTGTGGACATTTGTCCTAACTCCAAGGGGTCTACCTAAGATGCGTGTCTCACTATGTACAAATTTTACCTAAAAACAATTTCCACAAATAGTGAACTCTAATTAATGATAGGCACAATGAGTGTTTAGGAGTAATATGTAATTACTTTGAAATGTATCCCCCAAAATAAAATAGGTTGGCAGACGGGCAGAGAAAGCTGAGAGCTGCATGATCAAGCAACCACACAAAATATTAGTGGTAAAATCTAGGGGTGGGTGTTTGTGTTCGTGGCTCTTTCAACTTTTCTGCAGGTCTGAATTGTAAAATTATTGAACTTGAGAGGACTCAGCCCAACCCGCCTTTGAACTACACCAAGAACCATTTTGCAGACACACGCAAGTTTTCAAAAACTCTGAAATGACCTCCTGCTGAACGAATATAGACTGAGTGGCAAATCAGAATCGGCGTGGACACCATGAAAATGAGCCACTGTGGGAAGAGGCAAAAGACAGACCGGCCCAGTGGGCTCCACTCCCAGCCCCATTTTCTCAACACGCACGCGACTGCACAGTCAGTCCCCAAGCACGCGGGACCAGCTCTCCCTCCCCTTTAGGAGCGAGTTTACTCGGGTTGAGGTGTTCCAGTCACCCTGTCTCTCACAGGAAGGAGGCCAGAGGTCTCCCCGGGCTCCACAAGCCAGAGAAATTAATCATCACATCTTGCTTTGCGTAAGTGCACCGGATCCTCCCAGCCCCCAAAATCATGGCCAGGCAGAGCGTTTATTTTTCAATCTAGACACCAGATGGCGGCAGGATCCTGTTCAAAATGCGACAACAAAGTCGGGCACACACGGCCCAACTGAAGACTTTAGTCCAGTTCACTGCTGTTGCTACAACCCATCCAGCTCCGGGATGGTCCCAGCACACAGGACCGTCACATCATTGTACCTCCACTTAGGGAACCCCACTCCCAGTACACGTCCTACCGTCTACCCCAAAGACACCCACAAAACTGGAAACCCCCAGTGCCACTGGAGAAAGCGTCCCAATTGTGGTCAGCCGCTAAAGCAAAGGTGGCCATTTTAAATCCTACAAGGGGCTGGAGAGAGAGAGCACAGAGGAAGGAAACCGAGCAGCAGGGCCGCAGACCCCAGGAAGCGCCAGCCCCTGCTCACAGGCAGCCTTGGCCAGAGCAGCCGGGCAGGCGGCGGAAATGCCTCATCTGCAGGCACCATCTCCAGCCTCTGAAGGAGCTAATTCAAATTTCCAGAAAACAGACCCTGTGCGATCAAATGCTAAATAGGTGTGGGCAGTGGGCCACTGGTGCATTTCAAAGAACAACTGGTCTCTCCTGTCCTAGTGTTTGTGTAACAAGTCTAGGTTTTTCCTTGAAATTCATCAGCCCTCTATCAGCCGTCTCCAACTTCTTTTTCTAGACATTTTCAGGGAGGCCTCAAATACAATAAGATAAAAAGGGAGTTTTAAGAGCCCAAATGCTACAGATGCGAGTGGCAGCTGCCTGCCCAGTGTGTCAATCTGCGAGTTGAGCCTTTGTTCCTGGCTCAGGCGTCTGAGTTTTCTGCAGAGACGTGAAGCGAGACCAGGCGAGGGGGGAGAGCGGGTGTTCTGGTGGCCGCCAAGGAGCAACGCCTGGGCAAGACAAGAACAAAGGTGCTGGACAGGCGGGCAGACTGTGGGGCCGGTTTACCTGCTTGCCCCGGTAGAAAAGCCTCTGCAGGCCGGGCTCCACGTGGAACAGCTCCTGGATCTTCTTCCTCAGCTCTTCCACCTTGGTCAACCTGGACAGCGAGTCCACGGTGTGGGCGACCTTCCCGTCCATGGTGCGAACCTGGATCCACATGGTGTCCGCTGGTGCTGAGAGGAGCAAAAAACGGATGCCTCCGTCAGTCCTGTGGCCGTCACCACCTCCCAGCCCTGCCATAATCAGGTCATCCTTGCTTTTGTCCAGTCCGTGGACACCAGAAAACTCTGGGAACGCCCTCTCAGGCCCCTTGTCCCCACAGACCGCCAGAGCTGGCACAAAGCCCAGCAGAGTATATTAAGTAGTTAGTGCGTTAATGACTAGCACCGGTGGAGGGTTGAGAAGGGGAAATTAAGGAAAGGAAAACAGCACCTTGGACCACTCCGTCCAACCCACATACCCCCGTTTTCGGAGGAAGACACCAACGTCCAGAGCAGAAAGGACACCGCCAAACGGTGCTGGCCGAGTTCGTCCGTTCGTTCATTTATTCATTCATTCCCTGGATTAATACTGACGCCAAGAGGGAAACCTAAAAGTCCGGCGCCGGTCGGAACTTCCTAAGTCCCTGGGAACTCAAGTAAGTGTGGCCGAAGGGGAAAAGCGCCACCGGACACCAGTGAGCCCCCGACCCCTCCGCGCCCGCGGCCCCCTGCCATCCCCCGCGCGCGTGCGCGACACGGCCGGCCCGCCGTGGTCATGGCAACCGGCTGCCCTGTCCCGGCCACCCCCGGGCACGCCGCGCGGCTCACCTCGGCCCCGCGGAGGTCCCGCGAGCCAACTCGTGCAGCCCGGACCCCGACCCACGGCCCCGGAACCCCCTTGTCCTCCCGCCTGCGCGGGCCAAGCGGGCGAGCCCACGCCCACCCCCCACGCCCGGGACTGGCCAAGGGGCCCCTCGCGCCAAGTCCCGCCCTCTTCACTTGGCCCGCCTCGATCATTGGCTCCACGGCGCCTGGCCGCCCCGCCCCGCTCGCTCCCCATTGGCCCAGAGGGGCCCGGGGAACTAAGGGCGCGCGAAATCGGGCTCGGGCGCGACAATTGAATCGCGGGGCCCCTCGCGCGCAGGCGCGGAGCCTGACATCCTCTCCTGCTGCTCGCCGGGCCCTCCCCTCCCGCACAGCCCGTGCGACCCCCGCCAGGATCCTGGGATGTTGCGCTCTCGAGTGCGGGAGTCCGGAGTTCCGGGGGGCACTCCCCAGGGTCAGCGGGGGCAGAGCCAGAGGCCGCATGCAGGCAGCGCCGCCGCGGGGCAGGCGTGCGGCTGTGCTGGCCGCGCGTCCCGGGCCGCTCTGGGACATCCTGCAAAGTCTCAGCGCCAGCTGAGCTGGGTTCCCCACCCACTGTCCCGGGCTGGCATCCCGACCGCCCTGCTGCTCACCTCTCCGGCCGCTCACCTGCCTGCGCACCTGGCCCGGCTGGGGATGGTGTTCGCGCCGCCTGCGAGGCCCTGGCCCAGCACCGACGTGCCTGCGATCCGGAGCGCCCACCCGGCTACCACTGCCAGCCGCGCTGCCAGCTGCTCTGATTTTTTTTTCCCGCGAAAACTCGGCGTTTGAGAGTTGCGGGACCGCGGGAGGCTACGCCAGGGGCGGACGCCTGCCTGGTGATTGGCCGCTGCGGTGGCGGGAAGCAAGAAAAGGGGTGGGGGGCGCCCCCGCCTCTGTCCACCCCCCCACTCTCCGCCCAGCAGGCTACGGCCCCGCCCAGCCGTGCGCGCTCTGCTGGGCGCGCCCAGAGTGCAACGGGCCCCAGTGGCGGTTCCTGGGTCTCCCCATTATTTGTGTGCTCCAAGAGCCCCAGGGATTCCCTGTGGCAGGGATCCCCAGAGTAGAGACCCCCTGACCTACTAATTCCGTTCCTGGAGTCCCTTTCCCTGGGCACTCATTGACCAGGAGAGCAAGGCCGGAATCACTGTCTAAACTGCAGGAGAATGTGGGGGTCCTCCAGGAGACTGCCTGCACCCCTATGGTCAGCCCGATCGCCCCCAGCCCCACCCTCTAGCGTCAGATCCCGTCAGTGCTCCCACTCTACCCACCTGCAGGACTTGATTGCCGGTTTTTCCCGCCTCGTTTTCCCGCCTTCTCCCGGCTGTCCAAGCGGGCAGGGCTGCCCTGCCCCCTCCGCCTTGCCTGCTCTGCTCTGGCCAGTCTTGGTGGGCACACAGTAACCCATGCTGGGCATCTACAGAGTGCTTGGACAGAGTGCTCAGAGCTGGGGGGCCCAGCAGTAGGGAAGGCTGACCCTATGGGTGGTCTCTGAGAGGGTAAGTTCTTATCTGGGGAGACAGGCAAGAAATGAATAAATGAAGCGAATCATTTCAGACACTAGGTGCAGTGACAACAGGACAATAGCTGGAGTGTGACCAGCCGCCATGTGGGGGTGGGGAGAGCAGATATCCTGGTTGAAGTGGAGAGGGGCCTCTCTGGGAAGATGACATTTGAGCTGAGATCTGAGAGGAGAAACCAAGGACAGATGGGCCCAGCAAGAGAGGGCAAGCTCAGAGACAGGAAAAGGGTGAGAGGTGTAGGGGGAGCCGCAAGGAGGCCGGCGTAGGCTGGACAGACGCGAAAGAAGGGAGGTTGGAAGGGGACAAGGTCAGAGGGGTGTCAGATAGGGTCTCACAGGCCACCAGGAGGACTTTGGTTTTCCCCTTGGGAGCAGCAAGCATGGGAAGGCTGTGAGTAGAAAAGCGATGAGTCCCCATCTGTGTTTCACAAAGTTTCTCTGGCACTGTGTAGAGTCCCTTCCATCTTGGCATTGGTACTTCTGCTTTGATTTCCCCAGGTACAAACAGAGTCATGCCCCACTCCCCGCCCCCCGCACCCCTGAGGTGTCCACATCCTAATCCCTGGAGCCACTGAACAGAGTAGCTTCCATGACAACAGACACTTTGCAGATAGGGTTAAATGAAAGATCTTGAGATGGGGCGATAAGCCTAGATTGTCCAAGCTGTCCCGATGTCATCATGAGGGTCCTGATAAGTGAGAGAGGAGAGAGGGTCAGAGTCAGAGGAGGAGATGTGACAATGGAAGCAGGGGTTGGAATGATGAGACCAAGAGGCAAGGACTGTAGGAAGCCCCTAGGGGCTAGAGAAGCAGGGGACAGATTCTTCCTCCTAGACCCCTGGAACACAGTCCTGCTGACACCTTGATTTTACTCCTTGGACCCATTTCAGACTCCTGATCTCCAGAACTGTGAGAGTATCAAGTTGGGTTGTTTTAAGCCACTAAATGTGTGGTGATTTGTTATAAAAGCCATAGGAAACTAACATGCTCCAATGCACAAAGCCCAGACACACTGTCTCCAACTTCAGGCCCCTGCTAGCAGACGCACTCCAAGTGCTCAGCCATCAGCCACGAGTGGGCCATGTCACAGATGCGAGTAGGTGTCAAGCAGGCCTGCTGGCACTTGTGAAACAAATGAGACCTTCCAAATGGAGAACACCTGCCACGGGAAGTCGGCCCATTCCTGGTGCAAGCGTATCATCTGCTTATGCCTGCTGCTGCAGAAACATAGCATGGCCCAAAGAGGAGATACATCTGGTGCAGGGCCCACAGCCCAGGCTCCTTCCATACCTGAAGTTAATGCTGAGAGAGGTGTCTGGCGTTCCCTGCAGAAAAGCCTGCGATGGGTAAGTGGCACAGGGCCCCATTTCTCTACTTATTTTGAGACAGAGGGGTTATTTGGGTTAATTAACAAACACGAATGACACTATGCCAAGCATCTTCGAAAGATGCTTACAAACCAGTCAGGGAGACGAGATATCGATGTCCACAAAAGACATCATGTAAATTCAAATGGCACAGCAGAGACGATGGATGAGGCCTGCCAGAGTCTGGAAATTGGACACTTCCTAGTGCCTCTTCTGCATCAGTGTCTCTCACTCTTAAGCACCGGCCCATGTGCAAATCAAGCACCAGGAAAAGCTTCTAGGTTGCAAAGGGCCTCCGTTTCCTTTTTGCAAAATGAAATACTCTTAAAGATCAATAAGTCATTCAACAAACTTGTATTAACCTCCCTTGTCCAAATCAGCAGACACTGGTGGACACGAAGCTTACTGAGACAAAGTCCCACCCTAGAGGGGCTCCCAACCAATGGGGGAGATGTAGGAGTACAGAGAAACATCAGTTGTGCAGGGAGATAGTTCTTCGTGACAGCATGCATCTGTGGGTGTACCACACAGTGCTCCGAGCCGATACCGTTCACACCAGGTTTCCTGCCTGGGCTGTATTCTAAATAGGCAAGCATAAATGTAGAGCCATTAAAATGAAGATGGTTGTGTATGACCCTAAACATGTAAGCCTGGAAAGGCGCACAGACCACATGAGGCAGCCATCTGATGGGACAGAAAGTATCTCTGGGCCCAGTCACCATGCTGCTCCATCATCCATGCAGCTCCTGACACCCACCTCAGCAGAGCGCTTGGAAGGGCTCTTCCCACCCAGGCCCCCCAAACCCTGGCATAGTGACAGGTGTTGCCTGTGTGGCAGGAATGATGGCTCTTTACAGGGTTTTTTTTTTTTTGCTTTTTATTGCCTAGGAAAGACTGGTTGGGACCGTTTCGCAAACCACTGGGGACTCTGGGATTCCCAAGCAACAATCTTGCCTCCCCTCCTGGCCATTGAGGACCCCTTCCCAGAACCCTGGCTGGATGATGTCACAGATGGGTGACCTCACTGCGGCCAAGGAACTGGGCACCTCAGTGGCATGGAGGCGGGGGAGGATGTTTCCCCACCCACCCAACCCTCCATGTCTGTGGTGAAGTTGATCGAATTAGTGCTGCCCAAGGATGCGATCTACCTGGCCGGCTCCTGCGTAAAAGGGCAGGTGGTTCTCACCCTACACAGCACCCTGGTGGACCCCATCGTGAAGGTGGAGCTAGTGGGACGGGGTTACGTGGAGTGGAATGAGGAAGTCGGGGCATCCCGTGATTATAGTAGGGATGTCATTTGCAACAACAAGGCCGACTATGTGCACAAGACGAAGACGTTCCCAGTGGCGGGTAAGGATGAGGCCAGCAGCCAACCTGAACCAAACTGGGAACCTGGGTCTGGAAGGTTCCCAGTTAGTTGATCTGTTAGTTAATCACCAAACCCCAGGGATATCAAATGGCCTGAGACAGAAGGAAGGTAAGCCATGTAAAACACAACCATCAGATATACATAAGGAGACATAAGGAGCTGGCCATGGAGGTCTCTCCAAAGAGGTGACTGTGGAGCTGAAGTCTAAGTGATAGGAGGAACGCCAGCCCTGCAGGTATCTGGGTGGGGAGGGAACGGCAAAATGCTGGGGCTTAATACTCAGCAGTTAGGTGGCCTCTCTGTCCTAGTTAGGCCATCTAGAAAATGGTAACAAGAAGCTTTACCTGGTAAGATAGCTCTGAGGACCTAACAACTCAACGGCCTATAAAGGGCTTAGACAGTGCAGGCCACGCAGCAAGTGCTTCATAGGTGTTAGGCACCATGCTTACTTCCCCATTTCCAAGAGACGGCATTTCCCCTCAAAAGCATCAGCCTCAAGCCTGCAGTGAGTGCGTTCATTTAGTTCACAAACATTTACTGAGCACCTACTGTGTACAAGACTGAACCTGGTGCTAGGGACACAGCAGTGAATAAAGCAGACACGGGCCCTGGTGTCATTGGGTTGCCATCAGACAGGGAAATCACCATCACAGGAAGGTTTGGGTGAAATACAAGAAAATAAAAAGGGGAAGTCACAGAAATGGGGGCAGTGTGAGTTGCTCCCTGGTCCTCGGTTGCTACTTGGTCACTCAACAAACATTAAGCACCTCCTGTGTGCCACGCACTGGGAGTTCAGGCTGCCTTGCTCACTACTGCAAACAGTGCCTCAAAGAGCTTCCAGCACACGTGGGAGTGAGATGTGTTTGTTGAATGAATGTGTGACTGAATCCTAAGGGCAAGTTTCTCAGGTCAAAGGCAGGGCTGAGTAAGTCCCTGTCGGTGTTCCAGGGTGACTGCCCCAGCCCTGTAACTTACCCAGGCCAATGCCCTGCAGCCCAACTGAGGCCCAGACCAAATATTTGTAGGCCATGCAGGTCCCTAAAAGCACATAGCTCAACCTAGGTCAGGGACAGAACAACATCCCTGCCAAAACAGTAAAGAGGAAGAAAGAAGAAAAAAAAAGCTCTAGAACCTTCTGATGGCGTCGGTGTGTTTTGCTTTCAGATAATTGGTTAAGTGCAGGCAGCCACACCTTTGACTTCCATTTCAACTTACCTCCCAGGCTCCCTTCTACCTTCGCCAGCAAAATCGGCCACGTCTTCTACTACGTGCAGGCCTCCTGCGTGGGCCGAGAGCACATTCTGGCCAAAAAGAGGATATACTTGCTAGTTCAAGGGACTTCGGACTTCTACAGAGAAAACTCACTTCAGGTAGTGATGGGGGAGGGACAGTGGCAGGGCTTGTCCCCAAAGTGACAGGAGGCAGGGGGAGGTGGGTAGGTAGGGGACAGAAAAGGCCCCAGCAGGGAAGAAGGGAGAGATGCTGGCAGCTTCCTAGGCCCAGTGAGTCCACATGTATGAATCAGAAACCAGGGCAGGAACTGAGCCAGTGGGACTCGACTGGGGTGTTCTTCTCCCGGGGGACATTGGCGATGTCTGGGGACCTGTGTGGTTGTCCCGACCGGGGATGCTCCTGGCTCGGGTGGGTGGAGGCCAGGGATACTGCTCATCACCCCAGAGAATGCTCGGGCCCCACTGTCCTTGACCCTGCAGGAGGTCAGGACTGAGCCAAAGTTGCCCTGTCACCCTGCAGGTGAGGGAGAGGCCAGGACACTCAGTGACTCCCTGGGGGCTTTGAACCCTCAGACAAGGAGACAGTGCCACACTCTCCACAAAGCCAGGGAGGGGGACAGCTCGCATCACAGGGAAGGAAGGGCCTGTGACCTCAGTCCAGAGGTTTTATGGATAGCTTCTGGAGGCGCAGGTGCACAGGCGGAAGTTCGGGGGTGGAGGGACGTTGGCCAAAGTCACACTTCACCTTCCTGGGGACTCGTTTGCTATCAGTGCAGTAGCTAAGAGGGCTGCCATTTTCCTTTTCAAGGTCCAGATTCAAATCCCAGAGCCCCCACCTACCCTTTAGAAGTGACTTTGCCTCTCTGCACCTCGTGTCCTAGATGGGCGTAGAGACCGTGCCTGCCTCCAAGGTCATGGAGGGCGTAATAAGTGGACTTAATGTAAGTCCAGGTCTTCGCACAATGCCTGGCACAGGGCAGGGAGTGGGGCATGCCCAGTAAATCTTGTCGCCACTGGGACCCCTGGTACTGTCCTCTGTGTGACAAGGATCATCTCAGGCCAGCCAACCTCAGAGGATGGTCTGGGAGGGTGCCAAGGAGGGGTAGATGCTGGGAGGGGTGCGTCAGCCTCGAGACGAGCAAACCTGAGCTCCAGGACTGCTTGGCCATCTGCCCCCTGTGCAACATTCAGCAGGCTATGTCCCTTCTCCAGGCCTCCCTTCAGAGCTAGCCTGGAGTGCAGGAGCACAAGGCGGGAGTTGGGTCGGACACCACTGTATATCTCTGTCCTGGGCAATTAATAGCACCTTGAAGAGCCTTGAATGTCCCAATCCGTGCGATGGGAATGATGCCACCTCCCTCCGCGGGCAGCACACACTGAGATCCTGAGGCAGGACAGTGTAGGGGGCGGCAAGAGGACAGGAGCTGGGAGACCGGGCAAGAGGCTACTGCTCTGGTCCAAGTGGACACAGAGTCTTGACCCCCTGCAGTCTGTCCTTGTCAAAGCCAACCGAGAAAGTCACCTCCTCTGCCCACAGCCCTCCCATGCTCCTACCTCCCTCAGGGTGAAAGCCTGAGTCCCCTCTGTGGCCCACAGTGTCCTGCAGGACCTGCCCGGTCCCTCCCCACCCTCCCCTTCTCCCTTTGTCCCCCTCGCTCTCTCTGCTCCAGCCACACGGGCCTCCTCGCGGTTCTTCCAACATGCCATGCCTGGTCCCACCCCAGGGCTTTGGCACATGCTGTGCCCTCTGCTCGGAACACTGAGATGTGACTCTCCTTCCCTGTCTTCACTCAGCCTGCACTGCTGATGGCTGAAGAAACTGCCACAAGTCCCATGGAGAGCAAGTTAGCCATATCTATCTAAATTAAAACGATCATGTGCTTTGCTGCAGCCATTCCCCTTCTAGAAATTTCTCCTCATATTCTTTCACATGTGTGATATATGACTTGCCACAGCACTGTTTTTAGTGGCAAAAACTGGAAACAGTCTAAATGTGGCCAACTGAATTTTTCTAGTAGAAGTGCAGTCAGAGAAATAATCTATATAGAAAAGCGAAAGAGACAGAGACAGGGAGACAGAGAGAGAGAAAGAGAAATAGACAGAGAGACAGAGAGAGATAAACAGAAAGACAGAGAGACAGACTGAGAGAGAGAGAGAAATAGAGAGACAGAGAGAGATGGAGAAAACGAGACGGCTCTCCATGTCTAGGGCTCCAGGTTGCTGGGTTTGCATGAATCAAGTTCAGCACAGCATGTCCAACCTGGCACTGTGGGGGGAAAACAAAGTACTTCCTTGCAGGTGCCACAAACATCTCTAAAAGCCTAGCAGAGAAACCGGCAACAAGCTGCCCCCTGGGAGGGCAGCCAGGGGAGGGAGAGGAAGGAACCTTTCCCCTCCACTTCGTTTTTAACAACTTTATTGAGATATGACCCACCCATCTGACAGTTCAGTGGCTTGTATTGTGTTCACAGAGCTAGGCAACCATCACCACAGTCCATTTTAGGACATTTCATCACCCCACAAATGAATCTTGCACCCCTTAGCTGTCACCCCCACACACAGTGCCTACCCAGCCCCTGCAACCACAAATCCACTTCCTATCTCCCAGGATTTGCCTGTTCTGTACATTTCGCATAAATGGAATCGCAGGCGATGTGGTCTTTTTGTGTCCGGCTTATTCCACTTGACGTAATGTTCTCAAGGCCTACCCATGTTGTAGGTAGTGTCAGGCATCACTCCTTTTCAAGGTTGAGTCACTTTCGGGCACTGGGATGGACCACATTGCACGCGTCCCTGCCCCCACTAATGGAGCCGGGTTGCTCCCACTCTTGGCTGTTCTGAATCATGCTGCCATGAACATTCTCACACAGGTGTTTGTGTGGACAGCGGCTTCGTTTCTCCTGAGTGGTCTCTTGGAGTGGAAGTGCTGGGTCATATGGTCACTCTGTTTCACCTTTGGAGGCACTACCCATCCCCCACAGTGGCTGCACCATTTCACATTCCCACCCCCAATTTCTCCCCATCTCCTACACTCAGTACCTGTAGAATTTCGAAAGATGTGACCCATCTCCTCTGCCAACAGCCAGTACCATCTTGGAGAGGAGCTTGTCCCAGAACCACTTCCTAACCATCCACACTCTAAGGGAGCTCCCCTCAACTCCTCTTATCTCATCCTGCCATGGTCTCGTCACGGCCCCAACCAGAAATGACCTAGGGCGTCTCACCGGTAACACATCTGCCTCCCCCACCAGAGCTTCACTACTGTAGGCTTTCCTTGGACTTGGCACCAAAGAAATGTAAATAAAGACCAGCTGAGTGAATGAGCCCCCAAGTTTCTGCACACCAAGGGAACACAAGGTTCCAAAGAACCCCAGGTGCAGGAAACCCAACGCAGGCTTTGCATTGGGAACATCACTGCAACGGGGACCCTGCCTCCCCCCACAACCCCCGGCCATCTGTGGGGGTCTACACCTGGTCACCTTGGGCACCTTCTTCAGGATCATGTTAGAGTCTTGCACCCCAGTTACAGCAGTGGCCTCTGGCCCATAAGGCCTGCAGGGTCCTAACGCATACCATGAATTTTTGAATAAGATTAGAGGGATTTAAAACCAAAACTGTCTGCAAAGAGCCTTCCTATTAGAGAGGAAGGTAGGAAGGCTGAGGAGGGCCACAGGTAGGGGGCAGGAGCTGAGGCTGGAAGGGGTCAGGAGTCCTCTGAGGTCTCGAAGAGGAAAGACGGCCCAGCCACCTGCAGCAGTGTTTTCCAAACCTCAGACCACGATCCATTCATGGGTTGCAAAACCAATTTCGCAGGTCACAGGCATGTTTCTATAAAACTAAAGAATTAGCGAGACCAATACGGAAATATCAGAAAATAGCAATTTTGTGTGTTGCAAACATTTATATGTGTTTGTATAAAAATTTATAAAAATCATTTTTATATATTTATATACATGAAAAAGAACAGAATAAAATAAGGACAACAGAAAATATTAGAAAAAATCAGTTTGGCGGGTTGCAATCAACTTTAAATGAAAGAATAGTTTTCTGGGGAAAAAATGAATTTGTGGGTTGTAACCAACCAATTTTTATCAATTTTTCATTTTCTATAAAACAAAATAATAGAGTAAGAAGACAAGTATTAAAAAATAAATAAATTCAGGGGGGTCACACCAACAATTTTTAAATGAATAGAATAAATAGAACAGGAAATATTAGCAGGCATGTAGCAAGGATAAATATAATTTCATAAAACAGATTTGTCTTTCATAGATAGATGTAGATGTACATATAGATTTGTACTCTTTGCCACAATGTTAAAACCTCTGTTTTTAACTGTGAGTTGTTTTTTAAAAAGGGAATAATATATGACTAATTATGTGACCCGCAAAGCCTAAAATATTTATTATCAGTTCCTTTGCAGAAAAAGTTCGCCAACTCATGCACTAGAAAATCTCTCAGGTGTAAGCCCAAGGAGATCACCTTCAGGCTGCTCCTTCGAGCACTTTTATGGCATCAAACACATGGAAACGATATAAATGTCTGTCCACTGTGGAGAGGACAGATAAGTAAATGATTTTGCAACACACTGTGAACCAGAATGACAGGCACCGACATGAAAGCATTTCAAGCACACGATATTGAGCTAGGAGAACAAGTGGCTGGAAGACCTATGTAGCTTGCTTTATTTAAAATATTAAAACCCATAAAACAATACTATACACTTCTACCACAAATAGACGAATTCCTAAGTAACACAAAAGTCTGATGAAAATGACAAATATTAAAGTCAGATGATGACTGGCTGTGCCAGGGGTGGGAGGGGGGAAGCGAGGAGGCAAAGTCCATGGCATCCAGATTTCATTCTGATGTTTTAATTTATTTCTCAAATTGGTTGGAAGATACATTTTAACTTGTTAGATTATTCTTTACAGGATTTTCTCTAAAACAATGTCTTATTTAGATCCCTACACACAAACAGTTGCAAGTTGAAGAAAGTGATTAAAATTCAGGATAATTTCGTTTTGGGGACTGAGTGGGAAGGGCATCTGGGGACATATAAGAAACTTTGAGGGAAAACTGGCAGATTTCTGCTTTTTGACTTGGGTGAATATCACAAGAGGATCGGCCTTACAATAATTCACAAAGTTACACATTTGCTTTGCGGGGTTTTCTGTATCTGAGTTGTATTTTTTAAATAATGTTTAAGAGTTTTTAAAAAATGCATAGATATGATAAACCCCAAATTCAAGAATAATGGTTACCTCCAGGGAGAGCAGTGAGGGAATGGCTTTGGGGAAGAATCCCTGGGGACTTCAACTATCTCTCTGATGTTTTCTTTATTTTAAATTATGGTAAAATACTCATAACATAAAACTTGCCATCTTAACCATTTTTAAGTGTACAGTTCAGTAGCCTAAGTACATTTACATGGTTGTGCAATACTGATGTTTTATTTTTTAAGTGAACAGAGCTCTGAAGTAAATTGGGAGACATCCCACCAGCTAATAAAGCAGGAACATGGCATTGGTGTGCTAGTAAATGGTTAACCACCAGCTCTGATGCAAGGCAGACCTGACATGTAATGTTTGCCAATTTCCATGGTGTAAATAGTCCCATCATGGTCGCTTTCAAGTTACTAACTTGATGTCACTAATGGGAAGTTGAGTTTGCAAACATGTTATACTTTTCTCTCCATCTCTCTCTTTCCCTCCCTTTTTTCCTCCCTCCCTCCCTCTCTAGTATGCTTAAAGGAAATAAGCACACACATGGAAGTATCAAGTTCCTATGTAAGAAGATACTGGAAGGCAGCAAAAGTAGAGAGCAAATCATTCTAAGCCCATCCCACATTATGTCAAATCTTTTCAGTTATCCACAAATAAACACTAAAATGTTACCTAAGCCACACATTAAATATAATGTACCTGTGACTTTATTTGCAATCCAGCAGCTGACTAGTTAATGTAAGGGCTGCATTTGGAGGCATTTATTTTAATATGTTACATAATTGCAACTCCATAGTTCTCTTTTCATGATTCAGACCCCCTGAGCTTTCCTCTGAGTCTGAAGCCCTAGTGTTGGGCTGACACTGTGAGACATTCCGTGTCTTCCAGAAAACCAAGGCTCAGGGAAGTCAAACCACTTGTTCACAGTCACACAGCAAGCGAGTAATGGAGCTGGGCTGAAGCTAGGGTCTTGTGGATTTCTTAGTCCTGTTTTACAGATAAGGAAATGGATATTCAAGATGGCAAAGGGCTTTGACTAAAGGAAGCTGGAAGATGACTCCAGGCTTTTGGCTGAGAAATCCCCAAGACTCTAGGTTCCACCTCAGTGCTTCTCACTGGGAGAGTCCCAAGAGGCTGGAGGCTAGAGGCACCATCATGGTGGCCTGTCGGGCAGGCGAGTGGACGTTACAACCACGACTCCTCACCATTGTGCATTACCCTCCCCCACCTCTTCCAGAACCCCCTGTTCGTGGAGGCTGAGAAGAAGGTCTCCTACAACTGCTGCAGCCAGGGCACCATCTGCCTCCAAATCCAGATGGAAAAGAACAGCTTTGCACCTGGGGAGAGGGTCATCTTCACCACGGAGGTCAGCAACCAGACCGGCAAGTGCATCAAGACGGTCATCTTTGCCCTCTTCGCCCATGTGCAATACCGGGGCTTTACCCCCAAGGCGGAGCAGCGGTCACGTGTGGACAGCAGCACACTGCTCCGGCAGGAGGCCAACACCCAGATCGCACCCTTTAACACCGCCAAGATCATCAGCACCTTTGGCCTCCCGCCTGTGCTGTCGGTGAGCAGCGACATGGCCAACAGCGAGATCATGAGCACCCAGTACGAGCTGGTCGGCACCATCCACCTGCCCTGGTCCCTGACCTGCGTGAAGGCCAAGGTCCCCATCATCATCACCAGGACCCCCCCGGACTCAGACAGCTGCCAGCCGCAGGAGGGGGCGGGTGTACCTGTGAGGGAGGATTGCCAGGATTAAGTGCCCAAACTTCTAAATATTGAGAGTTTTATCACTCTACCAGCGGCCCTTCCTTTGTCTTGCACAGGTGGCCTTCCAATGGGTCTGGGTGTGTGGGACACCTTGCCTAAGCCTCCCCAAGCTCCAGCTGCTTCGGCATCCATTTCTCCCACCCCCAGAAAGGTCAAAGCCAGAAGACAAAGTGAACTGACAAGCCATCCGGACTCTGCCCCAGATAGTTAGCCAGCGCTCCAGACCTATCTCCATGATAGAGTCTAATGGTGCTGACCAGGGGTCCTCAGCCAGGGCTGGTTTGTCCTCCAGGGGACACCAGGCCATGTCTGGGACATCCATAGTTTCATGAGTGTAGGGGTGCTCCTGGCACCAAGTGGGTGAAGGCCAGGAATGCTGCTCAGCACCCCAAAGTGCCCAGGATAGCCCAGGCCCAGTGAGTGACCTAGCCCCATCTGTTAGCAGTGCCGAAGGGGAGAGCAGATCACGGGGAGCAGGCAGCCGTCAAGTCCCAGGGCTAGGTCTGTGGGACTGTCACCCACATCGGTTCCTGCTGCTCCTCCACTCACGGCCCTCCGGGGTTCCCCCCACTCCACTTGGAGTAAAAGCCAAAATCCTGCCCTCAAACGGCATACACGCCGGCCACAGCCAGCCCACCAGCAAGCAGGAGCTCTCCTGCCCAGAGCCTGATCATGTCCCTCCCCCACTCCGCCTCAGCATGCTTCTGGCCATCCACCATCACAATTCACCTGGACCAGTACGGTTACTTGCACCTGGGTCTCCAGGTCCTGCTCTGCTCCCACAAATAAAAACCTAGAACGCCCACTTAAACTTGAAGGTCAGAGAAACAGTAATTTTTTTTTCAGCATAAGTATGTCTCGCACCATACTCAGGATATACTTAAACTTAAAATATCATTCGTTGTTTAGCAGCTCTTCCAATGTAAGTGAGCGACCTGGACATTATCCCACAATCCAGTTCCCCAAGCAAGTAGGAGACCCTCTGCACAGATCAGGCAACCTCGGTCCTTGACCTAAAACCTCCACTGTTCCCACAGCACCAGCTTTGGTCCACAAGGTCCTGCAGGGCCAGGAATGGACCAGAGTCTGGTTTCGGGCTCATGACTCTGAAATGTTTCTCCAGGCAACTGCAGGCTGCAAAACACCCGCAGCTGCCTCGCCTACTGCAGACAGGAGGCATATACACTTTCATGGCAGCCCTCTACCCTACCCCCCGCGGCATCCTAGAAGATTCCGGAAGAGGCTGCAGGTAGCACCAATAGAGCCACTGTTTCAGATCCAGCTTTTCTTGGGAAATGGGGCAGACAGGATACACAGATTTATTTGTCTTCCACTTTTGGGGGTGGAGGAAAATACCCCTCACTTTTAACTGTTTTCAGGGTATCTCCAAATGAGCCAGTGGGGTGCGGGTCCTGGCTCCCTGGAGGGGTCCCAGCATGGGGAAGTGCCCCCGTTGCCTTGGGTATGGGATTTTCCCTTTGCACAGGACAAAAGGATCCATCCCTGGTGTGGCATCATCAGGCTGCCTCACTTCCCGGAAACTCACAAAAAACTTGGCAGGAGGTAGGGAGGTGGTGTAGGGAATATTTGGACAGTCTTGCGCCACCTAATATCCTCAGTTCCAGCCTGAGCATCCTCTAGGCTCTGGGGGCCAGGTCTGGGCAATCCCCACATCCTTGGAACTAGGTCCAGAACACTGTGTACTTTAAAGCTGCAGAGCCAATGCACATCCTCCAGGCAGGCTTCCAGTCTTGCCTCGCCCAGCCCCAGTTCTCTTCCTCCATCCAGCTCTGACCATGTGCATTGCAAAGGCCTATGTCTACCTCTGCGCCATGCCTCGGGGAAATTAAGGTATGTGTGTGGAGAGGCACAGCAAGCCTTCCTCAGGGCACCAGCACCACCCCACACACTACTGACCCCTGAACCACATTTGGACTGTGTGACTCAACTGTAAAAAGTCTGCGTGTAAGCAGACCTGAGAAGTTCAGACCTGCATTGTTCAAGAGTCAACTGTGTAATGACAGGATGCTGGTCATCCTGGGTGGTGGATAACAGTATTCCAGCAGGCCGGCTGGCGAGCGCCCCTCACAGGCGGGGTGTCATCAGGCTGGGGGGCACCTCTGAACCCGGAGGCAGTCTTGGGCTCGTCCCCAGGATGATCTACTTCTCTGTACTATCCTCACTTCCTTCTGGTTTGGGGTGAGTGATTTCTCCTTTCTGGGCCTCAGTTTCCCCATTCTGTAAAATGGAGAGAATAGTATTCACCCATAGGGTCTGAAGGGCCTTGTCACCTTGCTGTCCATGTCTTTCTTTTATTATCTTAGATTTTTTATTTGGAAAAATTTCAGCTGTACAGAAGAGAGGTCAGGGGATACGGTAGACAGACAACCTTGCCCTGGCGCCCCAGCCGCTGACAGTGACCGTGCTGGCTCTCCTGTCTCTTCCAGGTTACTTTCCAGCATCACAGCACTTCTTTGCTACACTTTGTACTTCACCCCATGTGTTTAGAATCAGAAACTTCTAGAAAAGCACAGTACCGTTATCTCTCAGAGGGTTTACACGGAGACAACACTATCCCCTCATACCTATGCCCACCATTCCAATTCCCCATGGTCCCATGTTTTTGTTATTGTAGCTATATATAAGTAATATAAAATTTATTGTCTTAATCATTTTTAAGCACAACTCAGTGGCATTCAGCACATTCACATTGGTCTGCCACCGCCCCCACCAACTGTCTCCAGAATGTTCTTCTCTTCTCAAACTGACCCTCTGTCCCCATGAAATGCTCGCTCCCCTTCCCTCCCCCAGCCCCTGGCCCCACCATCTACTTTCTGTCTCTATGGATCTGACTTCTCTGGGGACCTCCTGTGGGTGGGATCACACAGTATTTGTCCTTCTGTGTCTGGCTCCTTTCACTCAGCATAGTGTCTTCAAGGTTCATCCACGCTGTCACATGTGTCAGAATCTCCTTATTTTTAAAAGCTGAATAATATTCCACTGTCTGGACACTACATGTGTGCATCCATCATCCATCGATGGCCATTTAAGCTGGCTCCACCTTTTGGCCATTGTGAATAATGCTGCTATAGGCACAAATAAATATTTTTGAGGCCCTGCTCTCAATTCTTTTGTGTATATATCCAGATATGGAATGCTAGATCATATGATAATTCTATGTTATTTTTTTGAGAAACCGCTATATTGTTATCTATAGCAGTTGCATCATTTTATATTCTCACAGAGTGCATCTTCTACAGTTGGGATTTTTTTTTGGCGGGGGAAAGGGCAAAGAGGTAGAAATAAATCTAGGCTCCAAGGGGGATCACAGGTTGCATTTTCCTGACATGTTTCTTCATCTCCTTTTTCATCTAGAACCTTCCCTTGACTTTTTTGCGTGTTTACTGACTATTGGTTTTCAGGGGTCTGGGCAGGTATCTTCTAGAACCTCTCACAATCTGCTGTTTCCTCACAATCACATTTGATGTGTTTTTGACACTGAGCAGTTTCAGGAGGGCTGTCACGTCCCCCTTGGTGCATGGTGCCAGGAGGTATGTGCTCCTGCTTTGTCACCTGACTGACTGGTAATGTGAAGCTCGATCACTGGGTTCCAGCGTTGCCAACAGGATCTCCCCATCACAGGAGTCTTTTCGCCTTTGTAATGATGAGTGATCTGTGGGAAAGACATCTCCAGACTGTGTGACTGCCCTATCACATGACCCTGGAACAGAGGCTTTTCCGACGCCACCCCCTGTGCCTGCTAGCTTACTAATCTCTCTCTAGCATTCCTTATAGCTGACCATTTTCACTTTCCTTAAATATCCTGCTGACTTCCCTGATGCCACACCCTTCTCCTTTTCCCACTTCTCAGGCTTTGGATTTTACAGTTCTGCTTTCTTCCAAGCTCCAGCAGCAATGTTTTCTCTTCCATGAAGCCTTCCAGCCATGCCAGGTCCTAAAAGATGCATGGCCTTTCAGGTTCATTTCCATAGACACCCCCATCCCACTGTTTGCTCAACTTTTTGAACTTGGAAACAGTGGGTGGAGGGATTGGACTTGGTCCTAAGGTTTATGGGGAAATGCTTGGAGTGTTTTTCTTTGTTGATGGGATAGAGAGTGAGGATTTGAGAAAATAGGTTTGAAAATCACTCTAATAGCCCTGGGATGGAAAAGAATTGAGAACACAGGAGTAGAAATAAGTTCAGGAAGCTGCTAGATCTGAATGATAATAGAAATAATTAGAAAAATAATACCATGGTACAGACTGGCTCAATGTCCATCAAACAGCTTCCTCCTGGCATGTGGTTGGACTACATTTCCCAGCATCCTTTCCAGTTAAGTAAAGCCACATGATTGATTTGGCCAATGGGATATAAGAGGAAGTGATGTAAGTCAATTCAAGCCAGCTCCGTTAATAACTTGCCGCAGGGTCTATCTGGTTCTGTCTTTCCCCTTTTGCCAGCTGCTTCTAGAGGACTGAAGGAGAGCTGCCCAGGAAACTTCATCTACACATGACTACCACAGACACGAGAAATAAAACTACACCGAATAAACAACCTGGAATGGAGAACTTCTCCTTCCAACCACTGGTCTACCTAGGATTTCTCCACCAACATGACATTTGGGGTCAGATCATTCTTATTACAAAGAACAGTCCTGCACGTTGTAGGGCGTGGACAACCATCTCTGGCCAGTATCATGGACCTTTTATTATCCCAAGTCCTGTTTATGTTATTCCTAAACAACTATTAAACCTGTCCATTTCTCTCTGCCTCCCCTGCCACCACCGGAATCCAGGTCACCATCCATGCATGCCTGGACTGGTGCAGTAGCCACTCCCAGGTGGCCCAGCTTTCCCTTCTTCCCTCTACAGTTCATTCTCAACACAGCAGCTTGAGAGCGCGCTTTTCAAAATGCCTTTGTGATTATAGGCTCGACTGGGGCTGAAGGTGTCACTTTCCAAAGTGGCTGACAAGGTCACTATCAGTGGGAGGCCTCCGTTCCTTGCCATGTGGGCTTCTTGGGTGTCCTCACAACATGGCAGCTGGCTTCTCCTGGAGGAAGTGATCCAAGACATAGAGAAGGAAGGCCACAATACTTTTCATGACCTGGTCTCAGAAGTATCGCAAGTGACTTGACACAATCGCTTTCACCATATTTTATTTGTGAGAAGCAAGTTCAGCCCTAAGATCAGCCCACATGTATGGGGAAGAGATTTAGCCTCCACCTTTTAAAAATTTTGTGGATTTATTTCTAAAAACCACATTCTCCAACCAATTTCTCGGCAAATTCTACTGGATCCACCTTCAAAATCCTTCTAGATTCTTAACGTTTCCATTGTCCCTCTCCTGGTCCAGCAAGCCACCCGGGAGCCCATCAGCAGATGAGAAGGGACACACAACATGGCATACAACTGAACATCATTCAGCCTTAAAAAGAAAGAAAAGTGAGACTGCCACAACTCGGGTGAAGCCAGAGGACTTCATGCTCTGTGTAGGAAGCCAGACACAGAATGACAAACACCGTGTGACTGCACACTCACAGGAGGTCACCAGAGGAGTCAAATCCATAGAGACAGGAAGTAGATGGTGGAACCAGGGGCTGTGGGAGGGGAGTGAGTGTTTAAGGGGAACAGAGTTTCAGTTTGGGACGATGAGAAAGTTCTGGAAACGATGCTAGGGATGATTGCACAACAATGTGAGTGAACTTAAATGTCATTGAATGGTACACTTAAAATGGTTAAGATAAATTAAGATAAATTTTATGTTGAAATTGAAAAATTTTTAAGTACTACTATCCAACCCTTCTATAGTACTGACCGTGTCCCAGACTCTGTACGCAAATATGTATTGCCTCATTGAATCTTCTCCATCGTCTCGGAGCCAGGGACATGATCGTTACCCTCATTTTACAGGTGAGGCTCACAGAAGTGTGGTGACTTGCCCATATTCTTACAGCCAGGATTAGATCCCCACCACTGTGCACACAGCCCCTCCGTGGTCCACAGAGCCACTTACCAGTACTGCTTCAGCCAGGAAGGAAGGGACCCATGACAGAGATGCAGAGCTGAGGCCAGGGTCCCTCAATGTCAGTCCCAGGCTGGGACAGGGACCCAGGAGGGTCTGAGCCCGCAGAGCCACTGCAGTCCTGACATGTGCAAAGGGGGTTTCTATACCAGTGAGTACAGGGGCCTGCACTGGCGGTGTGGGTTTGCATCTTCACTTATGTCACTACTCTGGGCCTCAGTTTCCCATACTGCAAAGCTTAAAAGGGTGCTATGGAAGCATCCAATGGTAACGGGTCTCCAAGGGGGCCAGGAGTCCAAAACACAGGCTTCCTGAACCTTTATTTCCTTATCCGCAAGACTTGACATTTGGGGCTGGATTGTTCCCAGGGCATTGTGGGGGTGTCAAGCAGCATTCCTGGCCCCACCCACTCCATTCCAGGAGCACCCCCCTAGTCAAGAAAACCAAAAATGTTTCCAGACCCCCAAGCATTGCCAAGGGATTGAGAACCCCTGTTCACATTACGCAGCTGGGGACTGACACCAAGTTAGCCTGAAAGCAAATGCTGCTGAGATTCCCAGCTCTCTTTATTTGCTGTGTGGCCTCAGGCATGTCACTTCTGTTTCTGAGACTGGGTTTCACCATCTGTAAGCTCTGATTCATCACTAGCCCCTCCCTCTCAAAGACTTGGGATCAAACAAGCCAATGTCTATAAACTGCATCTGCCAAAATAAGCGGTCACTCATGGGCCCCCTGCTTATCCCAGCTGAGGTTTTCTGGAAAATTCTGAGCCTCTATCATGGCCCCGGAACCCTCCCCACCGCTGCGTCTTCTCCAGAACCCAGGTTCAGGGGACCATACAGGCGAGCGTTGGGAACACTTCCTGTGCGGTGGCCTGCGTTGCCCACGAACCAGGTGGGCCAACGGGAGAACACAGCTGAGGCTGACCCACTTCCTGCCCCAGGAGGCGCCTCTCATGCTTCTTCGCCCCCACACCCAAAATAACATCCCCCTCCCGAAACCAAAGCCACTGGCACCAGCTGCAGCCTCCAACTCGGGGCACACAGGATAAGCGGGGGCCAGCAGCTGCCACCGTGATGCCTGCCCTGCTGGGAATGTCTTTCCCTACCAATGCATTCCAATCTCAAGGGAGTGACCTGGCCTCCCCCGTGGTCTGAGACATATGAGCTCTAAGCAGGCAGGGCCGGTGGAAGAAGGGTCTCCTTCACTATTTTGCGTGACAGAGGGCCCTCTCTGGCCTGAACTCCCAGATCCAAAGTGCCTCCAATCTTTACTTCAAGGGACTATTTTGTGGGGTAAGGGGCTGGTTTCCAGGACAACAGTCCACCACCTCTGCCAGGAAACAAAGAAGCAGCCAAAGAGAGCCAAGAACTGCATGTTCTTCCCCTGCCAACGTGACTGGCACATCCTGGCAGCTGGCACTCAGAGAGCCACGGTCTGACTGCTGGGCCTGGCCACCCCAGACAAGGCCATTTAGGGTGGGGATGACAGGGGGGTGGCTGCAGCTGGAGGGGGAGTGGCCCCTAGGCCTATGTCCTTCCGGTAACTTCTGATAAGGAAGCCTGCCCACTCTGCCTACAGGGCTTCACAGAAAGGCCTAGGGCCTTTGGCTCTGAGCTAGACAGGCCACCAGAGCCTAGGGGACAAAGGCCTCATGGAGGCCTTCCTGCCAAAGGGATCCTTGGCCCAGATGTCAGTGGGACCTGCTGGCCTGGGAGGCGCTGGCCCAGGGGACAGTAGGTCTTAACACATCTCCCCTCCCCCAAGCCCGCCGCCACCTCACAGGCAGCAGAAGACAGCTGGCACCATGTGAGGGGCACATAGGACGGGCCAGGGCCTGCATGCTAAAAGACCCCGGCTTCCTGTGGCGAGCATGCCTGAGACAAAATCTTGCCTTTTGGCCATCAGGCCACACTGGTCAGGCTGTCCCACTGGTGAGATCTGCAGCTCAGGAAGGACACAGGATGGCCTGTCATAGCTGGGATAGGGCTGCCAGGAGAAAAATACAGGCCACACAGGTAAATGAGGAATTTCTTAGCATAAGTATGTTCTTTGTGACATCTGGGACATACTTAAGCTAAAAGTATTCATTGCGTATCTAAACTCACGTTTAACTGGGCGTCTTGCACTGTATGTGATAAGTCTGTCATTCTAGGCCGGGGCTCTAGGAGAGGCAAAGCTGAGCTCACCTATGTCCCCCTGAACTCACTCCTTGGCTGGTTCCAGCCTCAGACAGGGACAGCTCAGCTCTTTCTCCTACCCCCACCCCCACATGCCTCAGGGCCTCCAACTAGCAGCCCATGGCAGCCTCTCCTTCTGAACCCCAGCCTGCCCTCTGCAGTCTCTCTCTGTCTTTTGCCCCCAACCTGCAGACCTGGCCTCAGCTCTCACCTGCCACCACTACTACCCTTCCTTGCCTGGCTGGGCTTCCCCGAAAGCTTTCTGTCTCTCAGGAGTGGGCATGGGCCATAGCATCAGCCTGAGCCAGGTTTCCTCCCTACTCTGCCCACTGCCCTCCAGGCGAAAGCCCAAGTCCTCCCTGAGACCCACACTGCTCTGTGCAACCTGCCCCCGTCCCCCGCCCCCCACTCCCTGCCCTCACCCCCTCGCTCTCTCCCCCTCGCTCACTCTGCTCCAGCCACATGGACCTCCTGGCTGTTTCTCAGACACACCAGGCATGGGCCTGCCTCAGGGCCTTTATACCAGCTATTACTGTTGTCTTGAGCACACTTTGTCCAGAGAGCCACACCTTTAAGTTCAATGGTCTCTCTGCCACTAGGTCTCAGCTCCAACATCACCTTCTCAGTAAGGTCTTCCTTATCCACCTTATTTAAAATTGCAAACCACCCTGACTCCCCATCCTCCTTTCCCGCTGTATCATTTCTCCATGGTTCATTACCCCTTCTAATACACTGTGTGACACATGGTCTGTAGTTTGTCCCTGGCCCCTCCCCCTCCACACGGGCAGGGGTCTTCTCTGCCTTGCTCACTGCTGTATCCTCAGCAGGGCATGCACGGGGCACTTAGTAAACGCTTCCTGAATGAACGAACACCATGGAGCTGGGGACATCCTCCTGTACTCGCCTCCACATTTCTAATGCCCCCTTTTCTTCAAGACTCATCCAAAGCAAGTAGGCTCATTTTTCTCTTCCGGGTCTCCTTCATCCTCACGGTGGCTCAAGAGATCTTTCAGATACTCTAAACTGCCTGCCCATGCTGACCCTGCTCCAGAAGCTTCTGTGGCTCCTAGTGCCCTCAGAACTCTGCCAGCCTGACCCTTGCCCACCTCTCCTCCCTGACACCCCTGTCCCCACCATGTCTACCCTCCAGCCTCACTCTGCACATTTGCACTCTGTTCCCCCTGCCTAGAACGACTCTCCTATACCTTCACCTGCCCGACTCCTATTCATCTCTCATGCCTCGGCTTAGACCTCACCTCCTCCTGGAACCCCCATCTCCACCCACTTGGATCCAGTGTCTCATCCGGCTCGACCATGCCTGTTTACCCCCATCGCTGCCCTGATCACCCTCATTTTATCCACCTGGTCACAAGAGCCACTCGTCCATCAGACACAGGAGACCCTGACAGGGGTCTTTTAGGGCCCCACAGAATGGTTTTGTTTTAATTTCTCTGAATATCAGAAGAAAAAATTTTAAAAAATGATACCAGTGCAGTTATAAAAGATCATCTGTAATAATTTTCATGGAGGAAAGGACCTGCAATAGCAGAAATACCTCAGGCCCCCCGAAGGTCTTAATGTGGCCCTGCTGGTCCCACATGCGTCGCCACACCAAACTATGAGTGCCCATGAAGGCGGAAGTAAAAACCCAGTCCCCAGGGCTGCCCAGCACCAGCCTGGCACACAGCAGGTACTTAATAATTGTTGCATGGTTGAATATCTAGTCATCTCTGGTCCTCAATGCCAGGCCTGGCATGGCCAGGGTAGGGCTGCCATAATAAGAGATGCTTAATAAACAGATGGAAATTAAGCAGGGTTGGGCCTGGTTAGTACTTGGATAGGAAACCACCTAGGAAGACCAGGTACTGTAGGAGTAAAAAATAAATAAAAAAATAAGGGATTGTAAACTGACGAATTCCTTACAATCTGTAAGGTCAACCAAGGGTTGCCTCACCTGAAAAAGACAAGACCAGCTGTGACCAGCTGCGCCACCTTGTGGTACAATGCTGACTGCCTCTTCCTCCCCTTCACTCAATGGAAAAGTACTTGAGTTTTCATAGCCACAGCTGGAAGGAGGTGGAATGAAGGAGAAAGGGGAAGAGAGAGGAGGGGAAAAAAGGGTAGGAGAGAGCAGGGGAGAGAAGTGGA